>VFFE01008609.1:157552-350377 GCA_008921705.1 Burhinus oedicnemus | reverse complement strand
AGGGAAGGGAAGGGAAGGGAAGGGAAGGGAAGGGAGCATTGCAGCTGGGGGCTTGGAAATACCAAGCATGCATTGAAATGTATTGTGATAGATCTTCCACCAGCTAGAGCCTGGCTATGGATGATCCTGCAGCTTTTCCCTAATGAAAGCGTGCCAGGTTCATGGAAAGCTTGAAAAATCCTCTCTCCTCCCATCCCCTCACAGGCCTCATCCTTTCTTCCTGTCCTGCCCTTAATTTTCAGAGGTTTTCATGGTTGCAGAAACTTGATGTGGCTGCCTCTAGATCCTAAGGAACACCTCCTCTTTCCCTTCATCCCTGCTGGCAGCCTCTCAAGCATCTTCCAGCCCTTCTCATGCCGCAGCTCCCACACTGTCCCAGCCACTGCTGCTGCCCCATGCTGACCTCTTGCATCCCTGTGGGATGTGCCACTTCCTGGGGTGACCACCATCATGTTTCTGTAAAGACAGAAAAGTGGGACTAGGGGCTCCTCTGCGTCCAAGGCAGGTCCTAGTGCATACCACTCCCAACATCTCAGAGCCTCAAGGACAGAGAGCTCAGCTCCAATGGATAAGGCTCAGTGCAGAGGCTTGAAAGTGAACAGCCATCCTGCCTATGGCACCTGACGTTCCTGCCTTATCAAGGGCTGCAGATCCCAGCCCTCCCGGGGGAGTCGCATTGCTCCCGTGCTGAGAAAAAGCTCCTGTTATCCTGGTGAGGATAAACAGGCTGGTAGCATTAAGGACCTCTCCTCTGTTCCCAGGTCGGGGCAGGTCTGCTGGAGCCCATCCATGCCTTTGCACACCAGCGTGTGTCTGATGTCCGACTGTCACCTCCTGTCTGTCAGGGAAACCAGAGGCTCACAGGAAAGTGGGAGCTCATTGGGACTCTGTTGGGTTTAAATAACATTATCCCAAAAGCACAAGTCGGGAATAATTTTGTTCGTGAAGAAAAGCATTGGAGGGCCGTAAGGCTCTGCTCTGTACCAGCTTCTTCACCTCTGTGTAATTGCTCCAACATTAGTAATAGTAAAATTATATGCTTCCATAAGGAAATTTAAATTAAATGTAACCTAAATCAATTTGAACTTTAAAATACTGAGCTCGTACCACCTGTCTTTCCTATAGAACAAATTATATTTAAGCCCCAAGGTCAGAAGCAAAGGGAAAGCTTAATTAAAGTTGATAGCAGACTACATAATCACACCTGAACCCACATACAAACAGATTAAGCACCAAAAGCCATTTATTTTATTCTGCTATCCTTGCTAGACTCTAATAAGATTTTCCTTTTAAAATGGCAACAGCTTCAGTTGCATTTCATCTTACATGTACAGAAATGAATGGATACTTTAGCAAGCTGCTCTCCACCAACCCCAAAAGCTCGTTCATTAGTCTTTGACATGTTGGGCCATAGCTCTTTGCACTTCTAATTAAATCCTCATCCTTGAAGGTGAACTCTTTCCAGTATTTATAAGCAGAATCACTTCGGGTGGAGGAGCTGTGAACCAAACGGATAAGCAACACAGAATTGATGAGGTGCTGTTAAAAATAACTCTGCAGTTTTCCCATCATTTCAAAGAGAGCCAAGACAGAACTCTGGAGAGAGGTTGAAGCTAGTTTCAGGGCAGACCTCATTTGAGGAAGACTTGCGGTTTAGCAGCTAAAAAAGACTAAATGTGACCGACCGATTGTGGATTTGCTCCCATGGGTGGCTCGCAACATGCAGGGTATGTCTAGGATTTGGGCTGCTCTTCACTGGCCCAGGGCAGGAGTACTGCATAGCTGAACATGTTTGCCAGACCAAACAGATGGAGTTGGTGCACTGGGAATGGGTGGGATTGCAGGTTATTTCTGGTCAATCTGGCATTACAGAGCCAGCTGTCACCTGCGCCGTGAGTAGATTATCCGTGATTACGGCGCGCAGACATGCACGTGCATACCCATACACACACACACTCTTTGTCAACTGCACAGAGAATGTCAAGATCAACGTGAAACCTGTCACCACCACCCGTTCACTACCACTGCCTTGCACTTGGTGGAAGGGAGAAGGTAAAGGTGCTATAGAACCGTGAAACCACAGCAATCAGCCACTTCCAGTCACGTCACTCTCAAGTGTTTGCTCTAGCTGTGCGTGGCTGCGTAGGCAGATCTTAACTATTTACGGCCCACCCTTTAGCAAATATTGTCCTATCCAGGAGACAATGTCTCCTGGTTATTTTTATAACCTCGTATGTTATTCTTTACTCCTCACAGCAAGAAGTTGAGCTTCTTAAATCCATTCAGCACAAGAATACAAATCAGAGACTTTTAGGGGTAAATGCTCAGGTCAAGCTGAAGGGTGTCATTTACATCAACTAGGACTAGAAGAAGAAAAAGACCTGGAGGAAGTCTGAGTGTTAGAAAGTGCTCTGCATCAGTCTTGAAAGTGCAGCAAGTCCATGATCCCCCTTTACAGCTGTGAACCACTTTTCAGACACTCATGCACACAGGAGGTCCCTAGCAGCTGTATTCACTGCTGTCCCGTCCCCTCCTAACACAGCACAGCAAAACCCCTTCCATTTCCATAGGTAGCACCCAGAGCAGATATGGAGATGGTCAGTGTTTGCCTCCTCAGGAGCATGCAGAAAGCTTTATGCCAAAGCTGGCAATGCCATGAAGAATATGTTTGTTCAAAAGACTACTGCTACTGATTGATTATTCTCAGTAGACTTGTTTCTGCATAGACTGATGATTAAGGCTCTCACTAGAAAAGACCACTTAGTCGACCCAAAATTTTCATGACAATCTGTCATTTTTAGTAACATCCAGCACAAAAACCGCCTGGTCTCCTGCCAGTTCAATCAGTTGGCCCTAGATAAATGAGAGTTACCTGAGTGAGGCCAACAAACCATCTACTAAATCAGGCCTGGGCATCCCATGGCATCCACCTGTTGTTAGCCCCTTTCTCCTGGATGCAGGGTCTAGCAGAGGTTTGTGAGGATTCAGCTTCTAGGTGGAGCTTCAAGAGTCTCTTCCCAACACGAGGGGAGATCCTCACTCTTTGGGTGACCTTGGCAGCTTCCCTCAGTTGCCTGGAAGCAGCCCAAGCCACCATCTACAGCCACAACAGGCTGAAAACAGAAAGGAAACATTTGGATTTTTTTTTTTATTCCTTATAAAATAAAGAAAGACAATTTTCAGAATTTCCATTCTGAGGCTACACTTTTCCCTTGTCTGACCTGGGAGGGAAACAAAAGCTTTTCCAACACTCCCATTATCTGAAGAACGGAAAGCATTTTTGGCCACATCCAATGATTATAACATTGACGTGTTTTCTCCATGCTGCATTGCCTGAAAAACAGAGCAGCCAGGACAAGGCTGGACAAGGACTGGGTCTCAGCAGGCTTGATGAAATTAGCCAATAATGAGCCCAGGGTAAAAACCACTTACCTAGCACTTCAGTGAGGGTTCCCATGCAGCACTCCTTTAGCTGTGTGTGCTGGGCCTGAAAGAGGCTTGAAATTTTGCCATGCAAATTAGCGATTGCTCAACTGACCAGGCGGCTGAACCAGCAGAGCAGTCAGCTGGTGCTGACATGCTTGAACTTGTCAGAAAGCTCAAGATCCATGGAAACCAGGGTATATCGCAGCCCCTGGGGCAACCTCCAAACACACTAACAGAAAGCACACTTCCTAAAGGAAAATAGCATGTTACCTGTATGCGAATGAAACAATTTCCAGCACATGAGCTCTGAGGAAGTCTTTAGAGCTCAATAAAGAACACATAAGAAAAGAGCAAATCTTGCCCATTTGTGTATCAATGTATTGACTTGTTTCTTACATGGTTTTATTAAAGAAACTCATCTCCAAAGTCTACATAGTTCCAGTAAAATACACACTCAGGTCTGACAGGACAAAATCTTCCCTATTTTTACAGTCACTGAAGTCCCAAAGACTTTAGTAGGGATTTAGAGTAAGAGAAACAGGCAGATAAGTGTGTAACAAAGAAAGTAAGTGGTCCAGTCGGAGCAGAAAAATAAGAGAGACCAAGAGCTAAGACCTTGGCAAAATTCGCCACAACTTTAAATTCACCAGGTCTTGCCATGTAGACAAAGTCATGCACAGTTGATGTCTCTGTCAAGATGATGCTTGACAGTACAGTCTCCACTTTTTGCAATTTTAATCAAAATTGAAAACTTCAGCATTTAGTAACAGTGGCAGTGTCAAATATTATTGCGGCTCTGACAGTGACACGATGTTGCCTCAAAGATGGCAGAATATTAAGGTCAGAGGTCTCTGAGCTTTCCATTTAATGCTATTCGCACTGAGAAGCTAGGACTCTCCCTTCTGAATAGGGTACAGCAACATTTCTAGTACTAAAGACTCGGGAGCTGTATATCTCATGGGGGGAAAGCTGCTGGTATAGTCTTTCATTGGCACTTCTACAGCACATATCAGGAGTGTAACCGAATAACGCAGAAGCCTGAATGCTTTATCCACCCCCTGTCATACCTATGAGGAAGGGAAGACTGCAGGGATCAGATGCTTTCTTCAAGGTCATTCTGTAGACATGAGACTTCAGACTTCATTTGTTTTCACACAGGGTTTGATTCTGCTCAACTGTGTTTGGTGGTGTGCTGCCCAGAGAAGTTGTGGGGTTTCCATCCTCGGAGGATGGAAAATATTTGGAAAATACTCCAAATTTGAGCAGACAAGCCCTGAGTCACCTGAGCTATGCTGGCCCTGCTCTGAGCAGGGCAGGGATAATCCCTGAGGTCTCCTCTGGACTAAATTATTCTGTGATTTCAAAACAGAATTTCCCATGGGAGCAGAACTCCACCTGGAGTGCCTCAGCTTTAAGGACTCACTTTCCTCTTTGCTGTTAACAGCAGAACACTGAAGTTTTTCTCTCCTGACTCTTGCAAAGGTGACAAATGCTTCCACATTTGAAAAAGAAATCCATTTTCCCTGAGTCTTCAGTTGCACATCTTGCTGGGGGTCATGGGGCTTTAGGTTTAAAACGTGGTACTATCGAGCCACCTAACAAGTTTCACCTTAGCTTTGCATATATATAATGCTATAAATATTTTCCAGGTACCGTCACAATGTGAGGTCCCAAAAATCAGGTGAAAGTTTGTCCTCCATCTCCCTATACCTTAGGTTCCTGTGCTACAGGGTGCAGTAATTGCTACTTCATCTCCTCGTGACCTCATGCAGAGAAACCCAGAAATGTTTGTGCAGCACTTGGACACTGGTGACAGTGCTCATGAAATGTCCAGGGAACCAAGGAATAATTTTATGTTCATTTCAGCCTCTGAACAGAGTGAATTCTAAATAAAATACAGCTAGTATAAAAGAAAATAAAGAGTAATTTCCTATTCATAGAAATAGGAGAGGGCTGGGGAAGGGGGGGGATATAGGCTTATGAAGTCAAAACCTGTGTCATAACACATTTCATCACGGAAGAGCAAGTACCATTAGTACTGCAGGGGTATCTAATTCTGGCATTTCCAACTTCAGATGGTTGACTTTGCAACCCAGTTATTTTTGATGTGTTATATAGTGTGCAAAAACTTTCTCATGTTTTGCTAACCAATGACCTTGTTTGAAAAGAGCATCTATGGTATCTTAATGACTTTCAGATATCTTTTATAGCTGATGTTTTCAACCAGCAGGATACTCTTGGGTCCAAACCTAAATATATTTTGTCTGAAGTAGTGTCAATTTAAAAAGAAAAAAAAATGCTTTATAGGTTTACAATGAAGGATGTCAATTATATCTCAAAATTCCCCAGAGTGCTTGAAAATATCTGCTGACTCAATATATGTATCATAGAAACATAGAATAGTTTGGGTTGGAAGGGACCTATAAAGGTCATCTAGTCCAACTCTCACCACAATGAACAGGGACATCTTCAACTAGATCAGGTTGCACATGAACATTTGTTTTAAAAAAAAAAAAAAGAATTAAAAAGACAATACTTATAACAAAGTATGTTACTCTGGAGAAAAATTTGCGAAGTTGACTGATTTATAAAAAATTCAAATATTTCCTGTACTTTTAGCAAAAGCTTGCTATTTACTGCTCTTTTTCTACTACAGTATTTACTACATAATTTCTACAGACATTATTTTCCTTATGTAGGTAATGTCTTATGCTGCCTGAATATGTCCAGAACGTCAGTAGGTTTTTACTCCAAGACACCTTTATTCCAACAGTCTTCATTCTCAAAATAGCACTTTCACGTATACAGAAAACATCCCAGGATTTTCACAAACTGAGTATTGGCCACACGAGAAGATGTCAGGTATAACTTTAATTCTTCAAACAGTTGAGCAATCCCCTTACAAGAAGTTTCAAAGGACAAACGCAGAAATTTCTTTGACATGTGCAGCCAAAACAGTTTCCAGTTGCAAAGACAAAACTGTAGTCATTGCACACTTCTATCATTAAAAATTGATGGAGCGGTCATGCTGTTAGCTGACAGGTTTGGGGTGGGCAGTGATGGGTTTTCCTGTGTACTGTGCTCCAGAGATAGGGGCAAGGGCTGTGGTGCAAACCCACTCCTGGTGACACCCACTGCTCCCTTCTGGGGACACTGCAGGAGCCACCCTGCAGGCATGGGCTCCCAAGGTCAGGTACCGCTACAGAGCAGCAGGACTGCGGGCTGCGATGGCGAAGTCACTGAAGGCTGAAAACACTGCTGCGGGCTGGTACGTGCACATGGTTTTGTGCTGGGTTTGGGGACTTTTTTTTTTTTTTTTTTCATGCACATACATCTTAAAGGTTACGATCTTTTGTGACATTTCTGTTTCTCTTTTCTTGCTGGTGGTGATGCAGCTGACAAATTGAAGCCAAGGTGTAATCCAAATAACTGTTTACCGAAGTCCTGTGTTTCCTCTTCTTGGCTACCTCTGAGACCTGGGCAGTGTTCATGTGCCTGCTGATAAATACTTCTGAATGCTGAATTTGACCCCAGTCAACCCAGACAGCACCTGTCAGATGGCAAAAACCAGCTCCTGACTGACAAATAGAAGACTACATGTCTATAAAAATAAGGATGTTAGGTACAGCTTTTAAAGCTATTTGATCATATACCATGAGAGAATAGCCCATTAGACTAGTCCTAATTGAGACTAATTTCCATGTTTTATGAAACCTTTTTTAATTTTCATTACACTTTGGGGGGGGCTGTTCAGAGCTTGTCTGTCCTAAAGTTAACCTCCAAAGAAGCTACAACTTCTGCAAGAAGGCTCTTTCGCCAAACAGCTCCTGCAGGGCAAGATCCCTGCTTCCCTTCCCTGGGTCCTATATATTGGGAACTCATGCTATGGGCCACATCCCCAGCTAGTAAAATTGAATAGCATTCCTTTTCCAGCTGGTGACATTATATTGATGTACACTACTAATACTAGTCTCTTCAGGTTTTTTTTGGGGGGTATCCATGTAAAGGTACAGGCATGGTTTCGCATCTGTATGTATAACACACACTGTTTAAGTTACAGGCACCTATGTACGCACACACATTTAAATTAATGTATGCTTGTAATATAACCAGCATGTCTTCAATGTAAATACAGGTATTAGTTAATGTATTACTTTATACATAAACATAAGTGAGGTAAGGTGTATGGGGAATAACTTTTGTTAGATCAAAACCTGAAAAAACAGACAGGCTTTTGGGCAGGTGAGTTCTTTTTCAGGTCATTTTCAGGGCTCATGTACCCCGAACTTGTCTTTCTTCCCTTTTTTATACCAGCTATGCTAACAAATAATTGTATCCTTCCCTGCAAACCTTGCTTCCCCTAGTAGCCTTAGCCCATCACCGCTATGACAGGGCTCGTGTTGGCTGAACACAAACTGCTGCTTTCTCAAAGCTTTCTCACAGACACATCATGTCGCCCAGGCCTGAAACAGCCCCCATCTCCGATCTGTGGAAAACCACTCTTATTTTTCTGGGTTGTGTTTGGGTTGTTTGTCCTATCATGATCCCAAGCGCTGCAATGCATAACACATCTCCTCTGTTCGGTGAGTACACAGGGTCTTGAGGTCTGCTACTGTCTGTGGCGACTGAGGAGAGAAGGCTAAATTAAATTTGTCCATCAGCAGGTGAAAGGCTTCTGTTTTGTTTTATAATGGGAAGATACACAGGTAATTGCCTTTTCGATTTATCACCCCCTGTATCAGGGCTGCTGGCACAAGGCATGGAGGTATCGTACTCTGGGTGTCGGGAGGAAAAGGGGAGGGAAGATGCAGGGGAATTTTCTCTGCCAGTCCAGTTTGGAAGACCATCTGGACAGCAGCCTGGGAGCAATTCATCAGCTCTGCAAGATGAAGCTCAGAAGCTGAACGCCTTTTTTCTTCCGTAAGAGCTAGCTAAAAGTAAACCAGATTCTGCTTCAATGAATTATTAAACAGAGTTCATTTAACATCACTGTGCTGCGGCTTAAGTACAGACAGGGCAAAGTGGTTTCCCAAATCTTACTGACTTCCCTAAGTGTCCTATTAGAGGACAAAAATGTGAGTTTGTCAGCAAAAATATCTGCAGAAGGAAACCTAATACAAAGCAATATGAGCTTTGGAGAAGGAAAATAGTTAAATGGGAGCTCCTGGTGAAAAAAAAAATAAAAATTACAATGCTTTAGGTTTAAGTGGCTCAATAAAGAAAAATGTGGTCTGACAGCCCTGGGATATACCAATGTCTGTGGGGCATAAGGGTCTGCATCTTGGGATCACGTATTTATTCTATACATAAGGTAAAAACGTACATATGCGACAACATAGGTATTTGTGTATAGCCAACCGCCATAGGTCATCTCTGCACTCCAGAGTGAGGAGAGGTGATTCACCCTCTCCTTTGCCCCTCTTCCACCCTGGTCAGTATTTCAATGAGTCATATTTCACCATCTGCCTTAGGAGTTGACTGTGCAATAACATGCGTGGTAGAGTTCATAGAATCATAGAATCATGGAATCATAGAATCATAGAATAGTTTGGGTTGGAAAGGACCTTTAAAGGTCATCCAGTCCAACCTCCCCCGTAATTAGCAGGGACATCTTCCACTAGACCAGGTTGCTCAGAGCCCTGTCCAACCTGACCTTGAATGTTTCCAGGGATGGGGCATCTACTACCTCTCTGGGAAACCTGTTCCAGTGTTTCACCACCCTCATTGTAAAAAATTTCTTCCTTATATTTACCCCTTCCTTATATATCTACCCTCTTTTACTTTAAAACCATTACCCCTTGTCCTATCGCAACAGGCCCTGCTAAAAAGTGTGTCTCCATCTTTCTTATAAGCCCCCTTTAAGTATTGAAAGGCCACAATAAAGTCTCTTCTCCAGGCTGAACAACCCCAACTCTCTCAGCCTGTCTTCAGAGGAGAGGTGCTCCAGCCCTCTGATCATCTTCATGGCCCTCCTCTGGACCCACTCCAACAGGTCTATGTCCTTCTTATGTTGGGGTCCCCAAAGCTGGATGCAGTACTCCAGGTGGGGTCTCACCAGAGCAGAGTAGAGGGGCAGAATCACCTCCCTTGACCTGCTGGCCATGCTTCTTTTGATGCAGCCCAGGATGCTGTTGACTTTCTGGGCTGTGAGCACACATTGCCGGCTCACGTCCAGCTTTTCATCCACCAGCACCCCCAAGTCCTTCTCGGCAGAGCTGCTCTCAATCCCTTCATCCCCCAGCCTGTATTGATACTGGGGGCTGCCCCAACCCAGGTGCAGGACCCTGCACTTGGCCTTGTTCAATTTCATGAGGTTCACATGGGTCCACTTCTCGAGCCTGTCTAGGTCCCTCTGGATGGCATCTCGTCCTTCAGGCATGTCAACTGCACCACTCACTTCGGCTAGTATACAGCAGCTGGAAAGCATCAAGCACACTGTTCACAGGTTTCAGGATAAATACGTTCAGCAACCCAGGGATTTTAAGTATTCATCAATTGTTTCACTAAAGACTAAGGGAAACACTTACCTACAATTGTTTTCTGAATGTAACAAGCTAAAAAGACAATAGATGAACATATGAAAAGGCAGCAAAGAACGACAATAGAAGTTAACATACCAGTCCTGCAAATGTTGCACCAATTTTTCTTAGTTCTTCCAGCAGAATTTTTATTTTCTCCAATTGTTCCTCTGTGCAATGCTGTGTAATTCAATTTTTCACAGCCTTATTAGCTTTGTCAGCAAGGCTTTTAACTTCTTATTTTTGCAACCACGAGTCCCAGATCACCAGGCAAAATAAGGGTATGCCTCAAGCCCAGGCTGTGAAGTTCAGTCTCCAAGGCAAAGGTCCCGTTAATTCAGTATTGCCAGTACTTTTTGTAATGGATCCCACATAAAAATGTATGGGTAGCACACACTCTTAAGTGCTTTAATAAATGGATAATGAAGTAGCAATGTTTTAGGGTTCCTTTTTTCTTTCCCTTCCTTCTTGTGTTCTTTAATATACGACAGCAATAATAGCTCTCTAAAACAATTAATTGGAGAAAAAAAAATCTGTAAATACACTTTATAACTGAACCGTTTAATAGACAAAATTTAAAAACAGAGTCCCTGAAGACAGTTCCAATATGTTTCGCATTACTGATACTTTTAGGAAATAAATAAAATATGCAAAGAACTGTAATCAGTTCAAATCTGACCAAAGATTTAAAAGGCTCTGTCAAAAGCTATTACCACAAACATTTGTTAAACTTCTTTTTTGTCTTTTAATTTCCAGCGGGACAGTCCAAAAAATGTCAGTGGAAAACTGTCACAATCAGTGTCGGCACTGGGCTGACCCCTGTAGTTGCAGAATCTGGGAACATAAAGTCACTGGTAAGTTTGTTTTAAAAGAGCTTCAGGAGGTAGCAAATCGAGGTGTTTGGTGGGCATGTGCATGTGCACATGTGTAACCAAGGATGAGGACATCTTTCTTTGATGTGGACTGTTGACTTCAGTGAGTCTAGTCATGAAAAAGGTGCTGAGTTCGAATGAATTACGACACTTCACAGCAGATGAGTGAGAATACCAGCTTAAATTCTCCATTTTCATTTCTTTTCTTCCTCATTTTTCCTTATGCCTTAATAGAATTTTGTATAGCATTAAGTAGTGAGATCTGCAGTGACTGCTTTGCTTGTATGTTCATTTCTAAAGAATGATGGACAGTCAGGTTTTTTAACGTTTATAAGCAGGAAGATCCTTGGAATGCACTACAGCTGTAAACAGTATGTTGTATATACTAGAGCTAGGACAGGTCGATGGAAACATATGGTGGTTTTAATTTCCCTAATGAACATGGTAGTTTCCCCAATCTCATCAAGAATCGGTGTAAACCAGCTTCCTAAAAGAACTGCATTTTGCAGCTATTTGGAGTGCTTGGTTACCACACGATTATTTCCTAAATGGAAAAAATGCACATTAGCATGAATATTCAAATAAGACCGTGAACCATTAAAGACCCATTTGTTCTACAAATAGAACTGTGGTGACTTTTTTAATAAGTTCTTCCTGAAAAGCAATTTTCTACAGATATGAGAGGCCAGAAATTACATACTTAATCCAAGAAAAGGGGCAATACCTGTTGTCTTGAAGGAGAGCAACTAAACAGACCTAGGAGATCAATTTATTTTTCTGCCTGGATTTTCAGGATTGCTGTTCTTTACCATTTTCAAAAGAATAATCAAATCCCCAAATGAACTTGAATAAGATTGCTTGCTCTTTTGAGTTTGATGGACTAGTTATTTTTAGTCAGGTTTAGTCACTAGAAGCAAGTTCTTTTTTTTAGAGAAAATTTGCACAGATCCTTAAGGATTTTTATAACATTTTAGAAGCACAGGAAAAATACTTTTCAGCACTTCTGATGCTTTCAAAGTATTTTAAATACTTTAATGAAAAACTCCACAAAATCTCACCAAGAAACAATGTTAAACGTGTAAGAATACTACCACTTGTATTTTAGCCCTGTTACTGAAATTGTTTTTTGGGTTTTTTTGCTATTTTACTCAAAAACTGGTACTTCACTTTCATATATTACAAAATAGTTTAGCTGATTTTTATTGTATGTCAGTAGCTATCAATTTTTGCACATACAAGAAAAAAAACAGTAAATGGGTGGGGTTTTTCTCTTTTTTTGTTTTATTTTCCAATAAGGCTTTTAATGGCTAATGATGTTCCGAGTAGTTTTTTTTCATCTTTTGTAGAAAGTTTAGTCCCTTCAGTAACAAGATGCAGACAATGGAGAAGTATGAAATGGACCAAGTAACTTTATAGGAGAGACTCTCCCTCGTACTACTAACGTGCTCAGCCTGCCCCATGTGTAACTTGCACCAGGTCTAAGAGATCAGATCACAAAGAAGCTGATCTCACATCTGGAAGCATGCCCAGTGAAGCAAATGTCTTCATTTTCTCCAGAGTGAAGTTAAAGAAGGAAAAAAAAATAAATGGGTGCACCATGGATTTGTGGGAAAGACTGTGCTTAATGTAACTGATGGATAATCTGATCTATTTTTAGCCTTATTTTTGCTCTTTCTAAAAATTGAAAGCCAAGCCCTTGATTCCTGCATACTACTTAGGAAAGAGCAGAACTTTTTTGGTGTATGTATATACGCGTATCTGTGTATACATATATGTGTATATATACATGTGTATGTGCACTTTTATATGCAAACACACATTTAAACAGGAGGGGAAAGAGGGGGGCACAGGTCAGCATGCTCAGAGTAGTTCATAGTATTTGGGCCTGCAAAAATGGTCTGTTTGGGTTGATACCTTCTGTATCAGTGTTTGCATGCAGCCTAATGCTATAGGAACGAGCATTTCTAAACCACAGCTCTAGCAAATAAACATTCCACAGATTTCTGTTATCCCCTGCCCCACAAATTGTCCTTCTTATTTCCTTCTTATTTTTTTTCTCTGAGGAATTTACACACAGAGGCTTAAGCACCAAAACCTGAGGTTTGCTCTTTCTTTCACACAGGCAGGCTGAAAGTGCGTGTTTTTCTCGTTAGATGACTTTTATGACTTGGAAAATGGATATTGCAATCTTGGTATGCAATTGATGCATGGTGCACAGATGCAGTGCCTTGGAAAACATTTACATTGACTATCATGATGTTTTCCTAATTAGATGCTTCTGAATACAGATCTGTTTCCAGCATGGTTTTTGCGTCGAACTGCACAACAAATTCAGTTCAACTGGCAGTTTAGCTTACCCAAATGCCATCAACAGAAGTTAGTTGAAATAAATTAAAGAGGCAGTAATGTGCTCATAGCATTAACATTAGCATTTCATGGCCTTTAGCTAGCTCAGGCAATAAACAAACTTGGATCGTGAAAAGTTTCCTGCTTATGCGGACAGAAGGGCATCTCACGGCTGAAGGCTGATGGCTGCTTCTCATCAGACACCATCACTTGCCTTTTCTGACGGGGGTTTTGAGAACCTTAACCACTGCCATAAAGTATCTTGTGCTTCAAGAGGGGGTTAGAGGTGGGAAGCAGAACAAAGGAAGGTAAAATGGAGGAGCGACATAAAAAAAAAATACTTGCTTTGAATAAGCTGATGGAAGGAGTAGATCCATAGCCGGGGATGCAGCATCTCTCCCTCCTAGGGTACTGATTGAAGTGATGGAAGTTTGCGGATTGAAAACCAGCCAGCATGGGTTGTAATTAAAGTTTTTCCCCTCCAGTTGTCCTTCAACAAACAGCTCAAGTGAAACAGGAGGTGTAGGGGGAGCGAGACAATCTCTGTTAGGATTTCTGGTGAAATTCAGAAGAGGTACCTCTGTTTTCTCATATCAGCCTACTCTTTGCACCACTGTTGGAAGCAAGAATGCTTTCAGTATCTGGAGCTGCATATATAAAATACAGCTGAAGTATGATTTTACCCACTGCCTCAAGCTAATTTGCTAGAGCCACAGACAGGCAGGGACGTAAGCGGTTACACTTTAGGAAGTGCTGAGCACCCAGCAACCCTCCTCACAGAAGATTATTTGGTACTTATTGGAAGTGCTTCTTCTAGAAACGATCTGTCGTGGCGAGAAACATGATTTCACCCAGTGATTAATGCCGTGACTTCACTGAGTGACTGCACAGGAAGAAAAGGGACGGTGCAGAGCTGGCAGCAGGCACAGAAGTGATGAGGGAGCTGCTCTGGTAGGACAAAATGGTGCCAAAAGCTGAGCTGAGATGGGGTCTGATGAGGGGAGAGGGGAAAAAGAAAAATCTCACCTTTATGGAAGTCCAAACTGTGTCAAATTGCTGTCATTTTGTATCAAATTGTCTTTTTTTTTTTCCTCTTTGAGGAACATGGATTGCTTCAAGTATTGGGACTAAAGAAGTATTGTAGCAGGGTAAAAGCTCAAAATGGAGTTATTTAAACAGGTGAACTGTATGTTCCCTCAGTAATCATATACTGGAGCTCCACACTGGGGTAATGAAGGAAGGGAGCTGCTTTCTGGCCCGGTTGAAGCAGATTTCCTGCTCCGGAACTGATTTCAGATGAACAGGGAGTAAGTTTGCCTCTGACAAGAAATCCTCTAACAGAAGGGAGCAGGTGACAGGCGTTGTGGGGTTTATGGCTCTCTGTTGCCTGTGGGTGGCACATTTGACCAAAGAAAAAGTTGTTCAAGATGGGAAAACACTTCTAGTCAACAGAAGGTCCTCAAAAGAGGGGGGGGGGGGGGGGAAGATAACTTAAAATCTGAATCCTTTCCAGAAGCACTGTATGCAGTGACTACACCCACCTTCCTTTAAATGACCATCCTTTATGTTGTTCATATGCCATCTGAGCAAGGGGTAAGGAGCTCTCAACAATGAACTCCCTGCTGCAAGGGTTTCACCTATACTATATGCCAAGGCCTGGGCTTTCACCCATGGTGTCATCCTTCTGGTAGGTTCCTCAGCAAAGGTCCAGTCCAGAGCTTTGCAGACTGCCACCCAGGCTCCACTACCTCGAAGAGCAGAGCCCAAGCTGCTAGGGCCTCTTCCATACCCTACTGCTGAGTCTGTAGCTGATGGAAGACTGCAAGACCAGTCAAAGAGGGGCAGGGACCTTGGACTATCCAGAGGGTGACGGTGAGAGCTTCCTCTGCCTGCTACCATCTTCTGAGTGGCTGAGCTGGCTAGCACACGCTGCTTCATTTCCCCCAAATCCCTCATTGCTTGAGAGCAAATCCTAAGATGTTATGACAAAGAGTTTACACCTTACCACCAAAGGGTGTTCAGTTTTTCATCTTATTCATATGAAGGCGCCTTCAGCCACCATGAGAACTGCAACTCCAAAGAGCAAAAATTTTAATTTTTTTCCAGAAGATTGCAGTTTACTTAAGCACCTGCTTGCTTTATCCTGGCAGGCTAGGCTAGGATTGCTCTGGCATTTTAATGTAGCTTAGTGTTTGATGATCAGTGTATGCCATGAATTTTTTTCAGGCAATAAATACTAGCTGTATGTGGCAAAGCATCTGGAGCCATTTGTTAGTCCAACACACAAGGGAAGCAGAATAGTCAGCGCAACCGTAGCCTAATTTTGAGGCTAGGATTTATTTATGTCAGCTGGTCAAACTACATCCTTTCATGCACTGTGACTATAAAAGTAACTGCAGTACTAATGGTCCATCAATAAGGCAAATTGCACCTGCAAAAAGAAGAAAAGGCATTGCACTTCCTGCAATGAGTACATGGACGATTTTGCATGGCGGAGGAGAGAATAGCCATGAGATTTAGTACAACTTCAGCTGAAGCCATTTGCAGTTCCTTGGCATGGTACTGAACCATAGGGGCTAATTGCAAGGCAGCCTGCAGAACAGTTCATCAATATAGATCTAGCATAGCTTGTGAGAACAACAATTTAAAAACCATTTTTGTTGCTTAGAAATGTGTGAATACAGAAGGCAATATGACTGCTGTAGCATAAAAATACAGCATGGTATAGTCCATGCTTGCTCTCGTCAGTAATAAGACAATGACAAAAGGGTGTTTACCAAGAGTTTTCACACCTTAAAAAGACAGACCTTGACAGCAAGTGCCTTTCATGCATTATCAGCAATATATCAGCTCCTTTTTCAGCTGAGGAAGTAAGCAAAGACTTGCTGAAAAGAGTGGAGCTTCTTTTTCTTGGCCACTGATGACTCCAGCTAAAGCAGTATCAAAGTGTTTCTAAGGTTTGTCTCTCGATTTACAATTAGTGGAAAGGGGAACCGGTCTGCGTAAATATTGAAGTGAATCGTTAGCAGTGTTTGTAAATATAAACAGTATACTACCATAAAACTGTCTGTAGTTGGACAACATATCATGATGTGCAGCTGGTAACACTGAAGTTGCCTTTTGAAAAAATCACTCTGCCTTCAAAATAATAGAAAAAGGAATTACTGAATGCTCATTTAGCTCATCCACTGCAGAAACAGCAAGCGTGCTCTCACTAAGACATCAGTTTAACTTTAAAGCCTATAGGACAGGAGGTTTCTGTCACATTTCCCTTTCTGCCAGCAGATTGTTCATGTCAGCCTTGACAACCAGGAGTTTCTGAGGCACAGAGTACTCAGCTCTGCACAGGAAAGCACAAAGAAACTTAAAGTCTTCTGCAGATATAAAAAAATGACTTTTTTATATTAGTTTATATTTGCTAAGTTGTAATTCTTAAGCGTCTTAAAAATGGTGAAGATGCAGATGGGTGAATGCTGCTTTTTAAATACTAAAAACTATGACAATCTTAAAATCAGGACAATCGCATCCTGTATGTGCTGAAGTTTGACATAATGGATCAGCTGAAGGTTAAATTACAACAAAAAACAGATGACAGATTACTTGTTCATAAGAGTAACTCTTCTCTAAAAGAAAATATGCAAAATTATTTAATTCACTACTGCACATGTACTCCAAAATAGCTGAATTCACATTCTGATTTCTGAGGGGAAAATTTTATTCCCTGTTCGAACTACGTTTTCTGAAGGAAGGAGAAAGGTGACTTTGAAAACTGTAGATGTTTGCAAAAGGGGGAAACTTCTGATTGATTTATGTTTGTTTGTACCATGTATGATGGGAACTGAAATATTAAGTAAAGTGTGTAAGTATGTTGGGGAGGGCGTGAAGAATCCTGTATTAGAGAAGGTCAGGTTCTATTTTCAAATGTCTTAATTTTTCAGAATTCTAGCTTTCCCTCACACTTAATAGTTATGGCATTTGCTGTGTAAATTCCTAACTCAAATATATCAGCAGAAAGACGACCTTGCCAGATTGCAGAAATATGCTAAATATTAAATCCCTTAAGGCTTAGGCTTCGCTCACACATGCAAAGAAGTTTCAAGAAATGATTATGAAATACAAATATGCATTACAGTTACACTGAACTTACATAATATCTTAAACAAGAGAGTAAAGTTTATAATAACTGAATTTTATATGCCACAGCCATGGAAAAATTCAGAAAAAAAAAATAATCCTGGGATGCTAAAGGAAACATACTTTTCTAAAGGACTCCCTATTTTTCCTGTTGTCCCTTATCTTCACCCAAGAAAGGCAGTACCTCTCTTACCAAAGATCTCTGTCACTCATTTCTCCTTAGCCAGATGCCAAAGCAAACAGATCAGCTGCCAGTTCCTCTAGCTATTCCTCTCCAGGAATTCAATTAGAGAAAACGACGGCTTGGTGAATATGCTTGCCATTAGCTTCCTCTGGACCTTGAACTAAGCTTCATTTGTAAAGCAGAAATAACCCTCTCCAAAGAATAATTTCTTTTAAAGGTCATGCATACACTTTTGAAAGACCTGAACGCTTGTGCATGAGGAATTATTAGAGCTCTTACATGAAATGCAGATTTTATATGCATCAAAATATTGAATCTAAATGCTTTTGTCTTCCAGAATTTTTAAAATGCACACGTGTATGTGCTCACATGGGCAATATATATAGCTAAACATGACGGTTGGATGCGCTGGCCAGAAACTCACCTCATATCTAAATATCTTACATTTAGCATCTTTTTAAATTGATTGTTTGTCCACAGAAGAGAGCTGAAAATAGCCTGTTCTCTGACTGACAGTTTAGTTAATGAACTTAGCTAGATAATCCTGTAAAGTCTGAAGTTAAATACCATAGCTAAGAAAAGGTATTACCTCTGTTTTTCTCCTCACTCTGACTTTACTAAACGTCAACAGTTCCAAGAAAATAGACAAGGGCCATAGCCCAGCACCCAGAAAAAATCCCAACTAGTTAAATTGTTCCATTACTGAAGTACAAAGACAATCATCCATCAACATGTCAGCAAAGTTTTAAAAGGTGGCTCCTCAATTTTTCCAGGAGAAATAGTGCTTTCTACATGACTCTGGAAACTACACTAAAAAAAAGAAAAAGAACTTTTAACCCCAGAGACTGAGACTTGCTTCTTATTTTAGCAGTGCAGTTGTTACCAAGGTAAGAAGCAGAGAAGCAGTACGCTTTTTTAAAACTTCAGTTGAATGCAAAGCCTCTCTTGTTACGCTAAGTGGGAAAATAATACGGTTATTCTGCTGAACAGCGTATTTAGAAAGAAATCTCTCTTAGATCAATTAATTTGGTTGATTGTACGTAGGTGAGAAACAGATTTCTTTAAAGTATTTGGTCCTGGTTAATCAGAGAAGCACAGTGTCAGGTTGTAGCAATGAGCTCTTTTTCTTTCTTTCTTTTCAAGTTAGAGGAAAAAAGATTTTGCAAAAATTATTGATTTCTCACTGATGATTCTCAACTGATTTTTGACTGTGGAATGAAAATCCCTAAATTGCTATGAAGTCATAAATATCCTGGGTTATATAATAACAGCCTCCTCTCCTCATTAAAAGTGATGTCTTCAGTATCATTTACTAATTTCTCATTTTTTCCAAGTTTGGTGAAAACTGGTTTGCAAGTAGTCCACCTCCAACGCCTGGCTTCTGTTGTTGAGGGATTTATTAGATGTGTTTCCAAGTCTCCATTAACTGTGACTTTCCAGTCTATTAACTATTTACATCTGGTATCACATAAGCATTTCTAACATAAGCACTGCTGTAGTGAATGTAAATGCTATATAAATAATGAAGGAGTAATGGATTGAATCAACTCCATCTGGAAATGGCATAAACTCCTCTCTATCTCAGGCAGGAGCTCTTTCCATAGGACCAACCCGAGGTGAGCTTCTCGCTGGAGAAAGAGGCTGGATACTTTCAAGGCTGTGTTGGAAGACGGCTTGCTGCAGCCACCGAAGCCTGCGGCAGAACCTAAATAGGCAATGGGTCAGCTTGGTTTGCCCTCCAGAAAAGGGAATTTCGGCGCCAGGAGAGGATCCTGTTCCCCCAGAGTGCAGCTTTAAAGCTGGACTCGACTGAGCAGAAGTAACTGCAGAAGCTGAGAAGGGTGCGTTCCCTCCTCGAGCTCAGCCATTTCTGATACAGCAGAGACGGCAGCAGGGAGCACTTAGGAGCACATTCCCAGGTGTGAACGTTACCAGGCTGCTGTACTCTTCCCCTGATGAACGCAGACACCTGACATCCATCTTGCACTCTGCAGTCCCAGAAAGATGTCTGTAGGAGCTGTACCTCAGGAATACTATTGCACCTGCCAGGAATGACAGCCACCACCGCTCTGAGCTTTCAAGACAAGGAGCACCTCTGAGATTAATTCAAAGAGCAGTGAGGAAAATACCTGCTCCATACTGCTGGTTCTTCCTCAAAACTCTCCTTGCAGGCAAATCTTGTACAACTGCTAATAGTTGCAGATATATAACAAGACAGAATTTGTTTGGTTTTCTTTTTGATGCTACAGACATACCACGGAACAATCACATGTCACTGCAGCTATGTTTATAAATGGATGGCTAATAATTGGAAGCTGGTGCAAATTAAGTCAGATTTATTTTGCTTTAGGTGAGAGCTTGTTAATAACAGTGAAATGCACTATGAAGAGAGGTGCTGCTAAACCTCCCTGCTTGGCAGAAACCTCATCCATCACGGAATTGCTGCGGTTGAATATAGCACATTTACACAGTCTGTGAAAGATTTGCAAAAGCACCCAGGAGATTAAAGTGCATAAGTGCCAATGACTTTAAATGGTACTTGCTTTTGCAAATTTCATCCCCTGAGACTCCAGTAAACCTAGTAACGCACAAAAATACAGTCTGAAGTGCGATCCAGCTTTACATAGCTTGGCAAGTCTGGCTTTTGTTTTAATTTGACTGATATTGTGAGGTGAAAACAAAACTGACTGCTTTTTCAGAAATTATCATACTGGAAAGTAGCATTTGTAATAACACTTAACTTGATAGGCTCACTAATACAAGTGTTCCTAAATGGCAACAGATAAGAAGTTCTTCAGTGGAAATCAACAGGTTACTTTATGTCAGAGAAGAGACAAGCAAAGGGAATTAACTGGCCTTGACTAATCACCTCACCTAAAGAATACTGCTGCTGAGAGAGCACATGAAAATGGATTCACAAGAGGGAATAACATAGCCTAAAGCGCGCAAACAAAAGGAGCCTTTTAAAGTTGATTTGCATCAGAGGCCTCAGCCTATTGTCTAAAAATAATAATGTTGACTCCAGGAAACCAACCAAGCCTCCCCTGTAGTCTGTCAACAGAAAAGCTATTCATCTGAGAATATTTTAGCAAGAAGCAGCAGGAAAATCAAGAGAGAGTGGTACTTGGTTGCTAGGACAAAGAAAAAGCCACACAAGTGCGTGCCTGTCCATGCCAGAGTAGCCAAGGCACTCCCTGAAAGTCCCACAGCAGCTGAGAAATCAACTTGCTGTGTAAATGTGTCTTTCTCGGCCATGTGGGTTTGTATTCCTGAGATGCAAAACATTTTTCAGTGACATTTTGCAAGTCTTACATCCATCACCTACATATTGTCAGTTATTTCCAAGGCAGGGAGTCAGAAAGACGCTCCAGGACTGGCGAGCAGGCTGCTGCTGCGATGTGCATTGCAAAGGGCACTGTGTGTTGACTTCAAGGATTTCTGATTAATATCCTTTCAAACGAAGCAGTCAGCAGTCGCTTCCCCCCATTCCCACACTTAGCGACCTGTTTGGTTAGCACTTAAGTCTGGCTGCGTGGGAACACCACACACCTCACCAAAGCTGCGTCCACCGGCAAGAGCAGGCTGGGGGGAGGCTGGGTTTTAGGAGACTCTCTGACAGACACGGAGTGATAGATTTTGAGGCGGTAACTTCCAGTACCGGCAGTGGGGAAGCAGATCCAAGAGTTTTATCTCGCCTTTATGCGGCACGTCCTCACTTGTGCCGCAGTCCTGCAGCCCGGCCCCCTGCTCCACGCCGCTGGGCTGTGTGCGCAGCGAGGTGGCACGCGATGCAAATAAAATTCAAGGGCAGAAACAAAGTGTAAGTCGTGCGGGTGCACCCAGGGCTGTTCTCCAGTGCCTGCTTTCCCGTGTAGCAGCTGCACACGGCTGGTGTACGTCTGAGCCAGAGCTCTGCCTGTGCATTGGCACTGAAGGAATGCTGTGCAGATGAAAAAGGGATGTTTATCATTTTGCGTTTGTTTCCTCCAAGAAGAAATGTCTGCTCCTATGCACGCAAGAAATGTCATGGAGAGAATCCCCCTTCTTGCTGTATACTTTCAGGATTTCCTTTACTCTTTGTATTTTTACTCTCTTAGTTTTTTCTTTGTTGCTAGTCCTAACCTTGAAGCTTTGACAGCTATAAACTACAGATACTATTGAAAATTACTTATTTAAATTAGTCTTATTGACTACAAAGCTTGCAAGATTACAATTTCAATGTACAGCACAGAATCAAGATAATGGACTTTTAATTCAGAAGATGGGCATTAACTCATGTGCATATGTAAAATTGGAGCAAATGTAGGTAGCTCTCTAATGCCAAGAAAAACTTACATTAATGGAAAGTGCTTCTTTAACTATGAAATGACCATTTACTTCTCTTGTATAAAAGTATATTGAATATGATGCATAATGCATTCTTTCCCTTGTGTGGATCCGCACAGCAATACTGAAGAAGAGCAGAAATAGAGGAGCAAATCATCCATCTTCTTGCTATGCAGCAGATGTCAATAAACTGGAGTTTATGTTCCATTCTGTTAAAATCCCAATGTCCCAGGCAATAACCTATCTTTCAATAAATGCAGGTCTAATGTCCATTGAGATGGGAGCTAATGCTGAGTGGAAAATGACTTCTGTGTTTACCTGCTTCCAAATTGTATTATATCCATTTTCATTCACCAGATAAAAACAATTGATTGCCTTAACTTATCCTTTGTAAAGAAAAAGGCTCTACGATCAGGGGAATATTGATGGCAGAAGAATTCCAGTGGAATAAAATGTCTTTCCCTCTGAACAATAATTTTAATTTCTCCAAACATGATGCCTCCCAATTCACTTTTTAAGCCCAAGATGAAAGAGATGTTTTGGGTGTTCTCCAGAGACCGTAGGTACCATATGTCAGGGGAAAGTCTAGAGGGCAAACTACAGGATGATTGATCAAATACTGAGATTTTTATTTTTAACTTGAAGACAGAATTTACACAGCACAGCTGTGATCCCTAATGCCTGCCAATTGCCTTGCATAACTTGAACACATTGCAATGCCTCAGCGCTTGCGAAGTTGCCCAGGTATCCCCTAAAGACAACATGATACTGTTTAGTTTTACATAACTGAATGGGAAATATCTAAGTAATTCATTATATCAGCAAAAGAGTGAGTGGGAAATGAAATGCTCCAGCTCTTCAACATCAGGCAATCACCTCCCTTCCCTGCCACCGGTCCCCCTCCACCCACCCTTCCTGCTGTAATTCTCTACCCACATCCTATGCCTCCTGCTTAATTCACTGTCATCACATATGTCCCCTTCACCTTTTCCATTACCCTTCCCTTTCCACTACAGCGACCCCCTTCGCTCACCCCTGGCTCCCACGCTTTGCTGCCATCTCCCACCAGTGTGTCCACTTTGTCCTCTTCCCCGGTTGCTGGGGCCCGACAATCAGTGCCCGATGCTGGGACCACTCTGGGCTTTAGGGGAGTGTGTTGACTCCACAGCCCTGTGGCCGATCAACTAGAAGGCCTAATCCTGGTGCTTATTTTTGGCCTGCCTGGTGTTTTGGCAATGAGGCTTGCCTGTTCAGGCCAGCCAGCTGCCCAGCCAGGCAGGCAGATGTGCGCTCCCATCAGCTAATGACTTACCCTGCAAGCAAGCCTCACCCCAAGGCTGTGCAGGACCGGGCCGAGTTTTGTCTAAATAGCTGATAATCAGAGATTTAAAACAAATAAACAGAACATAGTCCTACGAAGGAGACCCGTGTGCCTCCATGTGATATTAAAGTGGGGACCAGACACACTTCCCACATCTGGCTGTGGGCAGCACTGCGTCACCTGTGCAGAAGTGGGGAAAGTGGGACTGCACCAACCCTGGCCAGGGGCACAGCACAGCAGGGACATGACCAGCAAGGTCCCTTCTGCTGAGAGGAGCCAATTTGCTGCCACCACCACTGAGGCTGGCCACACCAGGAGAAAGCTTATAGGTATGCCCACGCCACACAAAGAAATGTGTCACTGTGGCTTGTGTGTGTGATCTGAACTCCTTTAATGTGTTTGGGAGAGATGCCAGTCTTCTGCAGATGTGTCAGTTTTCCCCTTGCTGTAGTTATTGTTGTTGTTGCTGTTAATCATTGCCACCATCTTGTGGTTATTTTTTTATTTCATTCATTATATTAAATGTGGACTTGGCTCACAAGAAGGAATGACAATGGTTGAAGAAAAACAGTGATATTGTTTTGCCAAAAGCTGGAAACTAAGTACGGAAAATCACTATACTTTGTGTACTTGATGAGGCCGAGAGATCATCCCCTCGTGTACCCTCCCTCTGTCACATTAGTCCTGAAGACTTCAGTAGGAATATTTATGGTGGAAACTACTACTGAATGTGAGTAATAGTATCAGTTTGGCCTTTGTGAAAGAGCATTAAATCACAACGCACTGAGAAGGGGCAAGAGTCCTCAGGCTTATTTCAAGAGCTATTTTTAGATATGGATATTCAGACTTTTCTTGTCAAATAATTAGTCATCACAAGGAAAGGCAAGATAACTTTTGAGAATAAAATAGGAAGTCATTTAAACCTTTTCTGAGCTTCCAAAAAAGGCTGATTTAGAGATTATTGACACTTCTGCACCTGACTGTAATAATTTAGTAATGGGAAAGAGAAAAGCACAAAAAAGTCTGAACCAATTACCATTCCTTCCCAATTTGCAGGCCAAAGAACTGAAGATAAAGACATTTACCTGGATTTCTGTATCATCCCCGTATTGCAGAGGTGCAGTGGGACTATAAAATTAAGAAAGGTCTTTTACAGCCAATACAGTCTCTTGTAGAAAAGGAGAGGAAAAGCCTGACTAGAGAGACTGCAGAGAGGCTCCATATTCGCAGGAAATTATGTTCTGACTATAAGCCAACAAAATAATGCTGTCACAAAAAATGCCAAAAGCCATGTAAATTTGTGGCACGGGGATCGTCACTTGTAAAATAGTCAAGATAATTACGCTGCTGTGCTTGGCACTGGTTACATTTCATTTGGATGGCTGCGTTTCATTTCAGGCACACAGATAAATTGGCAGAGTTCAAAGGAGAATAACAAAAAATGATGAAAGGGTTGGAAAAGGAGACCTATGAGACAAGGTTAGGGAAACTGGGTATAGCTGGTCTGGAACAAATTAATCTAAATGGAAGGAGGGAGGATTTAGGTTAAGTACAAACCAACCTTTATAGCTTTAAGAAAAGTTCAGCCATGGAACAAGCTGCCAAGGAAGGTTTTAGTCTCACCATCACTAGAGATACTAAAAGGCAGGAGACCATCTGTCAGGCAGAGTTTAGGGATTAAAAAAAAAGAAAAAAAAAAGCACTGCCACAATTTAAGAGTTGAGCTAAATAACCCATTCATGACTAGACTTTAATGGACTAGAATTGGCATGGCTTCTCTTTTTAGGGTAAGTTCCTAGATCTTTGCACTGTGAAGATATTGTCCTGAGTTTGTAAACCAACACAAGTCAATTCTGCCGATTTCAGATTGGGAAGGATATCTGCATTTACATATTTACAGAAAATAGATCTCTAAATACTAATTTAATTGTATCAATAATACACTCTCCTTTTCTTCCCATCAGGCTTTGAACGTGTGTATAGAGGTGATATTGAAAAAAGAACATTTAATTTAGGTTAAATCTGAGGTTTGTCATATGCCTCAGTATTGCCAGTAAATAATGGGCCAGAACATGCCTGTCCAGTGACCTGGGGCTTGTGATAACCGCATTCAAAAAGATTTACGATCAGGTCAAAAATGAGGTGAGTGGTAAATGGTCAGTAATGGATATAAAAGCATTTCTGCATTGCCATACAATTATGGAACTGAGATGACACCAGAATCTAAACATCTCTTACAGCCTCACGGCAAACTGCTGACTGTCAGGAGGCACCTCAGGAAGCTTCCCCTTGCTGCAAGGCATTTGCCAGCTTGTGGGTCTAAAGGAAAAGTTGAGCACCCTAGCCCAAATGGCCTTCAGTGGTGATTCAGCTGAACCACTGGGATTTTATTTTGGAAGTTTCCACAGTCAGCTGCCAGGTCTAAAATGGGAGCTGGCAGGTAATGACTGAGGGTAGCAGAGGGCACCTAAGATGCCACTCAGATGCAGAGACCTCTGGTTACGCCTACACGAGAGCCCCACCACCGAGGGATAGATGTCCACCACAGCCATGTCCCAAACATGGGCTGTTATACCACCTGGGTGAGTATCATGTCTTCCCTCCTCCACACCCTCCTCAAGCTTTGGTTTTCATGAAGGAGAAACCCTGACACGCTCCAGCTGGTCTTCTGTGGCAGGAGAGCAGGGACCATGGCCATCGGCAATGCTCGCCCTCTCGCGTGGGAACATCCCCACTCTGCTGCCCAGTTCCCTGGGATCCAGTGGGCTTAGACCAGTGTTTGGGAAGCGCCAGGTGGCAGGTAGGATTCACCAAGCTCCATAAACACCTCCTGGCAGTGGCCAGCTTGGCGCTGGAGAGCCTGTGCTCCTTTGAAGCGTGAGCCCCGAAACAGACCGGCCATGAGGAGTCAATTACCTGAGAAATCACCTTCCGATGGCTCAGTAAGTTCCGGCAGCGCTTGCCCTTCCCAGCTGTGCTCCTCTTTTGCTCAGAGGGTTCCCTTCCACCCATCCACCTCCATTGCGTACTCCAGTAGATGTTTCATTGACATGTTTGAGCTGCTGTGCTCGCACCTGGGAGCAATTTCAAGCAGGCTGCAAGCTGAGGGGTTGTGCCAGGGCTGGAGCAGATGGCGGAGCCGCTGCCGGTGCCCGTTTCAGTGAGCAGCCTGGTGGGCACACTCTGCCACAAAGAATCTGGCGGGGACCCTGTCGCACCCACCCTGGACCTGCCTGGGGGACCTCCCCCAGTTTCTTGGGCTCGAAGCACGGCATTGAGCTGTGTAATATGCAGCTCGGGTGACTGAGGGCAAATAAGCCAGGGGAGGGAAATGCTGCTTGTTTCCATGAGGCCTCTGACCTTCACACTTACAACCAAAAGTGATTTACATCCCTCTCTCCTCCCTGGGAAGGACACTGGGATATGCGGAGGGACAGAGCCCTAATGTGGACAGGGAGACTGCAGGGCACAGTGAGGCTGGCAGCTCGCCAGCGCCAGGACCATGGGAGCTCCAGCCAGGAGCAGGGCACCCAGGGAGCACCGGGGCAGGTCCAGCCCTGGGCAATGGACACCTCCCTTGGGATGGGCCAATGCCAGGGGATGGGCCAGGGGATGGGCCTGGCTTGGCGGGTCCATGGCTGGGCCGGGCAGGTCTGTGGGGAGCTGGAGACTGGCCCTGCTGCAGTGTCACTGGGGCAGGGGCTGATGGCCGTGGGGAGCTGACGTGGGACCCTGGGCCCTGGGCAGGGTGGTGGAGCCCCAGGGGGCTGACATGGCGTCCTAGCCGTGGTTAGGGTGGGGGCAGCCCCAGAGGTGGGCGGAGGCAGTCAGGGCTGTTGGTGCCTTCATGGACCTGACATGACCTTCCTCTCCTCAGAATCACAGAACCAGAATCACAGAACCACAGAATCACAGGAGTTGGAAGGGACCTCTGGAGATTATCTAGTCCAACCCCCCTGCCAGAGCAAGTTCCTCGTGGGTCTCAAGGAGCCTTCTGTAAAACTAAGGAGCAAAGAACAGGGTTTTTCATGTAGAAAGCACTGATATAACAATTTGTCACCTCCCTTTTCATCACCTCTCTTTTCAGGTGATTTTTTAAGAATGTTGCACAACCTAGGTGCTGTTGGAGTCCCACTGGTGACACCCTGCTCCTGTGAGAACCGGATATGCCATCCCACCCTTTCAGCCCCTGTCCCTTACCCAGTTGTTTTTCTGCAAGAGGACCTAACCATTTGTTCCCAGACCACTTCTCTAAGAGGCTTTCATGAGAGTCCTGTCAAAACTTATTGAAAATCCAGGTGGATTACCATTACCCACCTGTTTACTCCACCAGCAGATTTGTGAATCACAGCTGCTGTCAGGTCAGTGTTGACGTATTACATTTGTATTATGTCATAGCATAGATTCTCTCAAGCTACCTAATGAAGACAGTCTTTGTAAATGTCTGAATCCTTCTAGAGCCCTTTCTATAATTTGTCATTAATTCACCACCGCCTATTCCCCTGGAATTGAGGCCAGCGTGAGCAATGGGTTGAACAAGGCAGCCACTGTGTATCTTGAGCTCCTCTACAAGACGCAGGTGAACCTCATGCAGCCCTGGCGATCTGTTGTTACTAATTTTGCCAGGTTACTCCAAGCTCCCTTCTATTGGAATTTCAGTTTGATGATGAATTCCTCAGGTTGATGTATTACAAAAATAGACACCCTGTACCCCTGTTGTGGGAGCCTCTGCTCTGAGCGTTAATGCAAGATTGATTTCTACTTTCTGCAAGACCTCCTCTTCCCCACATCCCCAAAATTCTCCAGTAGGCTACCAGTCTGAGGAATGTTCGAAAAAAAGTTTCATTTATAACACTGTACCCTAAGCAAGCCACAGGTTGACTTTGGCTTGCCTTTCTGTGTTTAGCTTGATACAATTCACATCCTTTGTTGTTTCCCTCATTTGGGCATTCTTGTGTTTCCTGATGGTGTTTTTTTAATTCTAATAGTCTCCTTTGCTGTTTACTTCTGCAGGTTATTTTACCGTCTAGGCAACAATGTGAACAAAGGATTTCTAAGGCTCAGGCAATTGTTCTGATCATTCAACTGTAGGTTATTCTCTTTTGGGACAACCTGACAGGTAATTTGGAGCAGAAGCAGTATGGATGTGTCCGGGGAGGGTGTGGGTCTATGTGGTGGGAGTGATAACCCTGTTTCCTGCAAAATCTACTGCTCTGAATAATCTTTCGTGTTACCTATGGGAACTTTTGGTTTATCAGCACAGATATCCACCCAATTTAAATTTTGCCTTCCATGACTTGGTCACTCCCAGCTAAGTAGTGCCAGTTAACGACAGAGCTCAGTGAGTGTCTGGAATTTAAAAGACCCACATAATACCTGGAATGTTTAAGTGTCTTCTTTTGCCCATCTTAGTGAAGTTCCTGGTTGAATCAAACTCCTTTCCTCACCTCAGCAATAATAAGTCTTTGAAAAGTATAAGTTAGTGGTGAGAAAGGAAATTAAAAACTGCCACCTTGGATATGAACAAAGGATCAATGGAAAGCAAAACTCAGGAGTGAGAAAGCTCTCCTCTCCTGGGAACATGAACTGAATCTGTGATGCAAACACATTTTCATAAAAAGGAAATTGTCTGACTGGGCAGCCACAATTAATCCAAATTTCATGTCAGTTCACTATTTCCTCATTAGGTTTCACTGTATATTAAAACTGTATTTCTAAGATGCACTCTGAACTTCACATTAAAAAATAGCCCTGCTGCTGAAAGAGCCATAATTCATTTACTAACAGCCCCTGTTGCTGTGCTTCAATAATGTAATCGTTTTCTCCATGTCCCAACCATATGATTATTCCTGTTGCGTAGGAAATTTAAGTCCAAGGAATGTCAGATCAAATATAAAAGCCTAGTGCTTACCCATAGTTTTTATTCAATTAAGTAGCCATTACAGAGCTCATGCTATTTCAAATGACATAATGCAGAACGCAAATGCAGTCCTTTATTACAGATATATGTTCATCTAAACAAAACGGCACCAACACAATCCAAACCCATTACAATTTTTCAATTATTATGCTAAGGCGATTATTATATGGTGAGCAGTGTCTGTGAAAGCCAAGTGGGGAATCCATGGCCTCCACAAACCATACTTTGAGCATAGCAGCAGCATTGCTTGAGGTTTATTTGTGAAATTCCTAAATGCAGAGAAACAGTGCTGCTAAAATATGCTCCTAGAGAGAAAGCACTGAGCTGCAGCTTGGAGCACTCTGACTTAGCAGGTGACGTGTGGTAAGTCATGCATAGGGCTGAGACCTGACACAGACAGAGGTGCCTAAGGCAGGGTCTGGGTAGCATTTAGATGTTTATCCCCAAACTAAGATCTAAAAAGCCGTGTCCATTCCCACCCAGTCTCGCTGTGCTTACTAAGCACCTCACACATCGTCTCTGCACGTGCCTTCTACATCACCCACAGGACCCATAAGGCTTCCTCTGCTCAACATCTCTGAGGGCTCCTCCTAACCAGCACGGGCTCAGAGCTCCTATCACCCACCATCAGATTTGGGCTCCTCACTAAATTGCTGCCCAGCACCATAAGTGCCTTAACCTGCGTAAGGCTGAGGGCTGCGCCTTTGCAGTCCCGCAGCCCGCCTTCCAGGCACAGCTCGGCACCCCTTCAGTAGTGCTGCTATGGTGGGCCCTCATGGGAAATGATTGCCACCAGTGTGAGATCCTTCCTTTCCCTCTATTCCTACACCTTAGTTGTAGCTTTCCATTTACATGAGGGGCCTGATGATCCATGTGTCCTCTGCCCTGCTGATCGGAATATTCCTGCGGGAGGTGGGAGAGGAAGAAACAAATCTCTCCAGGCAGAGGTGGGAATTATACCTGAATCTCTCACAGCTGAAGCAGTCCCACCTCCAGGCTGTTCAGTTGAAGGCAGGCAGGCTGTCACCACTCAGCACCCCTACCTCTGTCAGCCTGGAGGGGAGGCTCATGCTGCCTTCTTGGAGAACCACTGCAAACACCAGTCCTTCAGAAAATGCTTCTGTCTCTGATTTCCCTAGAGACAAAGATGCCTACTGGAACCCCTAAATCTGCGGATGAAGCCAAGAAGAGGATGAGATTTTTTTACACGTCTCTGCATAGTGCATGTCCCACTTGCTCAATATAAATGCGCCTTTTTCTGAGTACCAGGTTGTTGTTTAAACCTTTTCTGAACTTTCCTCGTGCTCTATATGGGCAGCCAATTCCTGAGCAGGTCTGAAGCCAGTCAAGATCCTTAGATCCAGCCTGAAACTAGTCTGTTACTGTTTTACAACAAGGAGAAAATAGAAATACTTCCCAATTTAAGACAGACATGGTTGTGGCTGTTTTTTGTTAATCAAAAACTGGGCTAATAAAGTGATAAAGTAAGGGGCTCCTATAAAGTTGAATACAGAACAGTGCAAATGGAGACAGGGAGTCTTAGGATTTACTTATCAAATACTGAAAATAATATGAAAAGAAAGAGATGGCACAGAAATAGTTACTGATTATGCAGAGAGTGAAAAGCTGCATCAAAAAGAGATTTTAGAGGATCAGTTTCTATTTTTACAAATAAAAAATAATAAAAAAAGAAAAAAAAAACACAAAAAAAAACCCTTCCAAAGGTTTCTGGAATTGAGTTTTGTATTTTGTGTCTGATTTATTGTTTTTTTCCATAACAGTCAATGTGGTCCAAGCTGGGTAATTCTGAACGTTATCATGCAGAGGAAGGACAGGGACAATTTCCCCACTTAAGCCACTTTATTGGCATAACTGCAAGACAAAAATAAACTGCTCACTGCTTCCTACACCTCTTCCCCTCATGCCAGCTTCTGTCTGCAACTTTTTACTCTCAGCTCATTATGAGAACATAATTTTATTGTCACATTTGGCTGGCAGCTGGAATTCTCCAAATGAGGTAAGCAGGGCTGAGATGCATGCTCTCATCCCTCAGCAAAAACCTTGTAACATACGGTGCTGTTATGTCTCCAAGCTTTACGTGAAGAGGAAAACAGGCATCTGGGCTGGGTTCATTTGTAACGCTGTGGTTGCTGGATTAATATGAAAAGACAGATGAAGGCAGACACTTTAATTACTTCACCCTAACTTTTTATTACAACATCAAGTAAAATGGTGAGTTACAGAGGATAATGGGCGTGAAACATCTGGGATGAAGTCACACACAAGCTCATGGTTTGTTATCTGCCAATGGGATTTTAAATATTGATAATTTCTGTACATGCATCTTTGTGTTATTTCTGATTTTCTTGATAAATCATTTCAGGATTACTTTGTTTTAAGCTGTGAGGTAGGTACTAAGACTGGGACCCCGCTTTTTTCTTCTGGAATTTTCTGAACTGGGACTGTATTGCCACGGCCGCCCGCTCTGTCTCTGGCGCGTCCATGTCTATGTCAAATTCCTCTTGAACCTTCTTCTGCCCATCTGCTCAAAGAGAACAAAACAAAACATTCAGCAATTTTTTCAAATAGTGATAGTCACTGGACAGCACAGGTGAAAAAACCTGCCCCTCCTTCACAGACACAGCGTGACGATGGGGAGCATATTCAGAAAAAAAACTGGGACCAGTTTCGGCAAACACAGCTGATCAAATCCCCCACCCCCTCCCCACGGCACTCTGTGACAGCCCATTGGTAGCTAGGCACCAGGGAGTGACATCCAAATGGTGCTCGGCAGTCACCGAGCATCACCCTGATGTCTGAGCAAGTCCTCTCCTGCCCGGGGAGCTAACAGTAAGGGGCAGAGGGACCTTCCTGTGCCACCCTGCAGAGAGAAATTGCTCATATCCCCATGTTTACTCTAAAACAAAGGCACCTTAAAATATTTTAAAGTAGGGATTAAGACCCTGTTCCTATCACACCTCCTGCATTAAAGGAAGAGATAATACTTCCTAAGGCAAATTCCTATCCTTTTCACTTGTTTCCTGCCTCATCCTTTTCAACACGTATCACTCTTCCCTTTGAATCATTTATATTCAATCTCTCTGCCACTGTGATGCATCCCTCACTTCTCTTCGGGCTCTATTGTCGCCTTTCAGCCTCGATCCTTGGCTCTTTGCCTTCCTTTATTCCCAGTCCTCAGCTTGTGGTTCAACTGCATTCGTCCTCCACATGGACAGCCCAGTTGACTTCACTGAATTTTGCTTCATCCACCTACATATTAACAGTGCAGCCCTGGGAAAACTCCTGCCCTCATTGCAAAGATAACCCTACTCTGCCTGGACTAACGAAGTGAGAACACACGTTCACTCCACTAACCTCGTCATACCACTGAGTTTCTCTTCTCTATAAACTTGTTCATTAAACTCACTTATATAATTGTTGTATCCCAGTCCTGCAGTGAACGTCATGCTAGGATTCTGCAGACAGCTCTACTTAAAACAGTTGTGGGAATTCACCCATTTTGAACCACTTTGCTTTTTATTCGTGAGATTAATACCTCCAGGATGCTCATCCACAAGTACTGTTAATGCAAATCAAGGGAAACACTTTCAATGCATTATTAAAACAAAAAGAAACTCATTCCCCACTCTCTCCTTCCCACTAGAAAACAGGGGTACCATTTCATGATTTTAGCATGAGTCTTGCAGTATTTCTTGCTTTTACTTCTTATTCTTATCCAGAACCCAATTTTTGTGTCCATTTTCCATGACCAAAATCCACTCTAAACCGGGCAAACATTTAAAGGGGAGGTTTTGGCATATTCCATACTGATTTTATTTTAACTACAATAATCAAATAAATACAGATATATTAACATAAAAGAAATGTCACTTAAAATTTTGTTTTACATTTAAGAAGAAAGATGAAAATGTAAGAAGAAAGACAAAGTCTGGAGAGGAGGAATAGCTTGAGAGTTTACCAAAGCTTTGATTTTACAGTATAATCAAAAGTTAGGCTATCAAAATGAAGATTTTACAGAAGAAAATGAATCATACCAACACATCACACTTCCACAGCCATTACATCCAAGAATCTGCACGGTTTGTGTAACTATTCAAGCAACACAACCACCTTAAGTACAGAAATATGATTATTGCCTTATTTTTCATGGGGAAAGCAAGGTGAAGGTCAAAAGTGACTTCCTTATGCTCACAAGCTGTTCACACAGCTAAGGAGAAAATCGAACTCTCCCATTAAATCCATGTTATATACTGAAACTTAGAGCGGCTTGTTAAAGAAACAGAAATGTCTGTACTGGTTCCTAAACTAATAACTATTATACAGCGCTTTGTGAAAATTTTCCTACTGCCAGCTACCGTCACCTCCACATTGCTGTGTACACTGCAGAGAAACAGAGATTATTTTATTAATCAAATTTCATAAGGAACTATCATTTTCACAATGACTTAGTACCTTTTGTTGGTATTTTGGGGGGTTGGTTTTGATCTGGTATTTATGGGTTAAAGGGAACTAAGACAAGAAATCACAACATTTTATATGGAAACAAACCAAAAAAGGACTTAAATCATCTTGCAAAAAAACTAAGAATTTTCAGTCAGAACATGTAAATATAGACTTTTCGTTTGAAAGTTTGACTGAAAAAAAATCAATAGCCTGCTCAGCTAGCTCTAAAAGTAACCACTCCGTGGTATCAGTAATAACAAAATAAAAACTGTTTTACTTGTCCATATGTCAGAAACTCTCCTCTATTAATAGAGTCCTATTAACTTATTCTAAAGAGAAGAGTATCACTTATGGAGAAATACTCTTATTTCTTATGGAGAAATATTTTATCAAAATGTTTCTACTAGTAATAAGCATTTAATCAGCTTTGAAATTGATGAGACTAATGTATTCTCATTGCTTGATGATTTCCATTTTCATTGTAACATTCTGAGTTTTAGGTTCCTCCCTGGACACAGCTGTCAGTCTTAACAGTAGAAAACAAAAGTGGAGTTTATGCACCAATTTTAGCATTTCAGTATATAAATTATTGTCCCTTGGAATTGTCAATAGGGAAAGCTAGATGGATGGGTGAGTCAACACAATTGGTTTCATACCTCTTGATGAAATCTGGCTTGTACAACTCATTTCCTATTACAGCCAAGTCTTAGCAGTATGTTAACTTGCAGTAGTGACTCAGCAATCTTACATTAAGATTGTACAGATTTTAAAAACCCAGCATTTAGTATAATTTTTTTCTAGACTTTCCAGGCCAGTTAATCTTTGTTTGATGTGAATCATCATCACTGTCTTAAAATCAATTGTACTACAATAATTTACCATACCCAAAGATCTACAATAATTCACCATATCTTAAGATCTGATTTCCTTTTATTTTTTGACCCCTTCTTGTTGAAATCAAACCCAAAATTCCTTATGAATTCTTTCTGTATTTCTCTTTTTCCCATTGCTAAGGAGAAATGGTAGGATGAGAAGTTTTCAGCCATGATTTAGACTTGTAGATTAAGAAATCAGAAGTGTTCAAAAGGGCCAAGACATTTGTACGGGTAATGAAGAAAATCATTGTTAGCTTACAGATGGTATAGAAATATATATATAATGATTACACATATATGCATAATACACATTATAAAACAACATATATATCATCTATATATAAGGTGTATGACATACCTGTGTTTTCTTTCTCGCTATGCCCATCTTTCTTTTTCTCTTTCTATACACGTGTATGGTATATCCACATTCGAATATCTGGAGACGTTATATGAATATATATAGAAATACACAGACATATTTGCTTATAGAGTTTTACATCCTGTGTTAAACTGAAAAGAACTGGATGGGGTATTTCCTAAATTTTGGGAGTGGATTTTCTTGGAGTTTTCCCCAAAACATTTTCTACTGATGACTGTCACAACACAGATACTTTAACAGATGGATTGTCAGTCTGGAGAGAGAATTAAGTGGTGTGCCTTATTTGGCTTTGTCTATGCTAAGGGAAAAAGATTTTCGCTTTTACCTTGAGTTGCTTTACTAAAAGTAGCCTAATAATTTAAAACATATCACACCCTGCTAATTACACTGGTTTTGTTTTACTGATTAAGAGTTAAGAGCATGAGTTCCAAGCCCCCATGGCAGGGGGGTGGAACTAGATGGTCCCTTCCAACCCACACCATTCTATGATTCTATGAATTAAGAATTGATCCACTTAATTACAGTGAAAATCCAGTCTGTGCTCAGGACCTGCACAGACTAGAGATGACTTCCCCACACCAGTGTGAGTAACTGAAAGCCTTTTTGCACCCTTCCTGCTATATATGCACCACACTAGCTTTTACCTGTCAGTAGTTGTTCATGTATCTCAAACATGCAGGCTATTATGTTTGAATGCTCACATTTTGAAATTTATGCAGAGAACTGAAAGCAAACCCATATTTATGTCCCTCTTTCATTCATTGTCTCCCACTCCTAGCTTTCCTTTCACAAGGGACCACTAGCTTGGAAGCAATCTGAAAACCCAGGAAATCTTCACTCTCAGCAGGCCAGAGCATAGATAAGCACTTGCACAGGCTTTACTCTTGGAATTGCTTTTTTCCTTCCTACTGGTGGGGGCCAATGATTCTGTCTGATAACAAGCTACCTTTTTCTAAGCTACCTTTACATAGTAATAAAGGTAGATCTGGATTCCCTCCCCGTCCTCAGTCACACATGCACACTTTTGTTGATATCTACACTTTCTAGACTATGCGCAGATTTCTTCCACATGGCTATCTGAGGATCCCTAGACTACAACAGGCCCACATAAGGAAACTAGGATGAACAAGACTGCTGCCAGTAGACTTCGATTCACAAGCTACTTGTGATTTTGAGGCATTCAGAAATCAAAAAGCATAAGATAAGCACTGGCCTGCACTTTCCGCTTTCTCTCTATGGTTTCATTAGCACCATAAAAAAATCAAAACCCTGACTTTTCTCGTTACACTCAGCTATTTAAAGGCTTTCTCTGAAAGATGTCTTCATACCCCGTTCAAGTTCCCTCTCCTAGATAGTGACTCCCACTCTTCTTCTGAACATGCCATGACAAGCCGGGGGAGTCAGTACGTGTTCCTGCTGGGTTCTGATCACTGCCAACAGTGGAGGTGAACAGAACAATCCCACGCCAACAGTCATGGGTTGGCCATGACAAAATTCTAATATCTGATGAGCTTTTCAAAACTATGTGTTTAATGTGGACTGACTCTGGCCATGTGTCAAATCAGGCAAATCTGAGTCGTGGTGTAACAAACTCCTTGAAGCGCAACATCAACTGCTTGGTGAGTCGCACCATCATAAGGAGCACCCCGTGCCCCAGCACCAGTCTGGAGCTACGGACTACTTTGCAGGACTAAGACTGAGACAATTTGCAGGGTGCAGGTTTTACTTCAGTATATGCAATAGTCATCCCAGCAGGAGAGCCTGAAACAGCATCTAATTAGCTGTTTTCCACATCTAACATCCTGAAAGCTCATTTCACATTGTTGCAATTGAAAAAGATCTATTTATTCCATTTCCAGATGAAACATTAGAATGCTGTCTCCGTAATCTGCTACAGTGCCTCATAATCCATTGCAAACACTGGATGGATAATGAAGCTGCCTGTAACAATGAAAACAATCAAATCTTACACACAAATCTACCCAGCAAACTCTCAAGAAATGTGGTGCAAGTGTAATTATTCACAAATATGCCTTCAGCTATTTCTTTCATTTACTTTTCAACTATAAAGTAAAATGAACTGTGATAGCACCGGAAAAAGAAAACACTGCTTACTCCGTATGGGCCAAAAGTCTAAAGCAGTATTTTGTGATCTTTGAATGCAGGCTAAACAGACTAGTCTTTCCCAAAAGTGTTCATGGAAGGGCAAAAGCTAGTGGGATGGACATGGGGGAAAAGAGGACTCACTCTTTATTCTCAGAATTTCTCCATCCTCCATATGAAATAGAGATTACTTCTCACCTTCTGGAAAAATATTTAGCATGAAAAATTGCATGGGCTGGAGACTCTAACTGGCATTTCATGTCTTAAGCACTATCCTCCGCCCCTGCTCACCCTGTCCACATCCAACAGGAATTATGGGACTATATTGAAGATGGTATACTCATAAAATGACTATACTCATAGATGACTATACTCATAAAAATATGGCATTTTTCAGGGGCTAAACCACAGCATTTTGAAAAAGACTAAATGAAGTGTGGGACAGAATCACGGCGTCCCATAACATGCCAGAAGCTGTATTTTGCCTCAGGCAGGATCATTACCTCCCACTGCTCAAAAGATCATTCAAGCTGTGACAATCTTTATGCTACTCTGATTCCGAGCTATTACACCAGTCTGTCCAATGAGGCGGAACAGTCCCTAATTAGAGAGGACCAAAATGGGCAGGAATCTCACGGATGTTGACATTCATGTGGAGCATTATCTTTATCTTTATGTGATAGGAAGAGTCATTTTATTTGACTAGACTCCACAAAGCAACCAGCCAGCTAGAGAAAACATATGGGTGCTTAGGGGTACAGGGGCCAGACTTAACTCCTTGCAAGTACCAGTCTTGAAAGCCAAGAATTGATGTGACCATTCTTTCCCCTCTGTATTCAATTGAGGGTTGAGGAAGTGAAAGATGGGGTCTTGTCTTCTTCTAGGGCAGTCAATCTAAGCTTTTCTTTCTGTGCAAGATGAGGAAAAATAACACTATAACTGACCTTATGGCTGAAGAAAGGAGACAGCCTACTTCTCAACAATAAAAATCTCCAGTCAGTTGCTAGGACCGCAATACCCAGCAGGCTGGCTCTGAGCCTCTGTTTTGGTCACTTTGCTGCTCCCCAGCAGACTCTAACTTCAGAAGGCAGATGAAGAGATGGCAGTATTGGGACAGTGGACATTGCCCAAGCCCAAGAGAAGAAAGTAAGTAGTACTGGCATGCAGAATAGAGCATTAATCTGACTTTGCCTCCTCTTATTTATTTCCTAGCCTTTTCTTTTGCTGAATGAAATGCCAAGTAGTGGCCTCTCTGAGACCATCAGCTCAGCAACTACAGTTTGTTGGTCTCTGTGGTATCAAGAACAAACACCTCCTTGAGCCTTCAGCACTGCACTGGCTTTGCAACCTCACTAGCTTAGTGTATACAGCTTGTAGCTGTGGTCTGTGGAAATGGGCTGCTGTGAGGACTTTGCCTCAGCGCTCCTCCAGTAATGGGATGATCCAGAGAATTATTTATATGAGGAGCCTGTTATAGCACAGCGGGCTGATGAAAGTTCATTAGCACAGTGCCTATGCATTTTGAGGAACAGACTCTATGATACTGCTGGTGTGATGCAATATTCCCATTGTCTAGAATGACTTACTGCATGCTGATATTATTGGCCTTTCTGTTAGCTCTGTCTGCCTCCTGAGTTAGTGTCTGGGCACAAACCTCTCAGAGATTACTTTTTTCACATACATGTTCCTGACGTCACAACACAAAACTCTATGAAATTTTGGTCTAACTTTCCTAGACTGATGCAGAAATTTAAAGCCATTGGTTCTTGTGATATTATTGGCTAATCTCCAGTTTGGTGGTCATTTGCAAAAGCCCTGAATCCATGGGAGCCTTGTAATTACTTGCTTTACCAACACACTAGCATAATGCTAACACAGTATCAGGCATTAGAGGAATTACCTCAGTGTGACAGTCTTGTGGCCCCATGACCTCCTCAGCCATGACAGGCACAATCCCTTCAGTCTTCTGAGCAGCAACCATAGGACTATGCAAGACAGAAATTCAGTTTTCTTCGCCTTTCTATTCATATCTGCGCAATGGGGTATCACTATCTCACTGTTATATGGATAATCCAACTCAAATGTTCAGCTACTTCATTTTTAAGGACAAATTTTCTCTAATTAGCTTAGGAATAACACAATAATTTTTCTTCGTACTCATTAAAAATGCTGCAGGGTGAGATACTCATTTTGTGACAAGGACTACATCACTACATTTGTTCTTGTTTCTTCACTCCATAATGAATTTAGACATCCAAGGGCCACCTTCCAAAGTCAAAGGCTGCTTGTTCTGTTTGAGTGTCAGTAGGTAGGCACTCGATGGTGGGGGAGGTTATGGGTTTATACAAGGGTGTTTATTTTCCATGTTATTTGAAGGTGGTAGGTGCTGGAGAAATGTAATGCCCACACAGCAACCATCTCTGAACTGAAGAGCAAACCCTGGAACTCAGCAGCCTCCTGTGGCTTCAAAAGCACAGTGTGAAGGGAAATAAAGGTTATCATTACTGATTAGATTAAACGTAACAGCTATTTTTATCTGAACCACACCAACTGGTCCCTTAATATCACTCAAAGCAAGCCAAAAAAGAATTATTATTCAATTCAACTGTAAATTACAATTTGGTATAAAGAAGACAACTTCATTAGGAAACCAGAATCTTTTCTTCTTCAAATTGACCTTTACTTCTGCAATGCCGTGCTGTTATCTCAAATTTGAAAAATTAGTTTTGCTGTAGAAAATAGTGGTTGTTCTTTTATTATTTTAAAAACGTTATTTCAGCATGAGGCTTTTGAAGTGTCTGATTAATCTTTTTTTCCTAGTTGTAATAATTTTGAAGAGCAGCAATACTATTTCTGACATAAGATAAACGAAGTAGCACAAAATTGGGGTAACATAATGAAACACAAAGGAATAGTAATAAAATTCAGTTTATAAAAATTACATTTTCAACTAATTCATAGCCAACTACAGATGAATTGATTTTGCTCAACAATTAATACAGAAACAAACATTGTTTTAAATTAAATGCTAATATTATTTAAGCAGTCATTCCTCGTCTTCAAAATAATTAGTGTATCTCTTACAGAATTTTTAAATGGCTTACAAATACATAACTGATGCATAGATAGGTACGTAGGTGTTAATGGGGATCTACGAGGTATTCTGGGCATGAAACTAGAGGCCATAATCCACATCCCCACATGGAGACCAAACTTCGTGGAAGTTTAACTAGGAACACAGCAAATTAAAATGGCCATCTTAGCTGTAAAATCTCATCTCTGACTAGCTAAAGCTGTATCTGAGAAGTGCTAGACTGACTGGCAAATGCAATGGAAGCCTCTGAGAGCTAAAACGAAGTGGTGTTGCAGATCAAGTGCTGGCACAGTCAGATCCCTCTGTCACTGCTGAACGACGCCCCACCAGCAGGGATAACACACTTAGCCCTACGTCCTCTCCTCCAGGAGAGAGTGCCACGATCCTCCTCACAAACTCAGTCCAAAGTTATGGGAGTCTCTTTCTGCAGCTGCATGTTAGTGATCCTCAGTGTCCCAGCCAAGTTTTAAATGGGAATCGTTATGATGTGTTTTTAATTTCCTGTGCAATTTCCAGTTCTCACTTCCTCAGTAAACACTGTGCCTTTAAACAGCTTTGCTGTTCGACTGTGGAAAGAGCTGCATTTCAGCAGTGCGTGAAGCAAGCCACCCTTTTGCCTCGCTAGTCAACTGTTTGATTAATATATGATCAGTTACTTTCCTATTATGGTAGCATTCAGACGCTCCAAGTCATAGCTGGGAACCCTAATGTGGTTACAAATACAGAAGAATAAATTCTCCTCCCTCCGCTGCCCCTCAGTACTATGACCTTTGCAAAAGTGTCTTCAGCAATAAAGTTTAAAATAACAACAGGAGAACTTCCTCAAGGCTGCTTCCTAGGGTATGGCTACACCAGCACACTACCCAAGGCCACAGGCATCATCCACAGCTTCTCTAGAGCATGTAATATTCGGCACAGCCACTGGCACAGCTGGGACTGTTCCTGCCTGGCTACTGTGGCCGCATAGCATGGGCAGGACCCTGCCTTGCAGGCAGGGTGGATGAGAACACCCTGGGTTTTTCAGGGAGAGTTTAGCCCTATTGATGCAAGCATCACTTTGCATCAAAGTCAGAGAAAAGGCTTTAGCCCATTTTATTTTCTAATAGGGATGTAGCCTCCAGCACTTCAAAACACTTTGTAGCTCTAGACTGTTAGGAAACTGACTCAAAATGAGTTGGCACTTGCTATTAATTGTGTGGTGACCAACAGTACCTGAGAGCCCTTGCAAAGAAAATGTGAAATCTTCCAATGCGGTGCTCCCTCTCTTGCATTGCATCATGGCCTCGCTTTCCAGGAATGCTTTTCCCCTCCCCCTTTTTGCAGTTTATAAGAGTAGCTAGGGAATAAGCTCAGAGAAATGTCAGTGATCACAATATGCCACACAGAAGTAGCAGAAAAGGGTGCTCAAATTCATGCACTGCCAAAGTGAGATGAGCTGGGGAAGATGGCACAGGTTACAGAGGAAAACCTGTCAATCAGAAAAAGGAGGGAGTCAATCAAAAGAACTGTGGTATGGAATCAGAACGTGTTTCTCTTCACACACAAAATCAAGAAAATGAAGACTGAGATTTTGCCCTGCTCAACTTCAACGTGGAAAGTAAGGGCAGTTTCTAGGTGTCATTGTATACACGAAGATCTCTGTTAGCAACTAATGAGAGAGCTAATTTAAGTTTTCACAGTAACTTTAATAAAAACTGTTATATGAGAGCTTGTAAAGTCACAGTGAGAAGATATTCCCCTCCTGTAAAATCCATCACCAGGTTTTAATTGTAAAGTATTTAACCACACACTCAGCAGTGGACAGTGTAAGGCACAGGTATGGAGCTTTGCCATTCAACACTACACTCTTAAGCAAAGGAGTCATTTTAGTATCTCCTACGCCTTATCGTATGGTATTAAAAAATGCCTTGTAAATAAGATTATCCGTAAGAAGCATAGATTACATACAAGAAAAAAATATCTTAAATTATGTCTAAACACTGCAACTTTTATTTGCATGAACATGGGCACTGTTCTGTGTTGGTAATAGGATAATTACTTTGGCACAATCCCACCATGAAAAAGCCACTGCTCTAATACAGGTATATACAGTGGGTTTTTTAACATCTTGCACTACATGCCAGCTTAGGGGTACTTGTGGAGGCAGTTGGGCCATTCTCAAAGTCTTGCAGATAGAAGTGGAGCTTGCAAGGTTGAAAATGCCCAAGGAAGCATCTGGAGTCCTTTGGAGACAGAGCAAAATTGTCACAGGGTATGTGATGCAGCCCACAGACTGAGTTTAACGATCATGCTCTAAGAGATTCTTTTGGGAGTGTATTTGGCAAAAGAAAGTTTGTCACCCCTTCATAAAACCGAACGCATCCTATCGGTAGAGCCCCAGAGATGCGATGGATATAAACCCTAGGCTTTTGGAGCAGCTCCAAGGTAGTTCAGTCACAGTCTAAGCAAAGACCAGCATACTCTGATAGACATCGATTTACTGTGAGACTTGGCCTGCCAGCAGATCTTACATTTTCCTGCATCAATAGGCTTTGTAACTTCTGCTCCAGCATCCACAAGCGCAACCAGATGTACTGCTGGATTGATGCAGCCTGGTCAGTTGCCTTACTGAATGTTCTGTATAGTGAAATTCTCCCACAAAAGGTACAAAATTTTAATGACTCTGACTCCTGAAAGCAGTTACTCAGCTGTAGTTTTCCACCATAAAGCAAAGAAATTCTGTTGCAGCAGGGTTCTAGGACATTTTCACTGTTTTCTTTTGCTTGGACTGTTATCTGAACAGAATCATTAATTTGAGTTTACCATGTCTCAATTGAACACAAAAAGCCACATTATATGTTTATTTCTCCTGCAGGCTGGTTTGCTTAACTTTCTTAGGAAGAGAGGGGCACCTCAGGAGAATGAATGATAGCACTGAAATAGCAGTAAGGGGGAGACAAATGAAGATCCTGTGGCAATATGGCCCTGAAAGAGGATTAGAAGGAATTATATGCTGGAGGGTGTTGTCAGTGTACTCCAGGCTGTCTTGCCCAACAGCCATTTGGAAAGCCATGTTACATGTTGTGCAGAAGCTCATTAGGCCAAGCATTTAAAAACTGGATTCTAGGTAAAAAGCTCTGTCTGGTTCCTGAGAAAAAAAATCACCTAACATAACTTGCAGGTGTTTACATTGGAGTGCAGCAGCAGCTCACTTTAGAAAGAAACCAATGGAGAAAAAGAGGCACTTCGAGGGTGTGATTTATCTGACCTACTTTAGGCAGACATTTTAGCATGAATCTGACCCTTCAATTCCCTTCCTATATTGGCTAGTTCTCTATTAGCTATAAAGGGAGCTCAAGGTGACCAGTTCAGATGGGGATATTGATACTTAATCAAATGAATAACATTCCCTGAGCCTGAGTGGTGCCTGAACTACACATTGTAGAATTTCATATGAACACACTTATCTGCTATTTCATTTGAAATTCTTTCTCATCAAATAAATTATTTAACCCTTATGAAAGGTACTACACTGAAACTGTAGCAGCTAAGAAATCTTACTTGCTTCAGGAAGGAAGACAATAAAATAGAGGCATACCTTCTCACATTACTCCGTCTGTGTGCTTCCATCCCATTGCTAGCAAGGGGAGGACAGCTCGCCTTCAATAGAGGGTCAAAATGAACATTTGTTCTCTCTGCTGAGATTGCCAGTGAAGCTGCCAGTTGTGCAGCTGATCCGGATCCTCTCATGCTCCCTCAGGAGCTGACTGAACAGTCTGCATACATTTCTCTTTTTATAGATATATAGTTGAACAGACAAAAAACCTGTATCAGCACCTCTTGCTATTTCAATTTATTTCAAGGATAGTGAATTTTTGTGCATGTATGTGTGTCTGCATGCTATGGAAAGACTATTTCATGCTCAAAAGCCTTTTATTTTAAGTGTACATCAGTAAGACTTCTTATATTTCCCTAATAAGGGATTACAGTTAACACCACGACAAGCAATATCAAATGCTTCATATGAAGAAGCTGCCAAATGACAGTTGCTGTGAGAACTATAATTGAATTTGCAAGCTACTGCAAACACCAAATCTCTGCTCTGCTATTGTGCTAATAACGAGCCAGGTGGTGGCTGCTGCCATTCTGCTGAAGAGCAGAGATGCTCAAAGAAACCTGGTTGCACCTAGCATGTGTCAAAGGCAGCCATTACTTGACTGCAGGACTCTCCTATGTAAAGGAGAAGAAATAAAATGGGTGAGTCAGATGTACTGGAGAAGATAAGTACTTCTTAAAAGGTATTGCTAGCCATGCTTCTCATTGCTCATCCAAACCAAGGAAGGCCTCCACTGACATGAGATTATAGTCTGCATGAAGTGCACAGAAAACCATAGTGACCACCTCCTAGTACAGTTCCCTAACACGAATCCCCTCTCCTTCCTTCCTGGGTCCTGTGCAGCACCCTGTGAGTGAGGAGAAGGCATGGCTTCTGCACTGAAATCTTCGCTGCTGTGCACTCAACAGAGAATTCTGATTTTACAGGACAAGTACACACACATGTTCTTTAAATGCCAAAGCACACAAGTTACTGCTTCATTATTCCTTAATGGAAGAAATACAAACCCCCATACATCCTTGTCTTCTTTGTTTTCTTTCCGCTCCCCTACTGTAGAAACTGATGCTAAGGTTAATATACCTATTGGCTCTGAGACAGAATGTGAGCATACCTCAGGTCTCCCACAAATTTCCTCTCACGGAGTAATAGAAAAGCCCTTATTGTCACATAGGACAATTTACTGTTTGGCATAAGGGAACAAAAAATGGCAATTAATAGATGCTTTAAAAGAGTGGGGAATGAATCCAGAAGGGCAAGGTGTCCTTCTCAGCAGCTTGTTCATTACTTATAGCCAGTTACTGTATTGTGAGGCTAAAGCCTGGAATTCTAACAAGTCAATACCAAAGCTCTGTGGGATTTCTCGTCCCTGACTTTAGTGTCTGTATTTATTGAGTGAGGACTGACGGTATAGGGTAATTTTCCAAGCCTTTTCAAAGTAGCAGAGATTAATGAGCAAGGTCAGGCACCAAAGGCGCTAGACAGTACTTCAAACCCTGCTTCTACTTTTTTTTTCCTTTTCCCCATCTCATAAAAAAATAAAATTCCATACCTTCTAGGTCCCAGGCACTGACTCAGCAACATCCTCTTTTGAACTTGATGTTATCTCAGATAAAGGGTGGAGGGGTTGTTCTCCCATAAGAATGAAGTTATATGTTCTGACAAGCATCTGACCAAATTGCAGATCATTAAGGCTGGGTTGCATTGGGCTTGTTCTCAGGTGTGTAGCAAGGAGAAGGAGCATCTACCTTTTTATAGCCTATGTATTGATTAATCATACCCGTGCATCTTTTTTTTTTTTTTTTTTAAATGTTGATAAAAGCAACCATGTTTTTCCAATAAAGTCCTAGTGAAAGGAGAAGGTAGGCCCGTATTCCAAGCTCTTTATATATATATATCAGGAGGTTATGGAGCAGGGAAGGGAAAATGGTCTCATCCTGACAGATGATGCACTTAAACCCACGCAGTACACTGAGGACACAAAGAAAGGTTGTACATACTTGAAGCACAGTACATTTCTGAACTGCCAGTGAAAGCGGTGGCTATGAAGTACCACACTGACCCACCACCCAAGCTGCCTTCCAGCCCTCAGAGTGGTAACAAATTACTTTTGTCACCTGGAGCATTCCTTGCCTCCTCCTCCTCCGGGAAGGACTGTCCTCCCTTTTCTTCTTCCCACCCTGGCTCAGCAGCACCTCTTTTTTGCTTGGCAATCCCACCTAACAGGCTTCACACACGACCACCCCTTGGTGCAGCCTCATTCACATTTACAATATACATGGCCTCAAGATGGACGAATAGGAGAGTGAGAGTGCAACAGTGGATCCATATGCAACATGTTCCCCTATATGTCTGTGACTGGCTTTGTACCCCCTGTAGATCTCTGCCTTGTGCTGAAAAGACTTATGGTGGCAGTGAAACAAAGCGAAATGGCATTAAGATGTGCAGAGATTTTGGCAGGTGGTCACTGCACATGTTCATTCATTTGTGGTTTTGTTTTTTTTTTTTTCTTTTTAATTAAAATTATGGGTGAGTGTTGATCCTTTATCTCAAGCACAATTACAAAAAAAAAAAAAACAAAACCCACACAACTGCCAGGCAATGAATTGGGAAGTGCTAGCACTGCAAACTTTCACAAGGTTCAAAAATATATTCTTTGCTATAAATACATAGTAAATGTTTTGTATCCTTGCAGTTGCACAAGGTCTCCCTGAAACTCAGAAGGCAATAGAGTGGTTTGCTTTTAAGTATAAAACATTTTAAATACAAAAAAATGTGAAAACATTTTAAAACAAAACACCAGACTATATTGATGTGAGGTTGTCTGGAAGAAAAGAAGGTTTCCTATTCATTCTATCTTTGTTTTCACCTCACTAAGTTTTCACCTGGCACCTTTTAACAACTGCTATTTAAAAACAATTTTATCAGGAAGGATGGGCATTGATTTAGCAAAGTGCTGCAATTGCAATTAGAGAGTTATTAAACCCAGTGCCAGACAGTCTAATTGACATGAAAATCTAACTGAGGCCAGGGAATAAAGTTTTCCCTCCTGCTTAAGTTATATGTTTATTGCACACATAAACCTATCTTAAAGAATATTAAGGTTGCAAAGTTGAGCATGAAGAAGTTAGTAAACAACAAGCTACATCAATATTATGCAATTGATTCAGTTAATTTTGCATAGACAACTTTAATTCCAGAAAATCCTGTTTCAAAGTCTTGACTTTGCAACCTTCATAGTCTTAAAAGAATGTTGTTTTCTAGACTTAAAGAAAAAAATTATATTCTGCTTTAACATATGGACACCCACATGGTTTCTCAGCATGACTGCTTGGAACTGTTAGATCCACCACATAGACCTCTTGTTCTAATGAAGTAACTGACAGTTGTAGTAGGCTGTTGTCCACTACTTGAATCAGCAGGAAATGGGATGAGTTGCATATTTTGCCAGTGGGTTTCATACGGCTGAATAACGAGACAACGGAAGGTATGGGCTGCAGGCTCAGGGACTTCATCGCTCAGTGATGCCTTCAGATGTGGTGGCCATTTTTGTTTCACTTCATCTGTACAAACTCAGCGCCAGCCCCATGTCTTCCCCAGTCTAGATCCTCATCATGGTTCCCAGGAGACCTCAACAATGCTGCTTCTTCATTTGGCTAGTCCTAGTCCCCAAAATTGTACCAGGGCATCCCTTAATCTCGGAACTCTGCCCCAGCCCCTTCCCACAATAACTGGCTTCTGGCGTCCTCCAGTTCTCACATCCCAATTCATATTCTTCCCTCCCAGTTCCTGTTTCTATTCAAAAGTATCAAACCCTCCCTAATACTGTAAGGTTCGAGTTTCCTGATGACACTTACTGAACTCCTTCATTATTCCACACTTTGAACTTCCTGCTCCAGCTTCTCTGACCATCTGGTTCCAAGGAAGGAGGTACATTTCCTTCTAAGCAACTGTGGTGTCTTGGGAACACAGAAGGGGCACCACCACGCTCTTAGTTTCAGTTCCTGGCCAAAGTGTAGCTTACAGAATCATGTAGCAACAATTAAGGAAAACTATAATTTCCTTAAGCCTTGCAAAGACAGTGTTCGTTCAGTTGGTTTAGTGATTACTATTTGGCTCGGCAATGTTGAGTTTTCATTTAAAAAAAATAATTAACTGCTTCACTGAACACATGCAAATGTAAGACTTGTTCTTCTAAACATTTATAACTTGGCCAATTTTGAAGACAGAAAAGTCACATCCCAGATGGCAAATCTTACATTTCTGTTCAAAATGACAAAGGCTCAGAACAGTCAAAAAGGCCACCAGAAAGTGTTTTTAATTGCTAGACGTGCTAGCATTTTGTTCAAGCCTCATTTTTGGAAACAACTGGAATGACTTTGCTGAACCCTTCCAAAATACTTCTGCTTGAGGCAAGCAATCAACATGACAAATTTCAGCCTAAGCAATTGGATTTTGGCAAGGCTGTGTACAACTGAAAAGGGAGCTTTTAACCAGCAGAGTTCAGCAGCTCTGTTAATTGGCCTTGCCACCAGTCCCAATTGTAATAAACAAAATAAGTGTATATGAGTAAAAGAAGGTAAACGAAATGAAATAAAAATAAAAGTTACGGATAGCTGGAAAAATCTTTAAAAGGGGTCAAAAAAAGGAGTGTGAATATTCCTGTGCTGGTGTTTTGAGAGTTGCCAATGATTTCTTCAAGTTTTAACCTCAGAAAAAAAATAGAAAATAGTTGAGTCACTTAAAGTGATTACATGGAAGACAAAAATTAATCAAAGCTCTCCCTTACACATTTTGTGCTTGAGGATTTCTCTAGCATTTAACTCTGCTACTCAATGAAAACTTCTCTAGAAAACATTTTCTCTTGTGTGAATTTAAGCTTTGACAGGCACTTTTTGAGTTCTGTTTGGATTTACAGACATCAGATTGACGATAAAGCTGATCAGAAACAGCATCTTAGCTACACATACAGTTGACCAACTTCAGATCATTACTCCAGCCCATATGTTCTAATCTATACAGATTCATTTTTTCTTCCCCTATTTCTGAGGATTACAAGCCCCATGAGCTTACAAGGTTAGCATGTAGAAGAAGGATGAGAAATTTCTGCATCAGAAAACATGAGCTGGGTTAGTGCAATGAAGGATTTAAATTAGGACTTAAATCTCTAACTGACACGGCAAGTGTTGGCATATGCAGAATGCACAGTATACAGCACACCCCAGAACCAGTCACTGTTGCACTAAAACCCACCTCATTTTCTTCACTGCTTAAATTTTAGACCAAATGTAAACAGAACCAAATAAATTTTTTTTCTCCTCTTTTGCTCAGAACTTCCTTCACAAGCGAGTAAGGCAGACAGAACAATTAAAAGCCTTCTTGTTTCCAATCCCGCTATTTTAAAGACTGCTTTGTCTCATTCTTAAATGTGGTGCTCTTCTTCCAGATGTTTCTTTGCTGCCTACTTACCTGGCCCTTGCTTAAATCTAGTCTGGGAAACAGTAAATGCTTTGTGAGACTGGAGAGAAATGGGAGACTTTGGGGGAGGGTCACCCATGACTCCAAATTAAAGCATTAGTCAGTAAACTTCTGTTGGTGAATGTATACTCTTTACTAAAGACCCAGACCAGAACTTTGCCTGGGAAAATAAGAGGATGGAAGAAAACTAGGCAGTTAGAGGGAGAAGTAGCACCTGACCTAGCTGTGCTGGAGACACAAAATTCTCTGGGGGAGGAGAAAGAATGAGGAGTGCAACAGAAACACAGCATGAGGTAGACAGTAAGAAAGCAAGCCAGAGAAGAAACTGTGTGTGCAAAAGATAAAAGGAAAACTTCAGTTTTTATGAAAATGGGAAGAAAGAAATAACTAACTTGACCCATCGTAGCAGCCTGGCAGAGAGGACCCATAGCTTGGAATCACCCCAGAACATCCCACCACATCACATGCTTCATCCCACTCTCATGAGTACACTCACTTGTTGCCTGTGAGAATAAGGGGTCTCACTGGCAGAAAACTGTCTACTTATACAAGACAATGACTGGTTAAAAGCTTCAGTATAGTGAATGCCTCCTGGGCCATGCATAAACCAGCAGAAATCACTGCCAGCTATGGCAATTTGCACCAACTGAGGAGCTGAGTCTGTTTACTGTTGCTTACCTCAATCTATGCAACCTCTTCTGACTAGCAATAACCAGAACAGTTTTGTTTTGTTTTGTTTTTTAACCAAATCGGTCAGACTTTCTCCTGAAACAAGCCACTGGGGGGCGGAACACCTTTTTTTGAGCTGCCTGAACTGAAAGTCTACATTGCTTTTTGGTTTGTTTTCTGGCATGCTTGGTCAAGCTTATCAACTCTGTTGTCACATCCAGGCAGAATCACTTACAACAACAAAAGGTATCCCTGACACTGGAAGAGGAGGCTGGATCACTCGCTATATCAGCAATTACACTGAAATGTTAAGCTGTGATGAACAAAAGCGAAAACTGTACTCTGCCTCTTGCTGCTAGGCCTGAAACCTCACAAACACAGAGCAGAATAGAAGCCGCTGCTCTCTATCTCAGCTCAGGTTAATTAGATGCTAGTTTGTATTCTGCAAGTACAGTCAAGAGATCTGCACCTAAATATGCTTCATGGTACTACATAATCCTGGAGAAAACTACTCACAAGCAGAGAAAATTACTGCAATGTCCTAAGAGTTGTATGAAGCTTGAAACTAGGGTCAGATTTATGGTAGTTATAAAATCTTTCCATGCCAAGTTTCAAGTAAATTTGAATCTATTTATACTTTGGAGAAGAAAACAATAACTTTTTAGTGATCTTGCATAGTACCCACTCCAAAAATAATGGCAGTTATGGATGTGCTTACATTTAGGTTCATTAAAACCTGAAACTTAGAACCAGAGTGGGAGTTACAAGCTCACACACACAGAAATACAGGGGAGAAAAGCACAAAGAAGCACAAGTATCCCTTGATGCAGCTTTCTTCACTGATTTTTTTTTTTTTTTTGGTGTGCAGCATTTTCTATTGCAAGAAGAAAAAGAACTAATAAAAGGAAGAAAATAGGTATTGTAATTCCAACTCGCTCTGGACCTCAGCCAGTCCACCATGTAATAGCAAAAATGCTAGTTAGCAGCAGTAATCTTCTCAAGATAATGAATAAAACCCAAAAATCTACACTAATTCTGCTGCAACTGAGAACAGCCTCTAGATTGCATTGTTCACAAGGTCGGCCTGTGGCATGAGCAGAATGAAGAGACTAGCCAAAAATTAGAGTTACTTTTTGATGTTCTTCTGTAATGGAATGGCTTTTAGCTGAGAGATCTCCAGAGGACTCCCATCTTCTGACTCAGTCTCTTGCTTTTTATTTATGTGGTCCCTCATTCAAAACCCATAAATACTTAAACAACAGTTGTGACACTTTTCTCTGGCATAGGACCACAGTTTCAAAGAGTTCCAACAGTCAGTGCAGACTAGGTCCATCAAACCTCCTGGACATGGGCAGAACAGCTCCAACTCTTGCACCTGTTCCCACTGGGCATGTGACACGGGCCTATCTGCCGGTGTGCTAAGCATATACAGTATTGTTTATGGATCTTTAATCTCCAGATTTCTTTCCACTGGAGTCTAGCAAAACTATTTCTTTCACTTGAATTTGACAGAGAAAGGAACTTAAGCCAAAGTCTTAAGTTTGTCTGAGATGAGACAAACTGGTCCTGATAGATAGAATGATGGCTCATGACTGATTGGCAAAGCCTGTGTCTGTGCCCTCCACTGACAGCATCTATTGCCCATTGATAAAACGGTCCCAAACCACATCTTCCATTTTTGTTCTTACTTTCTTGGCTAAAAGAAACCAGGAATACTTTTTTCCAGCTTCTCCTAGGCAGCACAACATGTCTTTGCCTCCCAGAGGCAGACCTCACAAGAGATACACAGAGTTCAGTTACGAATAGATTCATTGTAAAGGTCACCAAGAAATTTTTGCTAATGAAAAATACAGCTGTCTGCTTTATGAACAAAATCATTAAATGAGATCATAATACACCTGTGCTTTGCACTGTCTGCTAGTAATTAGTCTGCTGGCTGCTAGACCAAGAGGTAGCTGCTTCAGGATGCCAAACAGCCTTGAATCCAGCTGCCTCAGCTCTGTCTAGACATCCTTCCCTATGTGGGTTCTGGTCCCTGGTTATTTGAGGTGAAAAGAAGGCGGGCAATCTGATTCTCATCGGTGCTGTATGAGCAGCCATCTGTATAAGCCAGGATGGGGGCATACACGCTCCCATCATACCCCAAGATGAGGCCCAAACATAACTGGAGGTCTGGTATTACGTGCGCATCCACATCTTTTCTCAAAGTACCATACCTGATAGCCTACACTGAACTCAGTAAAATCAGTCTAAGGCCAGAAGAATAAACATATCTTCAAGCTTTACTAATGTCTCCCTTCCTATGCTTCTGTTTAGCTGAACCATATCTGCCACAAACCAGAGAATCCAGCTCAGAATTTTCTCCATAGCTAAATCTTGCTTCCTGTCAGAAACTTGGAACAGAAACTCTCTGCAGTGTCTACAGGGACCTCAGCCCCAAATTCTTCACGTGCTACCAATTTTAATGAGAATTAAATTATTTTATGAACACTGAAATAGAAAGTTATAGTAAAAAAATCATTTACATACCATAGTGCAGCACTGTTTAGCTGGAGAAAACAGTGCAGGCAGAATGAACAGAACAAGCCTTTAAAAACCTACAGAAGAGTAAAGGAAAGGACTGATCAAGGCTGATCTGAGCTTCCAACGACAGAATACCAAAGTCACAATGCACGGGAAATTAGTGCACCACCACTGTGCAATAAAACTAAAGATGTTCAGATAAGGGACTCTGTCCTACACATTGTGTTTGAAACAGAGTTGTTACAACACGTTCTCAGAAAGGAGTGCTTCTGGAGAACCTATGAAAGTAGAAATTACTTAAGAGTAAAAAGGCTATTAGCAATCAAAAAGGCTAACTCCTAGCTGTCTGGCTATCAGTATGAGATCTGTAACTTTAGATTAGAAACTCCTAGAGCCAGGACAGTCACTGTTGGATTAGTACAGACACATAATGAATTCCAAAATCCTACAATAATGTATTGTTTTTCTGGCTATTAGCCTGGATTTTAATTAGTTTGTGCTAATGAATACATTTGTACCTGTCCATTTTTTATTGGCAGCTTTTAGATGAGCTAGTAAATTGGTCACTGTGGAGTGCCAGTGTCTCACTAAAACCTAACAAGTAATTAATGCTTTCCCCACCTAGAGTCAACCAGCAGTCTCAGGGGTTTTTAGGTATAAATTAGAATGAAAGATGAGATACTCAAAATACAGTTAGAGTACTCATTCATCAACCATGATTAAATAATGTTACTGTGAGACCCTAGAGAAGTACTGAGAGCTGAGTTCCAGTCTGTGGACTACCCACAATATCTCAGGAGCTGCCAGAGCACCCTGCCCTATCTTTCACCGTGACTCTTGAAATGCCTTTTTCATATCCAGTGGTATCCAAGTTTCTTTTTCTCTTGAGAATTCCTCCTTGGAAAATATGTATTTTGCTCAGTCCTTCCTACTCGTAACCCACGGTGGTCTGGGGAAAAAAAATGAACCAATACCAAGTATGCTTGACCAAAGCAAATGCTTTCATCAGATCCAGTATCCTAGCTAACAAAAACCTCAAGCCAGGAAATATTTTGATGTTTTCACATCCAGATTTACATAGAGAAGATGGCTGGAAGAGCTGACATGAGGTGGCCAGGATCAGTCAGATCTAAATAAGGATAGAGTTACTTGAGATGGGATGGGATTAAGGAGAAATTAAATACCCAGGTCCAAAACCGACATTCTGAAAAACTCTGGTGAGCATCCACTTAACTCCAGAGATATACAGGCTCTATAGGACTTTTATTTTAGTATTACCCACAAATTCCTCAGCCTTGATAAAGTTGAGCAAATAAGAAGCCGTTTTATACCTAAATCAGATTAGGATCTATAAACACCAGGCTCTCCAGAGAAGCTCATTCTGATAAGTATCATGTCACAAAAGAATATGTTTCTCTCTGTTGACAATAAATGGAGCTTTAGGCCTCTCAGGCACACGTACACCAATACAGCCAGGCAAGAGGAATTTCACCCCTAACAGAGAGAGGGACAGAGTTTACTATTATTAATCCTAACAGCTCGTGTTCAGCGTAGGAACCCCAGATACACATGGGCTGAAGTCCCACTTTGAGACATCCTTCTCTTGCATGACGCACTTTATGTAAGGCCCTGAAATCCACCCTGAGCACCAAGACTGAACGTGCGGTGTGGTGCTGGTCCATGTTGTAGCATCTAATTCCTTTTTGCAGTCCTAAACGGTCTTTGTTCTGGTCACTAATTAGAGAAGGACCAAATTTTAATCATGTCTGTAATACTCCTGCTGTTCTACATTCTGATGCCTGCTTACACAAGGGAGCCTGATAACACCAAATTACAAGCTAACTTTGGAGCAGCTAGCTAAGTGCATTAAGACAGCTGTATGCTATAAATTAAAATCTTAAAAACCTTCAGAAAAAAAGTGATTAATCATTTACCGAATTACTAACAGACAAGGAACTTGTAAGTGGAAAAGCATTTTCATTTCATTTACAAACCCAAGTCTTCTGGAAAAGAAACATAACAGAACAAAACAAAAGCCTATCATATGTAGCAAGGCAGATAGTATGCACAGTCAAAAAGAAAAGTGATGTTTCTGCAACAGTAAATCCTGGTAACCACTGTTGTGCATTGATTGTGTTCCTCTCATTTTTCACTTCCACTAAATTAAAAAACATGCTGCTGAGCTACATCCACCTCTTGTTGTCTTTTAATCATCTATTGGTAGAGTCTGGGAACATGTAGAGATAGATACACAAGTCAGTTCAACTCTGTGGACTTCCAGTGTAAATAGCTAGCTTACATATCCCATTGAGTCTAGTCCTGTTACAGTCCCAAACCATCCTTGATGATGTAGGGACAGATTCATTTCAGAGGTAACATTATTGGTTTTACTAGGGTTATCTAGGGACTGGCTTGACCAAGGTCCTTAATTTGAGTTCCTACCAGCAGCAAAGCAGAACTAAATGTTCCTCTTTCAGAGTATTGATGACAGCAGAGTTTCAAAGGAGGGCACATTTGTGGAAGCAAGCCAGTGCATGTCAGCTACGTACCAGTCATGGAAAGAAGTCTCATTCTCCCTGGTGCATAGTCAGGCAGCACACTGATAATTACAGACTGATTTCCAAGAGAAATATGGCACTTGTCAAAGGCTTAATTTCAGTTCTGCCTTTCCTCATTAACACCTGACGGGAACTCCAGCATATTTATGAGTCATCTAAAAGGCAAAAACCACCAGCGTCACCAAGGCTTTATTATCTTTTTCTTAATTTACAACTGACTGTTTTTTTTCCTAATGACCTAGCCTGATCTTTACAGACCAGCTTTTCAGAAAGGATTAGGGCTTCTACCACCTTTCAGGTGCTCAAACACCCACTGAATTAGGCAACTCTTAAGTGCCAGGAGCCCAATGCTGCAGGAAGCTGGATCCAAGTTCCATTCTCATTGTTGAAAGGACAAAGAAACTGAGACAAAAATCTTACTGAACAGGGAAGTAGTGTCTGTCAGCTAAGGGCAGAAACTAGGAGTCATAAAGGCCAAACCCAGAATGGCCATAGTCAATGCAAATATCAAAAAAACTAAGGACAAGGGAACATGTCAAGGTCTTCATGGGTATCCTGAACAGGCTTGGGTCTTGGACTTAAACAGTGCTCTTTCGACCTTTAGTTTTACAAACTCCATTCTTTCAGGCAATCTCACTGCTCCTCCATGTTCTAACTGAACCTGGTTTGCCTGACAACACAGTAAGCTTTTTTTTTGGTGGGGGAGGGAAGGCATGCACCATCTAACACAACAGGTCTGTGACCCTCATATTGACTAAAGTTAAAAGTGAGCATAATTCATGATGATTCCCTTGGGCTGCTTCTAATCTCAGTATTGTAGGAATGCTGCAGCTCTACTGATTTCTACACCCTGCAAAGGTGGAAAGGAGCAGACTGTATGAGTGACCATATGTAAGTATATATACTTGTATACATGTGTTCATTTCTCACATTTTTGGAAATGCAGCTGAGCTCTTGGTTTGAGAGCATCACATATGAGAAGGCACACAAGTTTCCTAAGTTGCATGCAGGCACTGTGTGCAAAACAAAGATCCCATAAATTAATCAAGTTATTCTTGTAGCAAGCTGAAAAGAAAGAGATGGACTGAGGCAAAAATTGTTATTGTTATCTCTATTTTTAAATACTTGGAAGACATTCAGTTACGATGGTGGTGAGGACCATATAAGTACCTAGACAGATTCATTTGTAGCAGGAGTGTTATGTGTGAGGGTTTTTCCATCTCAAAGCTGCCAGCTAGCTGGGACCTCTTCCTCTAAGGCAAAAAAGGAGAAATATATTTTGAAGTAATTTCATATTTTTAAATACTTAAAAACTGAGTTTAAAAGCTGCAATTATTCTTTTATGGATGTGCTATTCTGCTTTGGTTTTTTCCTATGGGATTGCTGCATTTAGTTTGGTCTCCTGGTACTCTTTCATCAGATAGGAAACCATTCTTTTCCTCTCCAGTGGGGTCCCCAGGAGGCAAAAAAACCCCCAAACAACATGTAAGAAAAAGCTGTATAATTAACATTATATATCAACATACACACAGACACCCGTTATATGCATATGTTATATTCTTTGTGTCAGTAGATGGACTTTTTTGGTAGTCATGAGAATAGTTATAAATGATACACAAAATGAAAACTTGCAGGAGATTCCAAAGACAGGACATTGGCCAGACTATATGAGCGCTGCTGGCTCTGCTAATCGATAAAACATTTAATACAAAGGTAGGTTTTTTTTAAAGATGCTTCTGCCTAAATATTTTAAAATGAAAGCTTCTCATTACAAGATGAGGTGCAGCAGTAATGCAGAGTGTCAAACCCGACTTGTCAGAAAACAGAAGAACAAGAACAGTATCTGCTCTCTTAGAAGTATTACTTAAGTTTAAATTAAGTATATTCATTACTTTAAACTCCACCAGAATATTCTCTCCATAAAACCAGATGGCCACTTCACATGTACAGACATGTGTGAGGGTAGGTGAAGTTTCAGTACAGGAGGTGTCTACTTTATCTCAAACACAGATAAAAAATGTTGCTTTAAAAGTTTTTGTTGCTAGGTAAACATCAAAAGTTGTTGATGTGAGAATTTTTGTTAACAATCCTTCATTGTCGTCATTGCCCCAAGTAAGTACACACACAGTATTCCTCTGGAGAGGACTTATACTTATCCCTAGCCTCAAGAAATGGAAATTCACCTAGGAGAGGAAATGAAGTTCATGTATAATTCCCCTCTTTTCCTTTCAGCATCCTCTCTAGGGAAGATCTGTGAACAATCTGAAAGCCTTGTTATTAAAGGCCTTTAGCCAAGGCATGTTGGTTGCTTGAAGAGATGAACACACTCCTTGATAAACAGACCAGTCTAGGCAAAGAAAGAGATACAGGCCATGAGGGGACCCGAGACATATTCGGTTTGGTTCCAGGTAAGCTTTATGTGCAGCTGTGCCCAAGAAAGTGCCCGAAATCAAACTCAGCAGATAAGGTTGCTGCAGTGATTTTGCCATGCATAGCTATGCCTTGAGATGAGATTCACCTAGAACCATTTACTCTGAATTTTTCTCCTAACTCTCATCTGAAACGCTCTCAGCTACAGATCATGGTGTTGAGTTCACACAGGATTTTTATACCTTCCTCTGAGCCTGGGCAATCTGTACATGACCAAATGCAACTTATGTAACTATGCTGAGGGGTCAAACACTTTTGTATTTAGGCTTTGTGAAGGTGTTATGTTATTTGGATGGTTGCATATACGTCTAGGAATGTTGCCGAGACACAGGCTTCCTATTTTAAGAGATGGGGGATTAGGTACAGCAAATAATTCTCATCTCACTTCCTAGACCCCTACTAGCACTAGCTAGGTTGTATGAGATAGGACAGAATTTGGCTCTGGACATAGACTGAAAGAAGTGGAAGACAGACTGCATTACTGACTGGGAGATCATATTCCATGAAGCACCACTTTCAAGGGACAAGAGAATGTTAGCAGAACACCATAGAGAAAAGAGTCAAAGCGGGCAAGGTCATCTTCCTCTCAACACTCAACCTGACACCCAGGAAAACTCAGTATTAATTAGTTTCATACAATACTCTCCATTCTAACTTCTGATTAGTGCTGTGGGAGTGAAATATCAGAGCAAAGCAGTCTGAAAGGGTAGGGGTTTTTTTTACATTGATTCAGCAGTTGCTTGCAGGACCTATTTCATCTTTTGCCACACAAGCAATTTTTTGTGGGAAAGACAAAATACACAAGGCATTGCAGTACTACAGCTCAGTCACTGTCCTTCCCTGTGACTAAAGAACACAACCTCTAGAACTGGGAAGATACAACAAACCATGTTCCATAAGATCCTTTGAATATTTATACAAACTAGCCTTGTGTTCCTTCCCTTTTCAAAAAAATCTTCTTTCCACAAGTAAGTTTATTTGTAGAGCTCTTCCCAAAACTAGCACATTTTTACATAGTCAGAGAATATTAATGGAAAATTAATTTCAAGTTCTTAAACAGATATTTATATTAGACCATACTACAATAATGATCCTGGACTCTAGCCAGGAATTAAAGCTCTATTAAGCTAAGCACTCTGCATAAACAACTATGAAGATGATTACGCATCCTGTCGGACCTAGCAAGATTCTTTGTTCCTTAGTGCAGTGTGCAGAGAGTGCAGAGTTTGCCAGATTCCTTAAGTAGATGAAATGGGTGAACGGACTGTTGATTACACTGCAAGATGCACATCCTTCTACCAGGAAAGCTTACTAGGAAGATCTCTATTATACCATGCATGATTGTTTTCCAATTCTTTACCATTACTGTTAGTGTTTTCTAGTGAGTTTAGATGACTTCATTTTAGATGTAAAAGATAATTACTTTATTAACTCTACTGTTTCTTTATCCTTATGTACAGGCATCCCATGGTGTACTGTATGGAGAGGAGGAAATGCAGAGCATTTATAGTTTTCTGACCATCCCAAAGCAGAGATCATACATTGACAAGACAAATACTTGAGAATGAGTAGAGACTGAAAAGAAAGGCTTCACTTTTTCAGTACAACTGACCGTCTTGCCCTGATTGTGTACACCTAACCCACCATGACATGTAAGTTCATGCAAAACCTATTCATTTCCATTTCACTCAGACCCAAGAAGTTATAGAATTCATCATATGAAAACATGTATTTTGTTATTATAAGAATTCCTATTGCCAAATGATAAATCTGATTTTCTGACAAAATTATTAACAAATATCAACTAATAATCACATGGCCTTATGTACTTTCAGAAGAAAGGGTAAGATCTATTATTAGGAAAAAGACTGATTCTAAATTTGAAGATAGAAAGAACTGGTTCTGATGCAATTATTTCCCTGCCAGTGTGCTAGGCTGTAGAGTAGATAGTATACCAGCTTGCAAATTACATAGCAAAAACATGCAGGGTAAAACAGAGTAAGTAGTGGCAAGTGTTAGCCTACAAAGGAACTTTGTGACTGTCCTGGTTCCGGCGGGGATAGAGTTAATTTTCTGGCCCGGAACACAGGTATTCCATACCACGTGACGCCACGCCCAGTCCATAAGTGGGAGCTGGCCGGGAGGAGGAGGAAGAAGGCGCAGTTCGGTTCGGGAGCGGGCTGGGGCTGTGCAGTCCGGTTGGTGAGCGCTGGTACAGTAACCCTGTGTGTGCATCCCTCCGTCACTGTTGTTGTTGTCCTCTTTCCCTTGCTGTTGTGTTAAACTGCCTTTATCTCAACCCACGAGTTTTGCCTTTTTCTTCCGATTTTCCCCCACCGCCCTCGGGCGTTGAGCGAGCGGCTGCGTGGTTCTTTGGTGCCGGCTGAGGCCAAACCACGACAGTGACATTGCCAAGGTAGTAAGAATTTCAAGGTAGGAACATCCTATTTTCATTTAGAATGCATTTGCAAATATGATAGGCCATATTAATCAAACCAGGTGAGGAAAAAGGAAATGATTGCTTCTTATCCCACACTGACTCTATTAGACCAAGTCAGATTCATATAGGAGGGGGTGCCTGGGGATAGTACTGCTCTCTTCCCTTTGGATTTTCTACCATACAGAACAGCATTGTATAATAAAGTTTACAAGTTAAGTTCACAATGGCATACACAAGTATGTCTTAGCTTTCAGATAGACTAAGGTCCTTCAAGACCCAATGAGGTTATGGCAGCTACAGCTACGTGGCTATGTACAAGTTGTTTCTATACAGGTGCTTCTATGAATAGTATTACTGCTAATTATTAGGGTGCTGATTCTTTAAAAATAGTCCTTTGACCAGTTTTCACCCAGAAAAACTAGTTCATGTAATTTATTTCCAATAATATTTTTGTTCTTCCCACTCTGACAACAGAATGAAATTACATAGACTTCCCAGACAGCAATATAGTATGTTTGGGATGGAAAAGCCACTCAGCATTATACACTGCCCACTGAAGCTATCAGGAGCTCTTCCATTGACTTCACTAGCCACTGAGGTACCATGACAGCACCTGAATCACCATCTGATTTTTATGATAACCTGTAAAGGACAAACCACAACTTGTTTAAAAGGTCAAGACAGACAGATGACCAGCATCCAGTGAGGTCATTGAAGGCTAATAGCAAAACTCAGTGTGAGTAAAAGTTACTCCAACACAAATGACTATTCAGTGTTTGTAATGCTGATAGAGCTTCAAGAACTACCAGGCTTGCTGCTGCATAAAACCCAAGAACATCTGGTAGTATATAGTATACAAAATATAGAGGCAGGGAATCCTGTCTGCTAATGGCCAGTGCTGTGAAAGAGGAGAAGAGGCAGCTTTGTCCCCTACACCTTACCACCTAGCAGTCTGGAAGACTATTCAAGAAGGCATCTGAGGGAAGATAACTGCTGATAAATGAAGGTCCCATGTAGATACAACAGTCCATTCATCAACATGACAACCAGTACAGTTTGAGTATTGGATTTTCTTGTCCCATAATCACAAACTTGTACTGTGGCATATCACTGCTCCACAATACTGGCTTTTCTGAAGCTCAGTCTTTCCCATTGCTCATCCCCCCAAGCCAACAAGCAAGGCTGCTAGAATGAGGCAGTGCCAGTTCAGTAGAAACTGCGACTGAGCCTGCATTTTGTGTGATAAAGTCCTCCACTAGAAGGGAGGCTAGCTAAGAGACCACTGCTGTGGTGATAAGAACTAAATACAACTAAGGATATAATGTTGCTATCTAACAAAGGTCAAACAAGAACATGCATTCACAAGCATTTACCAAAACTATCACTACTATAAAAGGAATATTCAGAGATTTAATTTCCCTGAATGCTTTACAGCAATGCCACACATATTCAAAGAGGGAGAATGCTGATTGCCATGATCATTAGTTTTTTCTCCAGTTTTGCGAGACCCTAAAGATTGGGCCCAAAATTCATTTTCCACAAACAACACACAAACATAACGACCCATAGCAGTGTCTCCACTGTGTGAGAATCAAAACCCCTGAACACAGCTGATTGTCTTTATTTGTTGCTAGGGTTAGTTTTCAGCAGCTTCTCCTGATCTTGTAATGAAGAGCAAGGACAGTGACCAGACTAGTTTGCCTTTGCAAACATTTTCACAGCATGACTTTTTTTTTTTTTTAAAAAGATGAAAGGGTTTTTTGGTCTCTCCCCCCCACTTTCAACAAGAGAGAAAGCTTCCTTTTGACAAGGAAACAAACATCTGAAGAGGCTGATAACAGCCACAATGAAAATTTAAGACATGGACAGATTGCAGACTTCTGGCCAAAACACATGTAACAGGATTTATTGTGTATGTAGGTTTACAGCACACCCCAGTTCAGAGAAATAAATCACTTCTGCTTGAGTTCTAACTACACAGAGCTAATAAGGACAAAGAGCTATACATTTCTGCTTCTTTGATTTAGAATTCAATCTCAGGTCCAAAGTTTGGATTCTGCTTTATTTTCATGCAAGCATGTGGATTGGGGAGATCAGAGGACTCCATTCCATCTCCCCTGCTGCTCCTCTATTTTATGTAGATGACAGGTTTTTTGTTACAATTTCATTACAAAAAATAATTGGTATCTATTTGTCTAAGATTAACCACCTATCAGCCTGTTTATATTATATGAAAAACTATGCTACAACTAGAATAATATGTATTTGTTAATCAATGATGCAGTGCTTTCTCACTCAAAATTCCCTTTGAGAAAATAAGAATTGGCTTTTAAAAGTCTGCAGAATCAGTAAATCTAAGCTAAACTTGACAACAGGACAATTTTATTTGTGAAGAAATTCAAGGCAAATGAGGTCAGTTCATAATGTGCTCAAACAGTAAAGAGAAAAACATGCTTCCCATGCTACCCAAATGGCTGACATAATTTTGCTTGCTTTCCTTTCTTGTTAACTTGAGAATGCAAATAGCTTTGCTGTCAGGGTATATTTGTTCCCACTAATTCAAGACACTATAACAAGGCAAAATATTTATTTCTTTTTCCACTCTAATTTGTGTTTTATCATACTGGGAACATCGTCTACAGATTTCACTTACTGTAACATTATGCAAACAGCCCTTTTGGGAAAGTCACCCCCCTGTAATAGGAAAACTAAGCATAAAGAAGTCTTTTAATGTTTTAGGATGTGTTGCCTCAAAGGGCTCAAAAATTCTGTTTGGACCAACATGTAAAGGCTGAAATGCATATCCAAAATAACTGCTCAAATATCGCATCTCTGAAAATCCTTAGCTTTTCAGAGAAGATACTTACATTCGTCCTGGTTTTCAGTACACGGGACAGACTACCAGAACATATTCTTTTAATTAGGACTGGATGATCAAACAGAAGCAGACAGCATATTTGTATACTTCAATTCTTGTTCTGTTCATGAACGTCTACAAACTGATGCTGCCTCATGTTCAGCTGAGTATATAATTAAAGCTGGTCAAAGTGTTTTCCTTTGAAAAATGTTTCTGATGGTCACTGGATTTTAATCATGTGATCATTCGTGTGTAAAGCATTTCTGCCTCCTATAGGAAATAAAAGGAGATTTCAGCTAAAAAACAATTGCCATTTTCACTGAAAATGCAGTTTGACTTTCTTCAGTTAAAAAAAATCAACATTTTCTAATTGGAATTGTTTGTGCCACTCAAGGGGCAGAAATTAGTTCCTGCCAGCCCCTTTGTTGAAGTCCAAAAAACACAATGACTCACCCCTTAGAGCAGTGGAGCATGAGTCCAGATTCACTTATGTAGAGCGACAAAGTTGGGAGCCTATTTGTCATATGGTCCTTCCATGTGAACTGCTCCATCCATAGCCTATCTCTAGCAACACTCAATGCAAGTGGCTTCTAACTTTGGTATCTTAGTTATGGGCCTAAAATTAGGTGAGATGAATCAGATCATGGAAACTATGTTTATGAGCCAGTCCTTTGTAATTAGGTACTTTTGTTCACCTTCCCCATTTACATAGCAGCTGCTCATAATACTTAACCTAGTCTCTTGGTGTCCTTTTCGCACATACCTAACGCTGCCTTATTCTAGCCTCATTTTATCTGCACTGCCTTCTACAGAGTCCTTTGGTTTACCATAGTACAAGCTCAGAATCAGGTCTCTACTTTAATAGATTATTTGAACACACAAATATAAAGAAAACAATCCCACTGAAGCCCTTCCAGTTTTTAAAATTTATTCAAAAGGTAACATACGAAAACAGGGCTGTTGCTACCTGACATCTTTCATTAGAGTAAAAAAATACTTTGGCTCAGTTTGACTCAATATTCTCCATCTAGAAATACAGTCTACCCTTACCATTCTCACCAGATGTCTTGTCTTTTCCATTTGTAGCTCCAGTTCCTTGTCTCTATTAAGGGAAAAAAACAAAACAAGTGGTTAGCACAAACTTGAATGTGCATTTTTCCCTTGGAATTACTAGCAGTTAGAGCCTGATTTCTCCTCGATACCTTCAATAGTCATTTGCCCTCAAGTAATATTGCTTTGAAACATCACTACTCAGAAGAGGAATGTTTAGTACCATGATTTAGGTACAGCTGTATAACTGTGTGCAACTGTATATAACTGTCACATTAGTGATGGGATATGTGTAATCAAGTTTCCAGCAGTGCAAGGGTATGAGCTACAGTAGGACATTCTATTCAGGTCCCTGCTGTGCCTCCATTTCCATGATTCTTGTGACCTGACTTTAGCCAGAAGACTGATCTTTCTGCTTTGGCCACAAGTGGAAATGGAACTTCCCGCTTCAATCCCCTCTGTCCAAGGAATAGCCTCATGACTTTCCATGAAACAAATTGATTTAAGTCACTCTACTAAGCAACATGTCAAACACCAGTGCAGTCCAAATAAATATTCAGTGGCAGAGCTGTATTAGTGTGGTTATACTACTAGGTAATTTTCTAGCTTACAAATGGTCACGCTATGAAACTTATGTTGCATCACCCAGAGAAAGCATCTTGCAGGTGGAGTTAAGGTACTTTAGCAAGTATGGGAAAACTTGCATTTCCTGTGCAAAATTATTCATACTTGTGTGCATTACTGCTATAGACTAAAGAATTCATCCTCTAGGGTTGTATATGTAAAAAAACCTAGGAGTATTAAACTAAGTGAATAAATCCAGCTGCATTCAGCCATCAGAGGCAGCGTATCTTTGTGCATCAGGAAAGTTAACAGCTTCAGTAGCACTGCAAACCAAATGGTTTGTACCAAAATATGAACAGTCATATCAATTCTCCTATGAAAATTCATACAGGCATACTTATCTGAAGGTATTTACTCTAGAATATCTGGTTAAAACCTCCTCCACTGCTCTGGTTTCTGTCCTTCATCTCCCACAGTGGTGGTATTTTCAGGGTATTCTGTGTATATGGAGCTAATCACAACATAAGTACAAAATCTTCACGTGTACTCTTAGCTCTTATGAAAGCCGAAGGGCTAAAGAAAGCTCTTCAAACCCCTTAGGAGAATACAGAAGAGCTAGATGTGATCTGTTGCGCATCCACATGCCAGTGGTGGGGTTACTCATCTTCTCCATGAGAGACTTTAGTGCATCTATCTCTGCTGTACTGGCTCTGCCTCATCTCTCACTCCGTGCAATGAGACAGAGCATCCCTAGAGAAAACAACCCTGAGTCTGTAACCACAGCTACAGTCTCCCCATACAACGGAAATACATTTGTTTCTCCCTGGAGCCTCAGAGCTAAGACAGGAGAGAAAACTCGGCCAATAACATCAGAAAATGAGATTCTAAAAGGGATAACATCTTTAACAAAAGCACAACTTACCAACAGCCAGAAATCAATAAATCTACCCAACAACTGGTTTTGCTAAAAAATATTGACCTTTATGGCTTTAAAGTTTGGTTAAAATTTCCATATTTCAATTTCAGTCCACATTTGAAACTAGATTTTAGCATTAATTTACTGGGACCTCCCAAAACCACAAAATACTGGATTCTTCCTGTCTCTAACATGGCAGCTATATTGCTTTTTCCTTCCCTGTTTTTAAGTGATCTTTCAAGTTGTCTTATTTCATCTTTCAGGCTGTGCTACTTAACCTTTATGAAAGCTTCTCTTTCCTCCCTAGGCTATACCTGTCAGGTTTGGTCTGCTATCGATGGGGTCCTGGAATACGGATCCACACATTTATTTCATGTCTCAGGATTCCCCCTCAGGGAGAGGGGAATGTTGTCAAAGAAAATGAATAAAAACTTGGCTTTGTCAATGAAGCTTTTTCTATTCATGAGGTCAAGATTTTTCTTTAAGTCTGAAATCAGCCTAAGTATTCTACAGCCATTCATTTGATTGGTGACCACTGGACACATCCAGAATGAAGCCTGAAAGTCTGCCAAACAAGCTTGTGATAGCTTTTCCTTCAGTTAGATCAAAATGTTTATATATAAGCACTGTGCTGTCTTCCAAGTGAGTGCAATGGATTTGAAAGTGAAAATCAGTTTCTCATTAACAAGGCATTGAAACTTATGAAAAAGCCATATACAATGTGATCATCCACCTGCAAAACCTTTAGCCTTTTATTTCAATACATTCAGTGGACCTATTTTTTAAAACATTTTCAAGATGCTGGTATTATGAGCAGCTGGAGCTTCTTGCTTCTTTCATCACATTTCATGATGCTACCACAGGCTGCAAAACAAAGCTTAGCTTTTTAGTATCCTTCAGAGCACAAGAGGATTAAACATGAGGAGTTATTAGGGGCATTTTCAAGAAGCAATAGATGAAAGCCCTCCAAAAGCTGATATCATAGATATTGTCCTCAGATGCAATAGATCAAATTAAAATCGATGAAATACAAGAAAAAATATTAATTTCTGGGTTTTGTTTTTAAAAGAAAATCATCGAGTTGCTGACCGTATTTTAAAAGATAAAAGCAGTCTAATGCTTTCTGGTTCCTATAACTTGTAGCCAGCTTCCTTCATTCAAAGATTGCTTCTAAAGTTTCCCAGCATTTTCTAAAGCAAGCACTAGGACAGAAGCATTGAATAAACTTTCCACTAGGCATCGAAGAAGAAACATCAGGGCCAACATGAATGCAAAACCATAATGATTACACAGTAAAACAGGATAAACAATTTTGTTGCTATGTTGCGTAGGAGGAAACATAGTTTATGACTGCTTGGGGCTATATTAATTTTTAACTCGGTGGTTTTACAGAACATCAAAGGCACATCATTAAAAATGTCTCCAAAATCAAAGTCACTCCCAATTTGTCAGAAGAGGAAGGAAAAAGGAATGCTGCCATATGCCCAAAATCCCTATAAGAAAAGAACAGGTTTACTTTCCTGTTAAATTCTCAGTGCTACACACAGCAGCTAGTTAATGTGGTATGAAAAACTGTTCTAAATTAGTCCCCTAGGTGTACAAACTAAGGTCAAAAGTGAATTTGCAGCCCAGAGGACTTTTCAAGAATGTTAAATTACTGCAGCAGCTTTTCTATTCATTATTCTAGCCCCTCCTGTACCCCCGAGCCTAATTTTTGTCTTTAATCTTACATTCTGTTTTTGTCTTGAAATAGCCTGACCTTTTCAGTTATGCTTCCAATTAGCACCTCAAGTGTTAAAGATTGTAACCAGGTGTTGATTACAGGATTTTGGGGGGCAGAGGGGTTGTTTGTTTTTTGATGAGCCACAGAAAGCCAAGATCAGGGACATGAAACTGCCAGAAAGTTCTTTGACAAACGGGCCTTTACAGTAGTAACATTATTCTGCCGCTTCCTCTGAGTGCAGAGCCAACAAGGTACAGCAGGCTGTATCAGTAAAGCAATGGCTACAGATTTTCAGAAGTATATTGTTTCTACATAAAAAATGAAGGAGTGTCCAAGGGTAGAATTAAGAGAATAGAAACAGCAGAAAGTTTATAAAGTGAATAGCAGAGTCAGTTTAGGCAAAAAATAATTTCATTGACACATATGAAATGTTATTAGGATGTTCTGTACTCATTCACAAGAGAAACAGCAGTGAAGTCTGTGCATATCCTAAGCTTTTCTTAAGCCTTGCTCTGCTATCAGGTCCATCCCTAACAAGAAGCATTACATGTGTGACAGAAGGAAACATGTTGGTACAATGCAGCACACAAGTGGCTGTGGGTAAGCCAGCTGTGTGCCAGGCAAGCCTTTATTCTGCACTACCATCTGTTCTCCATACAAAATTCTCTCTGTAAGAGATAAATTGAACCAAACTAAAGTATTTCATAAGCACCTTTTTTAATAGCCCTTTGCTTTCATTAACGAGTCCAGCTGCTTTAGCCTTAAAATGAAAAGAGTACTGAAAAATACATTTTTCAGATTTATAAATTTTATAACCTTTCTGCAAATAAAAATGTCACTGTAAATATCTGCTTAAAGACTTCCCATGTTTTTCAACTAGGGAAAACTTCCTAGTCAACAGCAGAACGATCAGGAGATACAGCAATTTCTACCTACTGTTTTTCAGAACTAAATACCTCCTGTATAGTTCCTCAAATTAGGACAGTTAGGGTTGACTTTATCAAGGAACAACACAAGAAACAAAGTTCTTAACAGGCTGATCTTTACTTAGAGTTGGTTGATCTTTGAAAGTACTGAGAATTTTAGACTACTGAAGCAAGCCCCAGTTGAAGTTCATTAGACTATAGGCATAGGTAGATCCCAAATCACACTTAGTATATAAGCATTACTGCCTGAGGGTTCACATTACTTTTTTTAAGTTTCCTCTAGGTGGAATTTTGAGGACATTACATTAGTTTGTAGGAAGTGTGCATGCTAAAAATGAATTAGAAACATCTGGATTAAAAACACAGAACAGAAGACTATCAAATGTGGGACCTACATACTTCACTCCTTTTCCATGTACCTGCTGTCCAGGCATATTATATTCAACTTCCCTAGTTCTAAAAGCCCAGAGTTTTCCATGCTTTTTAACACGAGGTATAAATTTGCTATTAAAAAAGCCCAGAAAGATACCATTCACTTTAAAAACAATCCATGGGCACTGAGGAAAACATTAGCTATTACCAGTAGATCAATATATTATGCATACATGCCACTTGAAAATAATCATGTGTTGAGGTGATATCCTGAGCTGACTGAAATCAATGGGAATTTTGCAATTGCTTTTCTTTCATGCTCTAGCAAAGAACACAAGCTGTATGTCAGAAACTAAAGATCCAAAATTTAAGTAGGGGGCAAGAAGCAAGCAGTTATGACCTGGGATGAGTGGATATACTCTGTAGAATTTGGGATTTCAGTGTGATTAATTAGGTTAAACTCTTCTTTACTGGAGACTTCTGTTTCACTATGTTTGAAAACCTGTTTCTAGTGTATTGACCCAAAACTGTATCACTCAGCATTTCACACATTTAAGTGTGAAAAACATTACTCTTCACCACAACACAGTAAATAATTTGGTAATAAAAAGGACCAAATATATTACCATTTTTAAGATGAAAAATTAAGAGCAGGAAAAATGAGGCTGCTGTGACAGAAAGACTTCTGTTTACTGAAGCTGCAAGAGATACCTGGCCTTTAAGTAATGGGACTGGAATTTTAGCACCACTGTATTTTTTGGAATTATATATCAAAAAGCATGAAGATGAACAGCTGGGAGAGATAAAGCATACTGCTGGAGAGCCACACACAAGTTCTGCCATTTCACTTATTCTCTCCTATTGTAAGTCTTCTCAAAACTGGTCTGCAATACAGCCAGATGGCAAATCCCAGACAGCAAATCCCAGACCAACTTCTGTGACATACAGGTTCATTCACATCAGTAACAGCTAGTCACCTAAAGAACATCAGCAGACAGAACTGAAGAATCCCAGACAGAAATTTGAATATAGTAATGAAAATTGCATTAGAAGCTACACAAGTAAGCTTCCCTCACTAGTCTATTTGTGCCTCCTTTACAAGTTGCTCCACTTTTTTCCTATATTTTTATAGACATGATACTGAATATTTATGAGATGAAAGTGTCCTTCAAAGCCCACATTTAAGGTAATTGCATCAGGTACAGAACATCTAGCCAATATTTTGTCTGAATAATGGGTAAATCTGATAATGTGTCTGTTACTTCTGTCTTACACATCATTGTAAGAAATCAAGACCACATTTTCTGGGCACCTGACAGAAAGGAAAAACATTTATCAACATATACTTCAGTACAAAGGAGCCTACTCCTGGTTATGACCAAGCTTACATTTCCAGTAGAAGTAGCTTCCTGGAGACTACCACTTTTCCTTGGCTGCTCTCACCCTAGGATCTCAGTTCTTTAGGATGTGGCCTGTACTGTCACCTACGTAGGACCTTCTCTGCATGCTCCTTTATACAAAGCGAGTTTTCTGCAGCCAGTTTTCTGGCTGTCTTGCCTTGCCAGAGCAGCATAATATTGCCAAAGCAAGAGTGCCAGAATCCATCTTTCAATACTGGCTGTCAAAACTAAACAATCCCTGGCACTCTGACTATTTCTGTAATTATCTTCATAGGTCCAGCAGTGTTCTACTTGACTAGCTCTTGATTGTCCTTAATTTTATTAAGGCTCTCCTATAGCTATTTTAATAAATTAAAACTCCACAGGTGGGCTGAGATGAACTGATGGGATTCAAACTGCAATGGCTAAAATTTGGCATAGTGTCAAGCACTGATTTCCTATGACTTTTGTAGTCACTGAAGGTACATCACAGAATCAGAGTGGTAGGGGTTGAAAGGAACCTTCAGAGATCATCTAGTTCAACGCCCTTGCCAAAGCAGATTCACCTAGAGCAGGTTGGACAGGAATGCATCCAGGCAGGTTTTGAATATCTCTAGAGAAGGAGACTCTGCAACCTCTGTGGGCAGCCTGTTCCAGTGCTCTGTCACCCACATAAGTATGCACACACACAGAGTCATCCTAGAAGCCACAGTAATGTTTGTGAGAAACTAACAAGGCTGTGGATAACTACAGATGATTTTCCTTCTAGATGCTGTGGACCTGGCTCTTGCTATTGCAATGATCTGAGCAAGATATAGTCTCTTCACAATTTCCCTTCATCTTTCTATGAAGGACATAACCTGGAACTCAGCATTCATCTCCTTGCATCTTTGACAGTCATTTACATTGGTGCAAATTAAATCTCAAATACTGCTTTCAAACACAGAAGGAAAGCACTGTATTCAAGGTATAGCTGTCTATGCAAGCTGCAGCCTGCATAAAAAGCAGACAATTTACCAGGTTGACCATTGATGTACTGGTTGCTGCGTTTCCCCAGGAAGGAGGACATGCAGGTTTAGGTACTGTTTAGTCAGGGTGAATGCATAACTCCCATGAGACAGCACAGGGAGGCATGCTGGTGGAAGGCCCTGGCCCTCCTGTTGATGCCCTGGACAACCAGGCACAGAAAAAGCAATGGGAACTGAAGAAGTAATCTTGAAGCTGGGGGCTTCTCAAGATAGTTGAAAGACAGTTGTAGTCCCTGCTCCTGGATTATTTTGTTTCCAATATGGTCATTGTCCATGTAAAACACACATTTTAGTGATACATCTATACAAAATGCATACTCTACCCAATAGGCAGAGTGCCTTAATCACAGGGCTGCTCACAGACTTAGGGCATTTGCCTCAATTTAAGATGTGTAATTTTTTCACTTTTGTCCAGACAGTTTTTGGCTTGAGGCAAGTCCTCAGAACAGGCACTTCTAAGTGTCCACAGGCAACAGAGCTTCAGCACCCAGCACACTTCCAGGTTAAATAAGCAGGCACATGATGAAAATGAGCAGAGAGAATCACTGTCTGGGATATAAGAACCCACTTACAGTGCTGTTTTTAAATATTCTAATAGCACAGAGAAGAACTTTCACTGTGTCCCACTTTTGCCAATGCTGGGCTGTAATTTATATATCAGCATAGTGAGAACCTGCTGATTTTGTATTCAGATTCAATATAATATTCTAAACAGAATATTTACACCAAGACCAAATGTAATCAACATAATTAGCACAAACAGTAGCTTGCTTAATATTTAGGTTACTAGCATATTTTGAATTAAAACATTATTAAGCAGATATTTCTCCAAAGACATTGTAATCACTTTTTTTCTGAGGCAGGGATTAACGGAATCTTTGAAGTTAATTTTGAAACCAGCTGCAAGAATGTCTTTCCCAAATCCTGTTAATTACCATGCCAGCCATGAGAAGTAATCCCTCTCTTCTGCAGGAAATGGAGGATTTGATCCTGCAAGGCTTATTTACAGAGGTAACTCATATGTAGACAAGTAGTTGTCTTCAACTCAGCAGAATTACTCACATGAGTTGGAACCTCAATGTGGTACTGTGGAATTTCTCTACACTGCATGTCAGGTTTTGTTTAGCAAAGGGCACAGAGGGTAAAAACTACAGAATAAGCCTTCTCACACCACTTGCCAAAAAATTACCTCAGCTCTCATTTGGACATGCATGATACAGCCCATATCGTAATTACACTGGAAATTGATAAAGAGGAAACATCAAGGTGACCCAAGAGGAATCTTAATTACATAAAAATTGATTAAGCTAGGTGGCTTAAGTGAAAAGTAACTGAAGTTCTGAAGGTGGTCTCTTCCTTTCTCCTATTATTTCTTATCTATTAGTAGCATCAGGCCTGACAATACAGTTCCAGAAAGGGCCTTTTTTGGGCAAGAAACCTGCCTTAAGAACTCCTCTTTCCCAGTCTAGCCCAATCTAGCTGCATCTTCCCATCCCCCAGGCCTCATTTGTTTGGATACAATTGTTTGCAAGGTCATACAGAAAATAGGAGCACTAAAATTATTCCGGTTAAAAATAATCCTTCAGCAGAGCTGTGTTGAAAACCATCATTGAAATGATCCAGCTAAAAAAATACATAGTTTATTTTTTTTCTGTTGATCACTTCAGTAATGTAGTTGTATCAGGGCAACAGAACAGGCAACAGACAATACTGTGGGGAGAAGGCTCTGCAATTTTGTCTGGGAACTGAAAATCGGAGCAAGTCAGTGCTTCATACCACAAAACATAGCATGCTGTATCTCCCTGTGACCTTGCATTACCTCCTAGCAATCTTTGCTCTGCAACAGAGGTACATCCATGCAGCCTAAATTATAAGCCTTGGCCACCTGTGCAGGCAATACAGACAGTTAGTGGCAACTGACTGTGGCATCCGCTTAGAAGCAAAACAGAACCTTGGGGATCTGGGAAAGGCATTTGGATTCAGACAGTATCTTGGGTATCCTTTAATATTAGCAACCCCACACAGGAAGAGTGCCCTAAGCCAATTAAGAGGTCAGGGTCCTTGCCTAGGCATAATATAACTGATTATGGATTGTGGTTTTGTAACAAATATTTACTTTATATTTCATTCTTCCAAACTCTTCTGAAGTTTGGGGTAATTTAATTTGCTGAGCTACAAACCCAGCTGTAATTGAGTTAGAGGCTGTCTTCAAGGGACAGCTTGGGATATTAATGGCAAAAGTCTGCACTGACAAATTGCTTCATATCTGATCATATTGACTATCATTATTAAAACAGGCTGCTTCTTCCCAGACTGCAAAAACACCCTGGCATTTTTTTCTTTTGGCTTTTTTTTATTGCTAGATGTACAATTAAAAAAATTTTCTCAGTTTCTTCCTATTTTGCTACATATTTCAGAGGTAAACAGATGTTACTACAGCCTGTTAGACTGCACTAGTGACAGGCCAGCCAGGTTTTTAAAAGGTATTAATTACAGCAGTTTCAAGTTGCCATGCAAAGGAACTTTCTGCCTTCACCCTAGGGCAAAGCCTTCTGATTTTCCAGACAACAGCAAAACGAAGCTGCAAGGATATTTATGCACCACTTACTCTACTCCTCAAACCCCTGGGCAGCCAGTCTGGTCACAGAGAGCAACTCCAAGCAGCCCCAGAGCCATCTGCAGTTATGACAGTAACTTCCTTAGGGCTATTCCAGTAGCAGGGGAATCACTGGGCTGAGAGCATGCCGCAGCCTTGGCAACGCACCCTGCCCAGGGGCTGCACAGAGATGACGCAGACCTGTTGTCGCTGGCTCTGTGCCACAAGGAGATTCATGCAAGGGGAACCCTGAACTGGAAGCTGAAGCTGCCTCAAAATGGGCCCTTGCTTGACAGAGGATTGGTCCCACATTGTTCAAATCTGTATCAGAACTGACCTGCAAGACTTTGGGGGAGCTGCTGTGGTCAAAGTGTGATGCAGTTCAGAGCAAAGCTGTCTTGGTACTATGAGTCTGAACAGCAGCCAAGCCATTAGAAACAACCCTGCCATTCTCAAAAGGAAAATGGACGCAGTGATGCACAAGGTCACCTTGATTGCCAGAATTCAGGGACAACAAACACACTCACATACAGCAAGCAGAAGAAGAGCCAGGTCACTAGCTCCATCCAAGAGCTGGCTGAAAAATAGGGATTTCCACAAATCAGAAGCTCCCAGGACCCTGCAGCTGCTCAGTGACATTGATGCTGCTATCAGCTTTGTTGTTAATAGCAGCAGAGAAAGGAATTTTTCACTGAGCAGCTGTAGGTAGTTCCCAGGGTCCCTGGCCCCAAGACAGACCCACCAAGTTACCTGCCCTAAGACTAAAAGCTCTACAGTTCCTGTCATGTCCTAGCTATGGAATAAATCCAGGGGATACATGGTCAGGCAGATTCCCCAAAAGCACCACCCACCCTGACCCCACATTGTTTCAAACCCTGTCCCTCCACAGAACTGTGTTTTCGAATTCAAATTCAATGAAAACTTGCAAGTTTCTCAACTCCAAGTAGTTATCAGTCATTCCTTCTGTCTTCAGACTCCCATTACGTATCAGGCTCCATTCTGCACTTTGTGCCTTGCATATGAAGTGAAAGAAAAACGTTACCCAACTAGACATTTTCACCTTATTCGCATATGAACATGGGAAACCATCATTCAATGCCATTAAAAAGGACCCTAATGTGCTCCTCCAGAAACAGTCATGCATTCACTTTGTTAATATTCTAACGTACCCATCCCATGACTAGAGAGAAAATAGGTTCCTTCTAAGTTTCATGCAGAAAGCAGATAATACCATTCACTTAGATCCAGCTGTGTGCTGCCTGACACACTGCAGTCAGACAAATACATCTATTAAAGGCTTACATAGCATGACCGCAAAAGATATTGCTAGAATTCAGACAATTTGCAACTTGGAGGTTTTTGCAGTTTACAACATTAATGCTAGATCCTTTGCTACCAATGTTTCTGCATCTGCAGATCCATCCCGTAAGTCCAGTTCCAGTGGAAACGCACCAAGCTTTCACTCCAAGGAAAGAATACAAGACAGCACTCAGAATAAAAGCCCTGTGAATCAAAGAGGGTCTTCTGTAATCTTACTCGAGATATTCATTCAGCTTGGCTTGGATGTTAGTGCTGTACAGTATTTTATAAAATATGCTGAAGGGAAGACGTGATAGCTAGCCAAGTCTGACTGGCAAACTAAGATTGGCATGAAGCTGGCCTGCCTTAGGCATTTGGCTGCCCCACTTAAACTGTGGCACATGTGTGCTGGCCTATGCATTTTAAAGTGTGCCAAGCCAACAAAGTGTTTTCTCTCTTTTCCAGCAGTAAGTGTGTAGCTGTCAGATCTGAGTGGTGTAGTGATATGTATGAAGCCACATCTTATTTTTCTACCATGTCATCTGCAGATAGCTGCCTACCTAGCCATCCTCTTCCGCCTAGTATGTTCTTCCCCCCCTCATTCCTACCAAATTAATGCTTCCAATTTGTAGCAGTTTCCAATTTGTGTCTCCCCTTTACCCCATATTTTACTAATACATGTTTGGAATTCAAGGAACCCGATTTCAATGTTACTCAGATTCTTTTCCTGAACGTCACATAGTATCTCTGAAGTTCAAATAAAAGGCATTCTTCAGAGTATTTGAATTAGTGTTAAAATTATGTTCTTAAAAAGACATAACCAGAGTATTCATCTTAAAATAATTTAATTCTAGGGGTTTGAAAGAGAAGCATATTTTCTACAAGAGAAAGGAAGAGAGACACAGCAAGAATCCCATTGCTTGAAACATTCAAGTTAGGGAATGAAGATCCCTAGAATTCAAATGAAAGACATGCTAGTGATTTTTATGAGAATTATTTTTCTGTCTCTGTACCTCTCCCCTATCACCCCACGCAAACTTGGGCTTTAGTATTTTCAAATGTGTTTTCACATTTAGTTACGCATTACACTCTGGTTCATCACAGGCAGGCTTCACTCCTTGACCAGATTATGTTGCATCTGTCTGATGAAGTCTGGACTCACCTTGTTTGGAATTGTTTGGTCCCTTTTGAAGGGAAGTCCACCTTGGACATCCAAAGCCCAGCTCCCACATCCCCTCATAGAATAGGGCACACTTTCCTCTCATCAACCCAACCTCACCCCCCTGCTTACTGAATTGAAGGCTTTGCTGAAACACACACAGCTTCTTAGTAGACAGGCAAAGGTACAGTAGTATGTGGGTAATGGCACCGGTCAGGACAGATCAGTTGATTACATCTGGCTTAGAAATACCAGTTCACTAAAGCCAAACTATTTGAGGGAAAGTGCTACAATGTCTATACAAACATGCCCACAAATCACTGGTCTTCCTCTGTATCCCGAGTGTTACTAGGAAATGGTCCAGTATCACCAAAATTCAAGAAATCAAAGACATCTTCAGATCTATTCAGCTTTTCCTCATCTGCTCAGTTAGCCACTTGCACCAATTCAGGAGTTAGTTATGATCTTAATAGCCTTTTCCTTGAAATTTGTCTTCTCCTGCAGTCAGAATGGTGCCAACTACTATTTCAATGCCTGGTAATCCCTCTAGTGTTCGATTCATAAAGAACAAAGCATCACCAAAGCAGATTGACAGCCAGGTGCCTTGACAAGTGGTACTTGCTGGGTAGCAAGGCTTATTTTGTAGGTCACAGAGGGGAGAGATGTAAAGCATCCCCAGGCATTAGCAATGGGTACTGTCTGCTTTCTAGCACTCTGCCCAGTGATTCTGAAACTATGCAGATCCCCGATTTCCTTGAAAGTTCTCCTCCACCCCCTACAAAACTAAGGCACTTTCTGTGAAAAGCTGCTTCTCATGTGCAGTCCTGCTAGTTCCTACTGGAGATGCTGACTTAACAGGACTGTTCCAGCTGTCTCACTGATTCACTCTAGAAAAGCCTACTAACTCTTTTCAAGATTAACAAGCTTTAGCATAACATGGAGTTGTCCTGTTTCCAGGGACAGCCCTAGTCAGTGCTAGCATGGGCATTTCTGAACTGTGCTCCATCATCCCCAGAAAAGGTGCACCTAAAATGCCTATAAATACATCTACACCAGTACATACAGCTAGCCAGGATCCCTACAGGTCTCTCTCCTTCACTTTTAGGACACTCATGTTGTGCTGTGATCCAGCACAACCTTCCCTTGCTCAAGCACACAGCAGTGCATGCCCCGTTCAAGTTTAAACCATTATAACCTGAAAATTTGTTTCAGGTTTTTCTGGTTCTATTATTGCAGCTTTCTAGTCCTGCTGGCAGTATCCAGCAGCTGGCTCCACAGCACAGCTAGAATCAAACCTGCCAGCCAAGGAACAGCAAGTGAGGCTTGTGACAGAACAGCTCAGACCTTTCTGTCATGCATTTGGACACTAAGACTGTGTTAAAGCCAGTAAATATACACTTGCATACATTTTGCCATAGTCATAGCTCTGTCTCTCCACACATTAGAAAATCTGAAGCCCTTATACCTGGTGCCACCCCTCTCACCAGCTTGCTGTCTCAGTCCAGGAATCTCTGAAGTCTCCAAAGTCAGACAAGGACACTGCCCATCACAGGGTTGTTTTTTTTTTCCTTTTGTTTCTTACTTTCAGCTTTAACAAAAGCGTTCTCTAACATCGTTTTGTCTACTGTCACAGTACTCAGTATCAGCTGCACCACTGTCTCAGGTCATGTTTCATGCGCTATACACTAAGGTGATAATGTAAGAACATTTAGTGTCTGTAAAACAGCACAGTTCTCTAAGAAGAAAGACCGTTCAGCTGTTACTAATATTCAAGTCATGTAGGCAGACAATTTTCATTTCTCCTCTGACTAAACTTGTGCTTCTTCCTCCAAATTCCATGTTAGTGCATAAAAAAGGCTATATCCCACTTGGTATGAATTAATCCGATGAGATAGCACCAGCCAAAGACCTAGCCTATGTGACACTTGCCCAATTTACCTGTAATTACACTAGTGTGGTCTCAGAGGGAGCAGACATGGAGAGCAGCAATAAATTGTGACCTCAAATCCTGTCATTAATAAATTTCGCAATTGCAACTCTTCTGCAGCTGCTTACTCTGAGCTTATTCCATCAAGATCGCCATCCATTTTCCTATTAGGAGAAAGGTAGCTTATATAGTCTGTCTCTTCCATCTCTTTCCATAAGAGAAAGAAATACTGATTTTCTTAATAAAAAGTAGAGGAAGAAGGAAAAAAAATGATTTGTTAGTTATAATTTGACCTAGTTTCTGCTTATCTACCATGTCTTTTTTTATTTAGAAACCTAATGTCCAAACAACTCAAGGAAAAGAAACAGAACACCTTTTCTTAGAAAGAGAGAGAATGTGTGTTATTCATCTTCATTAGAAGATACTGTGCCTTGCAGAGAAGAAAACATTACATGGCTCAGTGAATTTAAGGCTCTGTTGCAACAGACAGGCTGAAGAAAGGCATAGCTTTCCTCTGATGCATGCAGCTGCCTTCTCCCAATCCTCTTCAGCCAGAAGTGGATGTCTTATGATTAACATACCCAGTGTCCAGGCCCAGCCACTCTATTACAAGTTCTTCTGTAGCAAAGGTACAGAGAAGAGGTAAAACATGTGAACACTGAGACATTTTCCAAGTCATCCCTAAAAAAGGGATGACAGACAATAGCAAATAATGGCCTAGAAATCAAATTGTTTATTCAAATCAATAAACAAACACCCAAACACCTTTGATGAAAAGGCCATCACTGTTCTTGCTAAAGTTAACTGCTACTATACACCAGATTTCACCATAAGCATGGTCTAGTTAACATAGAAACTGTTGGAAGGTGACTCAAACTTGCCAATGCATTACAAATTTAGGGACATTGGACTAGAAACTAATATGCCTTTGCAACCTGAAAAAATATTTTATTATCAAGTACTACAGTATGAAGGTTGGAGTTTTCCTGTTTTACAGGTGCAGGAGTTTTTGCTTTAAGTTACTTTTTTACAGGGAACATGGTATCTGAACCATATTATTAAAGCTAACTGTCCTTTAGTGTTGTGTTGTTTGAATCTGTTGGCATTCTATACGTTCTATTGCAAGAAAGTCAGTGTGCTGCTTCTTAAACAGTACGTCTGCCAGGTTCACCAAATTAAAAAGTGATGTTGGAAATTGATCTAAGTACTATTTTAGAAGATGCTTGATCCCACTGAAACCACACTGATGGAAGGAGTAGGCAAAGTGACAGATCTAAAGCTTATTGTTCTCCCTTCTTCCTCCTCTTTTGAGCTGCAATTTACCACTCAGCTAATAAATAGATGTTAAAATTAAAAACTGATGTTCATGTGCCTTATCTGTCCCACCCCCATCCTATAACAGCTGCAGAATTTCCTCCTCCACCCTACCCTGTTCTTGTCGCACTTTTTAGATCTACAGTTTTGTACCTATTGTGGGTATAACCTCCGTGAGGCCAGTAGTTAACAGTTGAGGGTCATGGCAGTATCTGAAAAATGCATCCAGAAGGGCCCCCCCTCAGACAACTGGCTGGCTCAAGACACCCCCAGGACCACAAGCACCACACAAGAGCACAGAAGCTCCTTTAAACAAATATGGTGTGTTTTCCCCCAGCAAACACCAGCTCTTTGATTCAGTGTTATGAGGATTATTGGTGTACAATCCTCATTTCAGTGTTTAAACATATCTGGTTCTAAGACCAACTGGTTGGCTGGATGAGGGGAGAGCAGTAGATGTCATCTACCTTGACTTCAGCAAGGCTTTTAACACTGTCTCCCATGACATCCTCATTAGGAAGCTGAGGAAGTGTGGGCTAGATGAAGAGACAGTGAGGTGGATTGAGAGCTGGCTGTGTGACAGAACTCAGAGGGTTGTGATTAATGGAGCAGTGTCAAGTTGGAGGCCTGTAACCAGTGGTGCCCCCCAGAGGTCAATACTCAGACCAATCTTGTTCAATATATTCATCAACAACGTGGATGAGGGGACAGAGTGTATCCTCAGCAAGTTCGTGGATGATACCAAACTGGGAGGGGTGGCTGACACTCCAGAGGGCCACGCTGCCATCCAGCGTGACCTGGACAGGCTGGAGTGCTGGGCAGAGAAGAACCTCATGAGGTTCAACAAGAGCAAGTGTTGGGTCCTGCACCTGGGGAGGAAGAATGCTAGGCACCAATATAGGCTAGGGGTGGACCTGCTGGAAAGCAGTTCTGAGGAGAAAGATCTGGGGGTCCTGGTAGATAGTAAATTATCCATAAGCCAGCAATGTGCCCCTGTCGCCAGGAAGGCCAATGGAATCCTGGGCTGCATAGGGAAGAGTGTGGCCAGTAGGTCGAGGGAGGTCATTCTCCCCCTCTACTCAGCACTGGTGAGGCCACAATTGGAATACTGTGTCCAGTTCTGGGCTCCCCAGCTCAAGCGGGACAGGGAACTGCTGGAGAGACTCCAGCACAGGGCAACAAAGATGACTGGGGGATTGGAGCACCTCCCTTATGAGGAAAGGCTGAGAGAGCTGGGACTCTCTAGCCTGGAGAAGAGAAGGCTGAGGGAAGACCTTATTCTTGCTTATAAGTATCTAAAGGGTGGGTCGAAGGAGGATGGAGCCAGACTCTTTTCAGTGGTTCCCAGTGACAGGACGAGGGGCAACGGGCACAAAGTGGAACATAGGAAGTTCCATTCAAACATAAGAAAAAACTTCTTTACGGTGAGGGTGACAGAGCACTGGAACAGGCTGCCCAGGGAGGTTGTGGAGTCCCCTTCTCTGGAGATTTTTCAAGCCCCGCCTGGATGCAGTCCTGAGTAATGTGCTCTAGGCATTCCTGCGTCAGCAGGGGAGTTGGACTAGATGATCTCTAGAGGTCCCTTCCAACTCTGAAAATTCTGTGATTCCGTGAGGGTGATCTGAGCTCCAAAACAAAGATTCGGTACTCCAGGCTGCAGAGGAGAGCTGCCTGCAGCTCATCCCACATGAATGCCTTGCACACCCCTATTACAGGTCACACAAGCACCTTTCATGATCCTTTTGAAGGTGGGCACAACATAGCAGTTGCTGTAGGATTTGAGAGTCCAGAGGCAATGTAAGGCAAAGGGAAAGAGCTTCTCAAGGAAGAAACAAGACCTGATGTTCTTTGTATTCAAAGCCTGACAAAAACCTGCAGTTATGCAGAGATCAAGTCACCAGCTCTTAGCCTCCCCAACTAAGAGACCTAAGCACTCTACAGAGTCAGACCCCTAACAGCTCTCCTGTCTTATGAATTTCATGTGCCTCCTTGTTTGATGCCTGTTTCAAAAGAAAAGCTAGCATATTCTTGTTACTGTCTGGTGACTAGGCTGCTCTTCAAATATATAAAGCTGCTGGCTCAAATCTTGCCTTAGGTGGTGCGCATCAGCACCCTGGCAATCAGTGCAGCACTTCACTTGCGTTGTGTAAGGCTCTTCCAGTGCAAGTTCTTAAATCACAGGTGCCTCAGGCATGTGGGCTGATTAGGTAGATTTCCTGAATGGCTCTCCAAAAGTCAGTCACCTAAGTAACACATTAAAGCGGAACTCCTCCCCTACCCCAGCAATACCACTCTGACCTTTTAAGACCAAAAGGAAATAAATACATCCAACAAGGCAATCTCTACTAATGCCATTTTAAACTACGACTCCTTACACATGCACTTCATCCCTCAACCACCAGAACAGGATCCAGGGCTGTAACACCATACTGTTTAAGTGTGCTCCTTTCTCAAGTCCAGACCTGATTCTCAGTGACAGCCAGAATCATTCAACACAGGAGGCAAGAGTGGCAATGACCATTGTAAAAAAGTTTGTGCAATGAAATGCTTCTTGTGAACCTTCGTGCCAGGGGAATACTGTCACCATGACCACACATCAGCTGCAACATGTCAGATAGTTAAGCAACTGATAAGATAACAGGATTCCCTGTGGTGAATCAAGTTTAAGCCCAGTTGCGAGTCTAGAGCCTCACTGGTAAAACTGCTGGCTGTGAACAGCAATTTGGCATTGGTCTGTAAGTCCATCACCCAAGATTACTTCCCCCAGTTCATCCTATGTGACCAGAGATCTTTAGTGGAAGAATGGCTGCATCTCATGAGTGCTCACTGAGAGTAGCTGATATTTTCCAGCACAGCCCTTCTCTCTAGGCTCATTAAAAATAATAGAACACACCTACAGACCTAGAGAAAAGGTTATTTAAGGACAGATTTTTCAAAGCTACTTCAACACCTAAAAATGCATTTCAGTATATAACGACATTCCTGAGGAGTTCCCCATACAGCTAAGTGATCTATCTGCCACCAAAACCAAGCAGCAGGAAGCACTAACCGTGTTTTGCAATGCTACCAGGTAAACTCTTATACCTCAAGTTCCCTGTAACAAGTTGCAGGGCCAGACTTCTGCCCAGCAGACAGAAGATCTTAAACACATTTTCAGACAAATATTGCTGAAGTGTAGGGTTTTTTCCATAGAAAAATTCTTTCTCCTTCCCCAAAAAAATAAGTTAGCTGCTAGAAAATAGAAAAGTACTATAGTCAGATGAATGGCTGCTTCCTGTTCAGCTTTCTCCACCAGGAGGCTGGTAATCACTGCCCATAAACAGGAAATAAGTTAATTTTGCTTGAAGCAGCAAAACAAGAACCCATGCAAAGTGTCAGCAAATAACCTGAGGGATATGAAAGCTCTCTTCAGACATTTCTGCACCCACATTTCAAGCTCCACTCAAATCCTGACAATTGTTAACAAAGTAAAAAGCCTTCCCACCCTCCCAACACCATTCTATTTGGAATAAATTTTTGATGGCTCTAGATGAGCCTCTTTTCAATCACCCTGTCCTCAGATTTTCTAGAGGATTAAAAAAAGAAAAACATGTTTTTCAGTTACAGCATTGCAAGTGAAACCCACCAAGATCCCCATGCAAATACAGCAAACAGATGTCTAAGGAGCTTGCTTTCTGCTAATCTTTTTTGCCTCATTTTTTAGCAACAGTCTTTTGCACTGAGGTGGTTTGGGGTGGCCTGGTTGCTTTCATCTGCATTTTGGGAAAAGAATCTTTTGAGTAGTAACTGACAGGCAAGTAACAGCAAGGAAGCTTTTCTTCGTTGAAGCTGTGAGTGATAAACTTGTCAATATTGTCACTTGAATGACAGTGACAGTAGCACGGAAGACACTGAGTGCAGTGCTAAGTGTCATATATACAGGGCTTAGTGCTGCACCAGAGAAAGAGACATCATTTCTACCTCTGAGGGTTTGCAAGGAATACTGTTCTGTGAGGCACAAGGAAATGTATTATGACTAGATAACCCCTATGCTGTATTAGGGATCATCTTGATGTTCATTGGGACTTTTGAAATCCACAAGGCACGCAATCTAATTCAAACTGTGAACGGGTAATTACCAAGCAAATACAACCTAGCACACGACTATCACCAAAAAAAAAAGAGTGCCTTGCACAGTTACAGTAAGTACATCAGTATCACCCAATCATTACTCCTCACCAGAAGATTTTTTCCCCAAACACTATCTTTAAGGAGCAGAATAGTGGTGCTGCCTCTCCCAGAACACTTCCACTAGCCTGGGTGACAAAGTGACAGTAACTGCAAAAAAACCCCACGCTTCATGAACTCTATCCAGTTGATACAAACACAGACAGCAGCTGAGGAGCAGTCATGAAGAGCCTGGTGCGTTACACCTGCACTGCCCGGTCTCTGCAAGCAGCAGAAAAGCACCATGAGGATTTCCTCTGCTTTCCCCATTTAGCCTCACCTGCAAGCCAAGATGTAAGCTTCTCTTCCTAAATCCCTGAACCAGAGACCATGCTACTGGGTTACTCTGTCTCAGGTTTAGACCCCACGTAAAGATACAGCAGAGTGTTAACGCCTGCACAACAGCTAGTCAGAACTTACTTGGTGTCGCTCTTAATTTTATTCTTGCTGCCAAGAAAGAAATAGCCATTTGTTACTGAAGCAGTAGGTCTTCTATAACAGGAAATAGCCTCCAAAAATAGGTGCTAGGTAAGGTGTAATTACAGGTACCTCTACTGATTCCCAAAGAAAGAGTTGTACTAGAGAATGGGGGATCTGCTAGCCGAACCTGCCTGGCATTTGACCGACTACACTGTCAAGTAGTCATACTGCCTGACGACACTTTTAATACCAAAAATACCGGTTTGCCCCAGAGAACTTTTCCACTGAAAAAAACACAAGTGAAAATTTTCAGCTTATTTATTTACAAGGGTACAAGTGATCCTTACATGTTTGGCACTATTTACATTTTTTCCTTAATTGCAATCCTTCTCAGGACACTGTTTATAAAGTCTACATCAGCATCCGACTACAAACAGGGCATTTTTTTTCCATGAGCTCTGGCAGGTAACTTCCACACAACTTACTAAATCCTCCTTTCTGCATTGGAATGCATTAAATACATCTTTAAATTATTAGTCTTTTTAACTAAATGATTCTCCACTGGTGCACATGGTCCTTCAAAGGGTAAAACACTGCCTTGGTTTATGCTCTGAAGGAGCATACAAACCTGTGGAGACCCGTTTATCAGAAGCCAGGGTTTCTATTTCAGGGTGTATATTCCAGACTCCCCACCCAGCACAGAGACACCCCTCACTCAGGTCCACCAGCTCTGCCGGGAAGCACAGCAGAGCCTCACCGGCTTCCCAGCCCGGCGAGCACCCGGCCCTCCCCACCTGCCCTTCGGAAAGGGACGGTCACGCTCCACGCCAAGTGCTGCCCAGCCTCCCGGGACGTTTTCCCGGGGGCCGCGGCGGTTGCCCCCCACAAGCCGCCCCCGCCCCAACGGCCGCTCACCTCGCTCATGTCGCGCGGCAGCGGCAGCCCGGCTCGCGGCAGCCCGCCCGTCACAGCGCTCCCTCCCGCCGCCCCGCGCCGCCCGTTAAGAAGCGGCGCCCCGCGCCCTGCCCGGCCCGCGCCAGCCAATCAGCGCCGCGCCCGCGCCGAGCCCCCCGCGCCCCCATCCGAGAGGGCGCGGCGCCCCCTGGCGGCGGCGGCGGCGGCTGAGGCGCGGCGGCGGGTGCCTCGGCCCCGGGGGGGGGCTCCCGGTCCCCTACAAGCGGGAACCCGCCTCCTCCTCGGCCGAGCGGGCAGGGCGGAGGTCCTGGGGCAGGACCTGCCGGGGCCGAAGCCCCGCTGCACGCTCGTCCTCGGCAAATAGGGGTTACAAGCAGCGGGACTGCTGCTTTCCCAACGCCCCCGGCACAAGCGGCGCTGCCCTTCTGGGGGGGCCCGGAGCATCCCTGCAGAGGGAAGGCACCGTCAGCGAGGGAGGCAACTGCTACTTCAGCCTGGGAGCTGGGGTCGGAGTCCGGCGCCCAGTTCGGGGTGGGAGCGGCCCTGCAAACGGTACGTGCTGGAGGTAGCCTGAAAACACCAATTAATGCGTACAGATAGGACTAAATAATCAAAGTTTTGCTGGTCTCTACCACCTGGCTTTGTTCTCGGTTACTGAGGAGCTCAGCAAGCCATAATGTGAGTCCCACTGCCATTTCTGTTGAAATATATAGCATTTCTTCATCTAGCTGCTTTCGCAGGTATCTGGAAAAGAGTCCTTTTGATAATTTTCCTAAATGAGTAATTAAAAGAGAACTTTGGAAAGTGTGCTGTTATACTCCAGCATCCATCTTTTGATGGAGCGCAATTACTATATTTGGCAATACACATTCAGATGCTCTGACTCATGTATCTGTGGAAAAATATAGATTCAATTTGCTCTGGGAATGCACTTAACTCCTCAAATTTTTCTCAAATCAATAAAAAAGTTAACGCATTATTTTAGAGAGCCTGAGAAACTTGCCAAACCTCTCCACTTCCAGGGACTACCTTGCAGCAATCCATTCTCTTCATCAAAGCCTACGTTCAGGGCTAGTCTTAATAGAGACAGTGAAATAAATTTTGTGAGACCTTTCTGGAAACCACCTTTCCCCTTTGAGTTGCAGAGGCACAGGCACTGCAGCTTCACCTGCCTGTACCACCCACCAGGAGATGCACAGTGACAGAGGGGCACATGGAGCCATCCCATTGCAGTCGCTGCTGCCACGGCTTTCAGTCTGCTCCTGCCTGAATGCCTGCCTGGCCCTTGCCTGGCCGTGCACCCTTCCCAGTGCTCTTCCCCAGCAGGAGTGGGCTGGGCTCCTCCACCTGAGGATGAGGAGGTTCAACATGCAATACAACCGGGGACGTGTACCCTGGGAAGCTGTGTAGGGATGGGATCAGGAAAGCTAAGGCACAGTTGCAGCTGAATTTGGCAAAGGACGCGAAGAATAAGAAGAGCTTCTACACATATTTGGCCAGAAAAGGAAGATTAAAGAAAATGTAGCCCCTGGTAAATAAAACAGGAGAGCTGGTGACAACCAACAAAACGGGAGAGCTGGTGACAACTGACATGGAGAAGGCTGAGGTACCCAACACATTTTTTTGCCTCAGTTTTCAATGGTAATCTCTCTTCCCACCTCCGTCAAACCCCTGAAACTCAAAGCAGGGACTGGGGGAATAAAGTCCCTTCCATCAAAAGTGAAGATCAGGTTCAGAACCACCTGAAGAAACTGAACACACACAAGTTCATGGGACCTGACAAGATGCATCCCAGGGTCCTGAGGCAATTGGCTGATGTAGTTGCCAAGCCACTCTCCATTATATTTGAAAAGTCATGGCAGTCAGGCAAAGTCCCTGATCACTGGAAAAAGGGAAACATCACACCCATTTTAAAAAAGGGTTAAAAGGAGGACCCTGGGATCTACCGACCAGTTAGCCTCAGCTCCGTGCCCTGTGAGATCATGGAGCAAATCCTCCTGGAAGACATCAAAATATATGGGAGACATAGAAACATAGAATCATAGAATGGTTAGAGTTGGAAGGGACCTTGAAGATCATCCAGTTCCAACCACCCTGCCATGGGCAGGGACACCTCCCACTAGAGCAGATTGCTCAAAGCCCCATCCAACCTGGCCTTGAACTTGGATGGCCCCAGGGATGGGGCATCCACAACTGCCCTGGGCAACCTGTTCCAGTGTCTCACCACCCTCAGAGAAAAGAATTTCTTCCTAATAGCTAATCTAAATCTACCCTTTTTCAGTTTAAAACCGTTACTCCTTGCCCTATCACTACACTCCCTGATAAAGAGTCCATCCCCATCTTTCCTGTAGGCCCCCTTTAGGTGCTGGAAGGCCGCTATAATGTGTCCCCAGAGTATTCTCTTCTCCAGGCTGAACAACCCAACTCTCTCAGCCTGTCTTCAGAGGAGAGGTGCTCCAGCCCTCTGATCATCTTCGTGGCCCTCCTCTGGACTCATTCCAACAGGTCCATGTCCTTCTCATGTTGGGGGTTCCAGAGCTGGATGCAGTACTCCAGGTGGGGTCTCACCAGTGCAGAGTAGAGGGGCAGAATCACCTCCCTCAACCTGGTGGCCACGCTTCTTTTGATGCAGGATACAGTTGGCCTTCTGGTCTGCAAGTGCACATTGCCAGTTCATGTTGAGCTTCTCATCCACCAACACCCCCAAGTCCCTCTCCTCAGGGCTGCTCTCAATCCCTTCATCCCCCAGCCTGTATTTGTGCTTGGGATTGCCTCGACACACATGTGGGACCTGGCACTTGGCCTTGTTGAACTTCATGAGGTTTGCACAGGCCCACTTCTCAAGCCTGTCCAGGTCCCTCTGGATGGCATCCCTTTCCTCCAGCGTGTTGACTGCTCCACACAGCTTGGTGTTGTTGGCAAATTTGCTGAGGGTGCACTCAATCCTAACATCCATGTCGCCAACAAAGATGTTAAATAGTACTGGTCCCAGTACTGACCCCTGAGGAACACCACTTGTCACTGCTTGCCACTTGGACATCAAGCTATTGACCACAACTCTTTGAGTGTGGCCATCCAGCCAATTCCTTATCCACCAAGTGGTCCATCCATCAAATACATGTCTCTCCAATTTAAAGACAAGGATATCGTGTGTGACAATGTCAAATGCTTTGCACAAGTCCAAGTAGATGATGTCCGTTGCTCTTCCCTTATCTGCCAACACTGTAACACCATCGTAGAAGGCCACCAAATTTGTCAGGCACGATTTGCCCTTCATGAAGCCATATTGGCTGCCACCAATCACCTCCTTATTTTCCATGTGCTTTATCAGAGTTTCCAGGAGAATCTGCTCCATGATCTTGCTGGGGATAGAGGTGAGACTGACCAGCCTGTAGTTCCCCGGGTCTTCCTTTTTTCCCTTTTTAAAAATGAGGGTTTTCCCCTTTTCCAGTCAACGGGAATATCAGCAGACTGCCATGACTTCTCAAATATGATGGATAGTGGCTTGGCAACCTCATCCGCCAGTTCCCTCAGGACCCACAGATGAATCTCATCAGGTCCCATGGACTTGTGCACCTTCAGGTTCCTCAGCTGGTCTGGAACCTGGTCTTCTGCAGTGGCCAGTCCCTCATTCTCCCAGTCCCTGCCTTTGCCTTCTGTGACTTGGGCAGTGTGGTTAGAGCCCTTACTGGTGAAGACTGAGGCAAAAAAGTCGTTGAGCCTTGTCCATGTCCTGGGTGACCAGGTCTCCCATTTCCTTCCTGAGTGGGCCCACATTTTCCCTAGTCTTCCTTTTGTCACTGACATACCTATAGAAGCTTTTCTTGTTGCCCTTGATGTCCCCAGCTGGATTTAACTCTATATCTGGGCTTTAGCTCACGTGGAGGTGATCACAGCCAACATGGTTTCACCAAGGGCAAGTTGTGCCTGAATAATCTAGTGACCTTCTACGATGGAGTGGCTGCATCAGTAGACAAGGGAAGAGCTATGAATGTCATCTATCTAGACTTCTGTAAGGCCTTTGATATGGTCCCCCACAACATTCTTGCTGTTAAATTGGAGAAATATGGATTTGACGAGTAGACTGTTAGATGGATAAAGAATTGCCTGAATGGCCACGTCCAACAAGTTACGGTCAATGGCTCAGTGTCTGAGTGGAAACCAGTAATGAGTGGTGTCCCTCAAGGGTCTGTACTGGGACCAATACTATTTATATCTTCATCAATGGCATAGACAGTGGGATTGAGGGCCCCCTCAGCAAGTTTGCAGATGACAGCAAGGTGACTGGTGTGGTTGATTTACTAGAAGGAAGTGATGCCATCCAGAGGGACCTAGACAGGCTCGAGAAGTTGGCCATGTGAACCTCATGAGGTTCAACAAGGCCAAGTGCAGGGTCCTGCACCTGGGTCGGGGCAACCCCCAGTATCAATACAGGCTGGGGGATGAAGGGATTGAGAGCAGCCCTGCTGAGAAGGACTCGGGGGTACTGGTGAATGAAAAGCTGGACATAAGCCGACAATGTGCTCTTGCAGCCCAGAAAGCTAACTGCATCCTAGGCTTTAGCAAAAGAACTGTGGCCAGCAGGTCAAGGGAGGTGATTCTGCCCCTCTCCTCTGCTCTGGTGAGACCCCACCTGGAGTACTGCGTCCAGCTCTGGGGTCCTCAGCACAGGAAAGACATGAACCTATTGGAGTGAGTGCAGAGGAGGGCCACAAAGATGATCAGAGGGCTGGAGCACCTCTCCTCTGAAGATATGCTGAGAGTTGGGTTGTTTAGCCTGAAGAAGAGAAGGCTCCACAGAGACTTTACTGTGGCCTTTCAATACTTAAAGGAGGCTTATAAGAAAGATGTAGAGAGACTTTTTACCAGAGCCCACACAAGCCTGTGGATATGGGGGTGACACAAGCTGGGGCAGGGGTTGATAACAGGAGAGTGGTAGATGCGTGGTTTGCCTCCTGCTTCCTCCAGGGTGCTAGGAAAGCACAGGAAGTCAGGGGCACGAGTTGAAGATGGGCACTGGAGACCTCAGCCAGAGAAGGAGGTAAATTGTCTCCAAAGAAGAAAGAGTGCTGCCTTTTATTTCACTTGATTTCCCAGGTTGGCAAGACCCAACTTGCCTACCTTTGTGAATCCATTCATATCCATTTGCTTGGACTGATAAACATGTTACTGTATTAGCTCAGAAAGTTGCTGCCCTGGCTTCTGGGCAGGGATAAAAATGCTAAATTTTGATTTATCCTTGCTCTGGAGAAACTTGCTGGCGCCTGACAAGGTAAGAGCCAGCACAGTTCTTCTCAGTCACAGATGTGATGACTATTCTGAGCCTGTCACTGGGACTTTCACAGTCTTGATTTTCAGTGAGGATATCTGGGATCTCAGTCTTGCAGGGAAATAGAGGAGTGGACAGCATTACGTGAACCCATGTAGTGTTGATCCCACAGAAGGAGGAGGGCTTTCATTTGCCCTGTTAAACACAGTGGCATATTTGCAGTTTGTGACGTTATTCGACTAGTATTTGATCTTCAACCTGAGCCAGTGTCATGTTTGCAAACATGCATAGTTCCTTGAAAAAACAGTTCACAGCACGAGGCGGTTGGAGAAGAATCACCTCACCAAATGCATGGATGTATGATTTTTAGGCATAGGTTAAGTATGCATCCTGCCATTCACAACTGGGGATCACAATGCTGCAGGGACTCTACTTTTTATGAATTTGAAGCCTGAAGAGAGGTTCTTCTTTTTTTCTTTTTCTTTTTTTTTTTTTTTTTTTTTTTTTTTTTTTTGAGGCTTATCCAGGTATCCAGGTTACTAGTGATAAAAAAAAAAGAGGGGAAATACCCCATTTAAAATACCTTCTTTGGTCCTCTTTTGTTATGGCGATATTCCCAGGACCTCCACGAGCAACTGCCATGTTTTACAATTTACATTAATTGTCCCAGCTCTTGTTGTGAGTGGACCAAGTGGGCAATAGCAGTTTGTTCTGCAGCTTCAGGAGTTTCAGTACGGTGGAAGGACCCAAACTAAATATAATGAAGTTCAGCGCCTGAGGCAGCTTTTGTATTACGTGACAACATTTTCCGGTGAAAAGTAATTGTGTGTACGTTGCATTAGTATTCATATCCTGACAGAAGTGCCATTGGTCTGTCAGCTTATGGGTACAAGGCATGATGCTAACACAAATTATTAAAGGGGTATTTCTGACCAAAGGGCTCACAATCACATGGTAAGGGATACAGACTACTGAGACATTGATAGGAGTCCTATTCACTCTTCACCATCAAAATAAATGTGTCAAATTCAAGCAGAAAATCTCATGGTGATAATTCAGGCTGTACTCCACTGTGCACAGAGAAGCATGTTAGCAGAGAAGACTCTTTGCACTAGATTCAGCAGGGGAACATAAAATGTTTTTATTTTCTGAGCTGTTTTGAGGAGTTCACAGCTTCCAAGAGAGGCGCACTGGAGAGCACACTGAGCTGTGTCTGGGTTAGCCCAGAGGTTCCATGGCACTCAGCCCTGTCCTCTCATGGCATCGCCCACCCACTGCAGGACATCCCTGCAGTCCCAGTTCAGTACCTGTGCACAGGATTGATGTGAGCTGGCATTTTGAGGAATGAGCTGCCCAGATTAGCAAGTAGGAAAAGTGGAGGGGGATGGAAATCCCTCCCTTCTCAGGGTCCTGTGCTAAATTTGAGTTCAAATACAGCAACAGGCATGCTCTCTTCTTCGACAGCAATGATGCTGATGGTAAGGACACTGTCCTCTGCGCAATGACTCTCTGCTCTGAGGACAACTTGCATATATTGCAGAATGCAGTTGCAGTATAAGGTGCATAAGCTGCCCTCAGACAGGTTCCTGAGTGAGTACAGGACTCCCCCCTCCCTGATGAAAGCCCTTGACCCACAGAGATGTATCTGTTCTCTCTCCCTCTCTCTCTGAACAAATCTTGTTCCCTGCTTCACAGGGTTGCATATCATACACTGGAGAGAACTTCCACAGCCAACCAAAGCAATCTAGATATAAACCATGGGCTGAAATGTTATGTGGCTCTCCTACTTCTTAGTGTGGACCTACTGAACTTAATAGCTCTTGAATGAACGTGTACATACAGATACATCCTAATCTTGGGTGCAACCTGAGCTCCGACATTTTAATTTATGAGCCAGCTTAGTCTGACATATCTTGAGTTCTGGAAATGCATCAGCAACTTGAATTTTTCAAAAGGTTCTTAGAATAAAGATAACCTTAATATTTGCTTTATTTATGTTTTGTCATTTATGCTGTCTGATGGCATCAAGTTTTGTTTTTGAGGTACACCTTTGCTGGCAGCCTTTCTAACCTATGGCAATCCTTTAACTTAAAGGTGTTTCAAAGCTCAGCTTTTACTTAAGTGCACAGCTAAGTAGTGACACTTCTAAATAGAGAAAATGTTCTAAGCTAATCTATTTTCAAGAGCTGTTATATTCTGAAAATTGACTATTAAAGTACCACCTTCTTATTCATCATGTCTGCACTCGATATGTGTTCAATCTTGTCTGCTGGCATATGACTGCAATTTTACTGCCTTTTACTCCCACTTACCTGAAAGACTCAGGAGAGATGAGAGCATCTGAGCTGGATCCTGAAACAGAAAGGCTCACAAGCTTCCAAGGAGTTTCACCTGTGCAAGGGGACCAAAGACAGCTCTCCTCTGCAAGACTGAGCAACCCATAATTGGAGAACCGTGTTGCATATATGTAATGAAAGAGCTAATTGTACACTTATTCTTTGTAAATGACAATGACACACAACTGCACGGTCATGCTTCACTTCAGATCCCGCCATTGAAGGTGTCTACTAAGTGAAGTGGTTTTCTTCAAGGAGTATGGTTAGCTGCAGAATTGCTCCAGAAGAGAAAGTAACACAGAGTGCAGAAGAAGACGACTGCTTAGGCTGCTATATTTTTCAGTCAAAATTTGATTCAAATCAAATCAAACCCAAAAAGAACAAAATGAAAATATGGCTGTGCCTTGAAAGGTGTTCCATATTCCATCAGAGCAGAGCCACTCTCTTTGGTAGAATATATTTGAATTTTGACTGTGACTGCAAAAACTGAAGTTTCCCAGTGCTTTTGATTAGTACACTGAAGTGAAACCTATTCCTCTTGCTGGTTTTACACTCTATGAATTTTTAAAGAGAAGAAACAATTTCACACAAACTTTCTGAAAAAAAAAGTCTGTGTTGCAGCTGAAATCAAGGATGTTGATTTCAAATTGAAAGCTTTCATTTCAGAAAGATGTGTGTCTTTGAATACTGGAAAATAGAAGGGGATCTAGAACATGACCTTGATTACAGAGAATATGCTGTAATTATAGGCTTTGGTTTGCTCCTTGATAGCAATAGATTTCATAAGCATAGCCCTAGACACTGTATGATGTGTGACTGTTCATATCATACATATCAGCTAATTTGCCCGAGTAAAAAAATTAAAATGTAGAAAAAAAACAGTTTCCACAGGCTTAACTCCCGTTAGTATGACTTTTTACCTTTTAATTAGGAAGCTAATAGCTGTGGGTAGTTAAGCAACAAAATACCTTTGAAGATCTGGGCCTTAGGGCCTTTGTTACAGTCTAACCTTTGTTCCCATGCAAGAGGAATGAGTCAATGGTTCCAACAAAATCTTATCGCTGTTGGTGTCACAAAAATATCAAATATAATTAGGAAAAATTGAGTCTTTTCTCAGGAGAGTTGCATGACATGACTTACTGTACAGCGTGAGTCATCTTCTATCCTAAAAAAAAAAAAACCACCCAAATATAAGACTTGATTCTTCAGTCTGGCCAAAGAATTTTGAAGGGTGTAATTCACAGATGTGTCCTTAACTTCAGTGTAAAGAAAGCCATTCTCAGTTTAAGCCAAATTCCCTAAACATTTTAAAGCCTGAAGAGTGTTGTGGGGTTTGACTTTTTGATTGGCTCTGTTTTGCAGAAGCCAGAGGATGTGAAAATGTATAGCATTCACATGTTACTTGGCACTTACCCATGGCAGTTAACTTTTTAATTAAAAGGTAAAAAGACATAATAATTATGAGTTAACAATTTTCAATCTCTGTACAGACAAAGGAATTAATGTGATTAAAAAGATCCACAACAATTATAACTTGCAGTATGGAGATATAAAGAAGTTTGAAGTCTACTTCTTCCCTTACTTTACTTCAGTGACTTTGGGGAAATTAAGATTAACATGAAATTCTCTGTGCTCAGCATCTCTTTCCGTGCCCTTTGGATTAAACAAACAAAGGAAAGATCAAAGTCTTTCCCCCAAAATTCTCAGTGGCATCTTTCAGAAATAAAGAATTTCTTTCCAGTACAAGCTGAGATCATTAGCTGCTATATATATATGTATATATGTATGTATGTATGTATGCACGCTGTGTATAACAGGGTGAAACAAGACTTCTAGGAGAGTCTCATTGGTTCTTGACCATTTCAAAGGGATCAGGGTTCAGGGAGCCTTTTCCCCCTTTGTGTACTCCCTAAATCTTTATTCAGCTCAGAGCATGGATCTAGAAGGCTCCCAGCTTCAAAAGGGCTGAAGTGTACGGCAAAGGTAACGTCACTGCCAGTATTAACCTCTGCATGAAACTCAGGGATTGCAGTCTTCTTTCCTACTCCAGCTGCAGAAAACTGATTTGACCAAAACTGAAGGGTAGCACCACAAGACGCCTTCCACTTTGCACCACCCAGGCACTGCTGCTGTGACTGCTGGAGCTGTTGGATTTTTTTTTTTCTTGGTCTCTATAACAGCATAAAGCTGAAGTTCAGAAAGGTTTCTGCCCTGTTTGCTTTTCATCTTTAGCCAGAGCAGAAGCTTCAAAACAACCTCTGATCTTTGTCTCATAGAATTCTCAAATTTTGCCAGACATTTTACAGGAAAAAATAAAAAGTCAAGACATCCAAACCCTTTTTTTTCACTTAGCCCAGAAACCTTTTTAGTGCTGTATTGATAGTAATTATGCAGAACATATTCCAGTAAAAGGAAGTTAAAGTCAGCAGGTCAAGTCATCCATAATTAGCAGCTGCCAAAATGAGGACACCAATGCAAACATGCTTCATCTTTGTTCTTCCTTCATGCAAATACATGTTGGGGTTCTTCATTTTCTCAGAGGGCAGGACCCTGCCTCTGCTGCACAGGGTGGACCAGCTCAGGGCATGGATCAAGACCGAGCAGTTAGCTGGAGAGGGAAAACCTTATCAATGTTAGGACTCACACATAAGAAGGTCAATAAAAAGGAGGATTTGTCTCTGTTGCTAAATATCTTCTTTAAAATATATTTGTGGATTGATATGTGAAACTTAGGAGTTCTCAACCTCAGCTTCTGGGGCTTTTTGACCCTTACATTCCTGGTTTTTAAATGGAGCTAGTTAGAATAAACATTACATAGAGTGTTGGCTGGAGGTAGGAAGCGAGATATGGACTTGATACTTCAAGAGGTCACTTCTAGGCCTATTTCCTACATTTTATTCACAAAATGGAATCTCTCCCACTTATCAAGGTAAAGATATTTACTTAACATTCAGAAATTGAGCTAGTCAAGGAAAATGTAAGATCAGCACTTTTTAATTTCTGAGCCTGAAGTGCAACAACAGACTAAGACAGATTGCGCTGGCTTCTAGAAATACCCATTTAGTAATGGGCATGCTCAGAGGCCCAAAACCAGGCACTTTAACACAGCCCGTTCTGTGCCACTGAGTTAAATATCTCCTTTTAGCAATGGTTAGTTTGCCGAGGGGAGTATGAGGCATGGAAAGGAAAGGAGACATAAAGTATGCAAGGGAAAAACGGCTGTGCATGTTCAGCATCTGAAAACCTAAGCTGATGAATAGATATGGCTAATTTGGCTGAATCTTTTTTAATGAAAATTTTTTAAATTAAGAAATGATAAAATGGAGATGGAAATAAAAGCAACTCCCAGCTGACTGATGGTAACGGATGACCTCTCACTAAAAGCACCTCACTTTTAACAGAAAGAAATGCTTAGTTCTGTTTCCTTCATCTTTCTTCTACAATGTCGGTGTTACCAATAATAACATCTCATTTAGCTGTTTCCTATGGGCTAATAGTGACATTTCAGTTTAATGGCTGATGACTTTTCTGAGGGCTCTGTCCACCTTCTGTCCTTGCTAGAAAGTGCTCTCTCTCTGACCCAGTATCTTCAATTCAGGTGTTATTAAGTAAAGGTTCTTGTAAAGGTCAACATAGCTCTAAAATAGATTCATGAACACAAAAGAGACGTGGTTCTCTCTCCTGACTCACTGCAGTGCCATTTTATTCAGCACAGAGTTTTCCTTAGTGGTATTTCCAAAACACTGTCAGAAGGTGAGCTTACAAGGGCTGGGGTCTCGGAGATCTCTCTGCGGACCATGAAAGGGTAAGTGTCCCCTGAGGGAATTTCAGGACATAACTGACCACCCTGATTTGTGTCCTAGCAGAGGAGCTCTCTGTCTCCACTGCTGCCTCTCCTTTAACCTTCTAGTTAGATGAGGGAAAGGAAAGCACCCAAAGCTGTTTTTTAGCCATTGTGGATATATCCCTAAGGCTGGTGCAGAAACCCTTGCCCTAGAAGTTGGAAGTCTTCTATGGATGGCCATGGGGGAGGTGAGAACAAGGCCAAGCCGTGGGATCCCCCAATTCCAACCTCACAGGCTGTGCGTCTGGCACCGTGTAGCTTCTACAATTTTTTCTTCTTTAAAATGCAAGCTAAGTCATACACAGCTTGTTTAACACTTGCTGTTGTACAGAAATTAAAAATAGCTGCATTGTGTTACTTAGGTCTAGAAAAAAAGCACAGTTAGATTTAATGCATTCTCATGTAGTTGATTTGCCCCTGAGCAGCTCTAGTGCAATGAAGCATAGAGGGGTCTAACATTTACTGTGGTACACTATGATTTGACCAAAACAAAAGTCCAGTACGTACTCCCTCAAATGATCAGAAAGAAAATAATTTTGAGTCAATTAGAAGCAGTTCAGGCACTACAGTGGAGTTGGCAGCATGATGGAGCACTGGCTATGGCCCTAATGGACTAACTAGCTCTGATGTCAGCTGCAAAATTCAGTAGTAGTCCTGGATTTACATTTTTGCAGGCATTTTGTTTTTATTAATAATAAGTAGGTTCATTTATATAAATTACTCAAAGGAGTTTGTGAAGGTCAGTGGAATCTAATCCGAGTTTCTCTTAAATATTTAGTTTATCATCTCTTTGTATTTAAAGTTTCAGAAGCTGAAACTTTAATGGTGTTATGCAACTGTAAACAGAGGAGTTCACCTGATATTGAGGAAGGGAAGGGTATTAAATAACATACCTCTTATCCAGGAAATGCCAAAAACTTGCTAGCTTCTTTTACAGAGGATGTTGCCATTTTGTTGAGCATTTATCTACCTTGTTTCATCTTTCAAACTGATTCACAGGATCAAAGAAGAATTTAGGTCAAAAGGGATCTCTGGAGGTTGTCAGGTTCCCCAGCTCAGTGCAGGGCCAGCATCAGTGAGATCCTTTTGTTGCCGCAGGAACAGCTATGAAATACAGCCCACATAAGGAAACATAATGCAATCATTTGATAGAAATTTCTGGACACTGTGTGTAAGGGTTTCTGACCTAGAGCCTGGAAATTTTTTGTTTGTTTGTGTATGTGTATTAGCTTTGTCAATAATGCATTGTTATGTTGCCAGGTGGCATGGAATTAGATATGTGAAAATATTTTTATACAAATTCCAGATTAGTAAAGAGGGCTTCGGTGTGTACAATAAACTCACTGTAGTTCCTATCTCTAGCCCATTTTCTGTATTTGCAGGAACATCTCAGCAGTCCTAATGCACACTATCAGGGTTCCTGCTGCCTGTCTGGTCACAAGTTTTTCCTTGGGTGGAGAACCAGCCACTTGGTCGTGGAGTTATATCAGAACACAGATGTGCCAGTCTCCCCCTGCACATGCCTCTTAGTGGTGCATCTCTAGAGACCACAGCGCTTCTTCGGCTTTGATGTATGGCCAAGTTTTCTGGGAGGCAGAAAACTTTCAAATCCAGGGCCCGAGGGCAAGAGTTGCCTAATAGTGGACCTCTCTCACCCTGATGTGGGAGGAAAACCCTGCCAGTCCTGCACTAGCCTGTATGGGTGAGTCAGGATCTTTAATGAATTCTGAAGCTGTACTTCCTAATGGGATTTTCTGTTGTTGTTTGCTCTTGAGAGCTCAATTTGATGAGGCACTGATTAGGGCAAGAACTGAGAAGTAGGTGAAAGCATATTGTATACGTATCCTCAAGCTCTTGGGTGATACTCACTAATACCTCATTAAGCAGGATGGTTAATTACACTCTCAGTACTGCATCTGTAAACAGTTTGCTGCTTATCTGCTAAGACCGCATTTAAATTCAGTATTAAAAAGCAGTGACAAAATACTATCACTAACCTATGCACCATATATCAGCAATATGTGGGGTTCAGTAGGAAAAGGCAATTATGTTTTGTATAAAACTGGAAAACAAGTAATGCAGGATTTGATTGTTGGGAGAGCTGTTAGCAGAATAGGCCAGTACCTTGTCTCAGTCACTCCAGAGGATCTTCAGTGTAGTGTCTTTAAGCAAAATCATTTCAAATGGATGAGGTTTGGTTTACAACAGCAGAAAAGACATGAGAGTCAGGTCCGCCCTTCTTTCTGCTGCTGAAATGTGCCTTTCCCTCCCTGTCCCTGTTCTCCTTCCTCCCTCATTGCTGCAAAAGAGGGGCAACTATTTTGGACTGTGACCAAGAGCATTGCCAGAATATGTTTCTTGCTAGTTTCAATTAATATCATGCAAAGAGATGCGCAAGCACATAAACATCCCAACTCAAGTCCATTTCCATATTAGAGGTTTATTCCTCTTGTTCCATTATACACATTTATAATTTAAAGAACGACATGACTGATGCCTAGAGAACACAGTAACCATTATGTCCTTTGGAGTTTTTGTGTTATAAATTATCTTGGCCATAAAGTACATTAAAAAATGTACCTGGCTATTGAGAATAGCCATGCTCTGTGCGCTGAAATGCCAGTTCTAACCCAGGGGAAGGAACCATTAATTGGGTAATGAAATTGAAAGCATGATAATAGATTTATTACTTAAATTGTTGATTATGCCAATTGACCTTTTGGTTAGATCTTTAAGCCTTCATAAAGTCCTCTTGCTCCTTGACAGAAAAAAACCAACAACCGTGTGCTAAGCAATTATATGCATTTGACAACTGTGTTTGCGAAGCAGAAAACACAGCAAATGGCGCAAACTGAGTTCAATGAACTCTTACCTATGAGGTCTCCAGCATAACATCAACTCAGGCAGCGTGAGCTGAATACTCTGCACTGTGCACCTGCCGTAGGAAAAACAGTATAGCTGCAGCCCGGCACTTATATGTAAATCGTTGCAATTACAGGCTATTTAGTTGATGTTTTGAATTAACTTGGTCAATGACCCACGAGTGTGTCTGAAGGCAGCGCTTCCCTGGAAGATGAACACACAGAAATTGAGAGATGGTGTGCACTGTCACTCACTTGCCCACTGTGAACTTTTATCATTAAGCAGCTACAAAGGGCACAAAGGACATAGGTGTCTGCTAGGCAAATCTTACCCAGCAGCAAAATTAACAAATACAAGCAAAGGAGTGACTTAAGTAACGTAACATTGGTAACCATAGCTCGTGGCTCTTCTTACAGTTTCCATTTCAGAGCACCATCAATGACTTCATAATCATCTGACATATCTACCTCTGCCCTATCAAAAGGGATTAGCAGTTGAAATTAAAGAAACTAAGGCTTTGTAATTTATTAGCTATGAAGCTGCTGAATGTAGTAATATAGCAAGAGAAGAAAGAAAACCTCCCTGGTTTGGTGGACGATCTTCCCAATATGCATTAGAAAGTCTTCATTAATTATTTCTGATTGGGTTCATTGCAATAATTGAATCGCATCTACATTGCAGGGCAAAATTTGTCAGCGGTCTGGCCACTGAGGGTAAAGGGATATAGATTTCCTTCCTTATTGCTTCTTCAGCGCCACATGGCTGCTCGTGGAGCTTCACAGCCAGCTGAGGTGTCAAGGCACCTGCTCTGAGGCATTTGAGTCCCTGACTAAACAAGTCAAGCCATGAGAGGTGACAACAAACTGAGGGCAGAGGAGGAGAAAAGCAGCATCTGCAAAGTAGGGGAAAAACAAAACTTTTCTGGAGGGAAATAAAACATTATTTGCAGTAGTGTAGCTTAGGTATGCGTAGTTCAGATGTGACTTTGTTGCAGCTGCTCAGCCGGAAAGCGCTTGCACTGAAAAGTTTCTGGACGCAGAGCAAATTTTCTTTAGGCATCAGCTTAGGGGCAGTAGCACAGTGCGACAGCAGTCAGTGGCTCTGGCCTTCCTGTACTGATGTGCAGATTAATAAAGACAAATGGCTCATCTCCCTCTTCCCTGTATGACCACTTGGTAGACTATTTGTGCTCCCATGTTATGGGACAAAGTGAGTGGCTGCCTGGCTTCTCCGTTTGGGTAAAGGATGCTCCCACCTGTGTCCTGGGATTGATGTAGGGCAGCAGCAGTGCTGTGGTCATTGCAGAAAGAGCCCCTGCAGCAGGACCACCCAAGGGTGATGCTGTGCCTCGCTGCCTCATGCTGGGACTGCACTTAAATCTGGCAGTAACTCTGTTCCTAAATGGGTGGACTAAATGGAACCCTAAATGGGTTCCTAAATGGCTCCTTTTTGTCATGTGCAACCAGTGGGAAACTACAGAAGGCGTCCTAGCCACTTAGTTTGTGGCATCTGTAAAAACAGCTTCTAAATCTGCCCTCAAAATAATCTTTCTTGCAAACTGAGGAGCCCCAACAGCTGTTTTCCAGGAAACTGAGGACTTCTATGCAACTCAGAAAGGGCCGGGCAGCAGCACACGGTGTCAGGAGCAGCAGCGTGGGGCTGCTCCACCAGGCAGACATGTTGCAAGCTGCTGGGGACATCAGGGCAGGCAGGGGCCAGGTCATCACAACGAGGGGCACAGTCCCATGGGACCCAGGGAAAAAGAGCAGAGCAGCTCCAGTGACCGTCACCAGGTCAGCCAAAAGCCCAGGTGACCGCACAGCTCCATAGTGACAGGCGAGTTCAAGGTCCAGCCAGCAAGCGAGGCCAGGGCAGGGCCAGCAAGGTGCAAGGGCCGGGCAGCGTGCCTGCCTGTGGGGTGGATAACTGAGCTCCCAAGCCAGGGAGCATGGGGTGCACGAGCAGGGGTCCCGGATGAGACTGCTCGGGGCTTTTTCCCACAACTCAGGTGTTTTCACAGAATTGTGATGGCAGGTCACACAGCATCACCATGTTAGAGCAGACCTCAAATGCAGGCAGGTAAACCCTTAGACCTGTGGCGTGGAAGAGGCCGCAAAGGAGGATTGCAGAGAAATATGGCTACAGAGTCTGTTGAGATACTCAGGGCCCTGACAAGCTTCTTAAGAATGCTATCAAAATTGCATATGAAAGCCAAGTCATTTCATTAGATCTCCCAAGACCTCAGCTATTAGGTATCAGCTCAGAGCAGTGGAAATGTATGTGTGCTACCACAGCCTCCTCCTCCCTTACCTTGTACTTTCCAGCCCTTGCACTTCCCAATGATCCATCCTCTTTAGTACATGCATCTTGTAAACACATTTAATACACACAGCTAATCTTTATATATTGGGAAAAAAAATGTAAAATATGGAAGCCTTGGAAGGAATATGTTTATTTGTAACTCTGGACAGTCCTACCAAATAAGAAAGGTCTTTTAATTTTAAAATAGAATTACCCCGCTAAAATCAGCAAAGACATTGCATAAACAAAGGGAACAGAATCTTGACTTGTGATTTAATACAAAGTTATAACATTTCCTCAAATCTGATTGCACAATGCAATATAGAATGTCACAATTCTTTTCAAGATCTTAAGGTGAAAGGTAATCAATAATTGGGCCTTATGTTCATATTGCTGGTATTTCGGTAAATTGTACTCAGCTGATGTTTCTTCACCAAAACACTGTGCCACTGTGCCACAGTAAAACCTTGCCTCATGCTTTAAAGTGTTGCACAATTCAGCTTATAGCTCCAGGATGACAGAATCCATGATGGAACCATCATATATAATTTTAGGGAAAAAAGGGTTAATTTTATTTTAACCTGTTTTGCAGTTATGGCTGTTCTTTAAAGTATAGTGTTCTGTTCCACTCAGGGAGCAGCACGCTGCCCTGCCACTGGGTGTGAGGACTCCTGGCGATGAGCAGTTCTATCCTTGTCACTCCTCTGTGTTTGTCCCCTGCTCTGGCAATGGATAAAAGGAGTAGGGGAAAGTAACCGCTCCTCGGCCAGCTCGGATGCCTCCCCAACTGATGCCTCAACATAGACACTGCATCTCTCTTTGTCCTCCTTGAGTTGTTCATTTCACAAATGGAGACTATGAAGTGGTGATCAAATTTAAAGTCTTTTCAGAGCTCAGGCTGCAGTACTGCCTCCTCACAGGCAGCATCAAAGGGCTTAGCTGGTAATGTAGATCTTAATGAGGGTGTCTTTAGAGGATCAGGGAGCGGCCTTGCAAATTTCCAAGGTGCAGATCTCCACAAAAATGGCTGTTAAATTTGCTTGTATTTTAACAGAACAGTCTCTGTTTCGCACGGTTTGAGTGTGTCTGACTGCTCTATACCAATAAACAACGCAATCCGGAGTACCTAAGGCTAATTTTCATGCAGAAATTGCTGCCCCACCACTCTTTTGGTGTGGACCAGCAGTCATCATGAAGATTACTGGCTTCTGCACAGGTGCTGCAACATGCAAGAGAAATACGGAGACAAAGATAAAGGGCATAGCATTCATTTTAACAAATTCTATGGCTTTGTAGTAAAACCAAATAAATGTATTGCCTCATCAAGGACGATTCGTTGCCTGTCCTTTGGAAGGACAGTAGGGTAACATCTAAACAAAACCCTGTGTCCCTGAAGAGTGGTACGTAACGGTCCCGGCATTTAGCAGCTTGTAACACCTTGTGAATCCTTACACCACTGGGAAAGAAAAATACAGTCTGTCACCATCTCTGAAAGACTGTCAGCCGTGGGGCAGGAGGTCTGACCCATGAGTCTCCCTTCGTCCTTTCACAGTCGGTTTAAAATGGGTGGTAGCAACACTGGTGTTTGCAGCAGAGAGAGCCAGGGTGCATGAACACATGGTCCAAGAGAGCGGAGCTGAGCCCACAGCATCAGTATCTGACTGGGAAGTCATTGGGACTAAGGGGATCAATAGCACAGAGGAGCCGATCCAAGGACAGAGCAGCCCCTGGGCTTTTTGTGATGGGAAGCTAATGAGTTGAAGGCAGAGCTGAGATGGATCTGGTTGGCTTCCCTAATAAAATCATCTCAGTATTGTTTTCTCTGGATTTTGGCATTCTTTCCCCAAAACAAAAACAAACAGAGTGTTTTGCTGGAACATGATTTTTTAAAAAAAGCACTTAGTGTAACCCTCATTTGAGGGAGTGATCATATCTCAGTAGAAAATAAACAATATAAATAACATCTGTGTGATGTGAGTTCTGCTATGAGAGCTAATGCCTAATGACGCTGGAAGCTCCCAGACATTAATTCTCCAAACTGAAAAGGAATAGCCTATTGCAATATTCCTCTGAGCCAGCAAATATCCATATTCATTTAAATAACTATCTGTGCTAATCTATCATAAATAATCCATGATTTCTAGGATAATGTAAAGGAGTTGCTACCAACCTGTACCTCCCAAAGAACAGAGAGCAGGGTGAGGAACAAGTAAGAGAAAACTGAATTCCCCAGGGCAGAAGGGCAGGAACATCATTCAGAGCTACAGACTGCAGCAATGCAGAGTGCTCTGATCAAATCCCACCTTCACAACAACACAGCTAACTTTTCCGCTGGCTGAGGAGGTTTGGTGCAGACATGTTAGTGTGGACCCAACTTGGCTTCTCTTTCTTTCTCCAATTTTTCCCAACAGCAGTTCAGGAAGGTCGGTTGAGATTTGCGCAGTGTCCTCCTGAAGTCCTGGTGGGTGGGATGATGGAAATGCACAGCCATCAGGGTGTGTGCATAAGCCGGGGAAAGTTTGCAGGTAGAGGTAGTATGTTTTATTGGATCAGCTGGTATTGCTGAAAATATTAGGCAAACTTTCAGGTATGCAAGCCCTTATTCAGGTCTGAAATAGAAGCAGCAATTTTCAGAGCTCAATACAAGCTGAGAACAAATGTTCAGATGTTAATTAGGTATGTATCTATTAGGCCTTTGTTTAAAGAAAAGATATTTGCTAGCTGTGGAGAAAAAAGGATGGTAAAGAGGGAGGAAAGTGAGAGACAGAGAAAGTTAAAGTTAAATGAAGCTGCTTGTCACCTAGGGGGAAGAAGAGACAAGTAGTTTATAACCTGGGGAACAAGAGTCAATCGTGGTGAGTAGGAGGAGAGTCTAATCATAAAAGTCACATCTACTGAGAGCATGCTCCTCCATATCAAGTGGCTTTATGAATTTCAATTCTCAGCCTCATCTTTAGAAGGGATTTTGGAGGCTGTTCAGAAAAAGAGCACTAAGATGCCAAACGTGTTTTGAGAGGAGTGTTTTCCTGCTGGCAGCCAGGGTGGTTTTTTTATTATAGCTTGACCATGAGACCATTTTGGTCTATACTGATTGCTTAATTTTACTTACATAGCCACCGTGAGGCTATTGGATGAATTTTATTGCATTTCTGGGAATATCGTCTGGGATTTAGAGAAATCCAGGGAGGGACAGTTGGGGGTGGGCCCCATTTTAGACAGGTAAGATCTATTTGGGTGGAGACAGAAGGGTAACAAGATGAGTTATGTGCAACACTTTGAGGGGACCAGTCTTTGGTTTTCCAGGAGCTTCTGCTGGGGAAGCTTGTAGGAAGCTGTGGCCTTCCTTCCTGCCTCATGGAAAGAGATAGCAAGGCCAGTAACCCAGAAGTTCCCATCTCTGTCGCTGGGAGGCCTAAATACTCAAGAATGGTGTATTTTAGGTTAGCAGCACCACATATTATGCATTCTACCAAATAAATATTGAATGTAGAAACTCTATTCAGTCAGATCAGTAAGAAACCAAATGTTTAGTCAATATTGTGAGTACCCTTCAGTAAGAGTTCATCTGTTGATTCTGCTCAGCCCACACAAACCTGAGGTGCTTTTTTATTGTAAAAAGAAACCTCCACATGAAGCCAGTGTTATTTTTAAGTGGCTTTGTATTAAAGGTAGTCTGAATTTTCTGTCAAATATAAAACTGGTGAGACAACTTTAGGAAACCTTACTGTAGAATGAAATACTGTTTTTCTCCAATGCACTTTTTCCCACATATACATGTATGGAATTCAAATCAGAACATTTTGTAAGGAAACGTGGAAGGGTTTTATACTATCAAACTGTGAACAGTTTGTGAGCAGTGAAAAACTAGACACTTCTAGATTACTAAAATGTCCCTCAAGTCATAATTATAAATCAATATGCATGTGTACAAAAGAATGGTGTCTCCATAAAGTGGCTGAAATTCAATATTTTTAGTTTACTGTGTCTTCTGAAAGTGCCTGCATATTTTATATTCCCTGTGTGCTAAAAATTGTCTCTATATTTTATGTATTGTTATTTGTGGAGCTCTATTTGCAAACATAAGTAACAGCAAGTACTGGAGATGATATACAGGATGTATAACATGCCTGAAGAAAACAAATCTGGTAGCATACAAATGCCCCCAACTATAAATTTCAAGGACACCATAAGAATTTTTAACCTCATTCTAATGCTGTTAGAGTATGCCATAGCTGTGTGGGATGCATTCTTGTATCTAGCAGGAAGAAAAATAGCTCCAGACTGTGGTTAATGTGCACGTTTCCATGGTTGTGGTACCTATTTGTGAAAAAAACCTTCATTTGTTTGAGTCAGTGGGATGTGCAGTCAGTGGGGTGTAATTCCTGTTGCTGCTGTGTGTTGTCCACCAGCAATCATCTGCTGGCAAGTAGTCCCCGAGGTAAGCGTGGCACGCTGGAGCACTTTCCAGCTCCCAGGCAAGATGAACAGCTGGAGGGTGACCTGGCCACACGCCCCTGACATCTGACTGCAACAGCTTGGAGCTGTCAGCAGGGAAGGGGGCTCCCACACAGTTCCCAGATTAGGGGTCTCACGTCAGCTCATTCATTCAACAGCAGTGCCGGGAGGTGCTTTTGCCCAGCCACAGCCTGAAAACCAATTTGGAAAGCACTGCTGGTATCCTCTGAAGAGCTTCAAGCACCAGGTAGCACAGCACAGAATTCTCAGTGGGGACCTTCTCAGCATGGAAGGCACCATATTAGTGATACAGCAGTTTGTCCTTTCACTGGGAGCATGTGTCCTCTTCCCATGTCCTCAACGTAACAGGTTTTTTTATTAATGTAGAAGGGTATAGATTAATTGGAGAAAAGGTTTTCTTCAGTTCTAGGTTGGCTGCTTAGTATGATACCAAATAACATTGAAGCTAAGGGCTTTGAGATAAACACTAGACTATAGTTCAATTCCTTGTTCAAATACGTTATAATGGATCAACATTTTCTGCTGGGAAGCTACTGCCTCCATGCAGTTTCCATTTTCGTACCACAGGGTTACTTTTCTGACAACCAGAAGTCTTGCTAACCATGCACGTCCACAGAAAGCCAAAGGTTTTTATCCCCAAGTCACAGGCTGGTGTAATCCTGGGCCTGTCTCTCTCATGCCATGGATGTTCTGCTAATAAAGTGGATTTATGTCTGTGTTTAGGTTACATTAAGCTGCAGTAGTAACTAGGAGAGATCAGCAATACCAATACTTGTATCAGAATAAGGTAGATGTTTCTCTCAGTGCCTGATTATTTCAAGGAAAAAACACAGATATTCTACAATGTAAATTGCTTATATATTCTCTGTGTAACACCATAGCTATTTACATACTACACTGCTGGTACAATTGCATTCAATAGGAATGCATTTCAAAGCTCCTTCTTAACCAAACAAGACAGAAAGTGTGTAGATGGCCAGAGTTTGAAACAGGTTTGGGTACAATTGCATATGGCAGACCATGAATTGATCTCAGCACTTGTTCTGACAGACTGACTGAAAATGTGACTAGCAGTGCCAAATTTGTCACAATTTAATGAGATGCCAAATGCTAAACATGCAAAACAACTTCTTTTTCCTGAGATCAGGTTTCAAATTTCTTATTTTTGTTACACAGATTATCACTGAAAGTAATTCTATGTAGCAGCTTCTCTCAGCCCTCAAAGAGCACCTGCATTGGTTCATACAGAAAACGCTGAATAATTCAGAATGCTTTGAGTGGGTAGAAAGACGAGTACACTGAAAATAACTTGTTTTTCTGGAAAAGTTTTTACTTTTTGTAAAAAAGTAATAAGCTTGAACTTTTTATTATGAAATAAAAAATTTCAGACAAAACATTTCATCTAGAAATCATAATTTTTAGATTGGGAAGGCACATATAGGGTCCATGTGCCAGATCTGCCCTACTGACAGGTTTACCTAGCTAACGTGCATTTCCTATGGTCATTTTCAACTCTATCCCTGATGAAACAACAGAGTCCAGCAGGAATACCGGCAGCCACCATTTGCTGTGACCCAAGTCATTTGGCTGCCAAACTCAGCCCACAAGAAGAACAGAGACATAAAGCATCCAAGCAATGACTCTCAAATGTCAGGAATATCAAATCCACATTTTTCAGCTTAAGATTTTTGTATTTCAATCAAAATTGGATTTTTTTTTGGCACGTGGGTGATTGGTTTTTATTTAAAACTGGAACACTGGATTTAAGACAAATAACTTCAACAAAAGAATGTATTGAAGTGAAAAAATTGTTTCTGATCCAAAGATAGGTTTGTTAGAAAATCTGAAACAACCCTTATGAAAACTTCCCTTGATTTTATTAGAGAACAGAAATTGAAAAAAATTGTTGGTCTATCAGCTTGAGATGATCAGATGTACAGAAAGTACATAAAAAAGCAGCAGATATTGTATCAACCAGTATTATTATTAACTAGTTCTTCTGAGCTAATAAATCTCTTGCAGTTCCAGTCCTTGCTCTTGCTGTTGATAACCTAACATTTGTGTCTGACAGGAGTTTTGCTGATCTCCTTGGGACCCAAAGCACGGATTCTTGCTCTTGTAGAGTCGCATCAAATTCATTGTCTCTGAAGTTAAGGCTGTCATTTATGTCCATTATTTTGCCAAGATGCTACATTATAAAGGTTGCAAATTTATTTCATTGCATGAGGAAAAAAAGAAAAATAACTTATAGCTTGAACTGAGAGAACTGGTGTCAACCTTTCTCTATTGCACAAAGCCATCCAAACATGTAAAATGCAACTGATAGAGAAATTTCCTGGAGAAGTACATCCTAAACAAGTGTCACATTTCTGATTTTCTTTGGGCTGATTGGATAATCAGTACGTCTTTGAGATTGCACCTATGGGAGAGCAAAAGCAGTTATAAAACTAAAAGAAATCCTAGAAAAGCAGTCCTGCAAGGGTCCGAAGGAGGGCCTGCCAAACCCCCACCCCAAAGAATTATACCAAAATGAAATCTATCATCAGCAACCCACTCAAAATCTAAATACAAAGGAAAGGATGAACAGCAGAATAAAACAAAAGCTTAATGTGCAACATACTGATGGCGGTTCTGGGAATTCATTAATTTGTCTTATTCTATCTGAGAACTTCCTGTAGACTATACAGTCTGTATTCTTTTAAGTAAAACATGATGTTGGGCATTTCTGCTCTGGTTCTCTTAAAGAAACTACACATTAAGCTGTAAGAAAAACTTAACATCTGACATTGCTTTCCAAATATATTAGAAATCGCAACAGTAAGTCTGAAAGACCACTCTCAACATCTCAGTGTTTTTTTTAAAGTTTCCATGACTGGCATGATTCCACTTCCACTGACAGCAGCCTGTTTTCAAACTGACCCCAGGGGGATCAGTGCAGGGCAAGTGCTCAGCAGTTTTGAAAACCTTATCTTTATTTGAAATCAGTGCAGTGGATTTCCAGTCCTAATTACTTGCGCACTTTTACAAAATATCGCTGCAGAGGAAAAGACAAAGAAAAATTTGTTCTCAAATGCATCCAAGAAACATACACTTTGAATATTTAAGTATAGTAGGGAGACTTCACATAGATAATTACGAAGTAGCTCTAAGGAATGAAAATTTCTTGCAAGGTTGTAAACATGTATCTTCACAGAGCTTTCTAGATGAAACACTACAGTCAAATGTTTTGCTGCAGCCAGCCCCAGTATTGGTTTTATCTTCCTCCAAGTAGATGCTAGCTGCTGGTTACTCTTCCTTGCACCTTCCCCACCTGGTATCAAGCCCTTGGAAATGAATGGAAATTTTACTGTCCTTCCCAGTGGAATTTATTATCAAGCCCAAGCTAGTTCCTAACTATTGACCAATCTTCTTGTGGTTTGTTTCTGGAGCATTAATCATGTACAGTCTGTATTGCTTTGGTATTCTTCCAGTATTAAACAGATTAAATAATGCATTTGGTACATATACATTATTGAATAAGCCATAGAGGAAAATGTTAGATAACAAATGTGGACAGCACATCTCTGGTATTTAGTGAGTCCCAGCACCTCAAGGAAAACCATGGGATAAATATAACTATCCTAGAAACATTTCATAAGACAGCTGCCTTCTGTTTTAAACACAACTCTTTCTCTTTCCCCCCTTCCTACCCCTTTTTGTTGCTGGAACATGCTGCTGTTTTCTAAATTTACTCTTCTTTACTGTTTATTTCTGCAGAGAGGAGAGGTGCTCTGGGAAGTAACAGGATTGCCTGTCTCTCCTCAAGAGACCTTTTCCAAGATCTCTCTGCTGCACTTAATGTCTTGCAGTTCAGCCCAAAGACCTTACTGGTGCTCACCAGAGACATCACTCATTCATTTCCAGAGCACATCAGAAGTTTCCTCTGGTCTGTGTTACCTTGGAGATTAATATATGATGAGAGTTCCTCCATTTATGGCAGAACAGTTATTTGGCATTTGCTGACTGTTCAGTTACAGGTCTGTTATGGCAGGCTTTCTCACTAGGACAGAGGTTTTGAGAAGCTCTCTGCTACTGCTCCCCCCCAAAATAACAAATTTACAAGTAGAATGGAAAAAAAAAATAAAAAATGAAAAAAGCTGAAGGAAAGTGTTATGTTTGTGGAAGGCAAATATTCCCAGATACTGTGGACTGTCCTTTGAGTATAAAGTACACTGAATTAGTCAGCATACTGAGTAACCAGAAAGTTTCAGAGGGGGTCCAAGAGTACCTCATTGAACACTGTCTTTGAAACTTCCTGATATCAGTCATTATTTAAATCCCATGTTTAGCAAAACACTGGGGTGGGACTATTTCCCAGAACTTGTTCCAAAGGAAAAAGGACATCAATCAGAAAGTTCATCAATTCATCTTTTCAAAAGATGATGTGTTTATGGCTCTTAGTAGGCGATACTACCGAAGATTTTGGTTTGCATGTGATTTTGAATAGGAGGGAGCCAGAAGACTTGCACCAGCTGGATCTAGACTGCCCCATTCTTCCCTGATGGCACTGGGGAAAATGTAACCCAAGCGTGCCTCTTTTGCTTTAAAAATCTCATCTGCCAGAATGAGCCATCCAGCCCCTGCCTTGTCATGCCGTTTCTTCTCACCACCAAAGGAGGAACCGAGCAGCAAGTTTGCTCCTGGGGTGGGGACTGTGCCCACGATTGTTTGCCTCTGCCCTGCTGCGTCTTTCATAGTTATTTGCTTTAGAGCAAATGCCCTGGGTTACTTATATTTTATTCTCACTGTGCTCTGATATCAATTAATGAATAATTTCATGAATTTCAATCAACTCATGCTGTGTACTGGCCCATTTTCTGTGGAGCTTTCTCTGAAGTAGCATAGTCTCACTGAGGTTGCAGTTCACTGGATATAACTTCACTGCAGTGGAGGTTGCTGGCTGCTGGTCAGTGACCTAAGACTCATTTTCTGTTACTGTACAAGGTCTCATACAACACATTACAAATGCAAAATGCAGAGGAGTAGGACCACAACAACCATTTCATATTTAAACCCTGATATGCAACAGCTGCTAGAGTCTCTGCTTGGTTTTGATTTCAAAGTTGTTTCTTCTTCAGATTAATTCAGTGCTCTGCTAGTCCTGTCAGTCTTAGTCTGAGAAAAAATGAATTCATTATTCATTATATCCTACACATTGAAGGGGCAAAAGACAACTCTAATGGTTCTCTGCGCAGCCCAACATTATAGGACCGAATTTCTAAGGTGGTCCCCTCTATCACTAAGGGTGCAATATTGTCAGCATTTCTTTTACATAGTTTTAAATCTCTTTGTCCTGCCAGCTTGGCATCTAGTTAACCACAGATATTTGACAGTCATATGTTTCAAAGCCTGACTGTTGACTTACCATCTGCCCTGGATGCCTTTTTATAGGGATCACTATTATGCTGGGAAAAGCTTTACATAGTTTGTTGGTTTGGTTGGGGAAACAGATGCCCTGATCTTTCCAGCTCTTCCAGCTCTTCAGCCAGACAAAAAGAGAGCTAGCAATACATGGATGAATTAGAAGGTAAAATGAATGTGTGTATCAGCTGATTTCAGGGTTGAATCCTTCAGTGATGTTTTGAATACTGATCTTCAGTCAGTGAAAGAAGGACTTGTGCTATTACAAGCATGTTGTAGTCATTTCTGCAACCCCTATGACATCAGTGATATGAATGATGAACACACATCTGGCATTATGAAACAGGGCTCTGATCTTTAAACTGATTTGACAGACAGTAGCTCCTCACACACTGACGCTGTGGAAATGTGTGATAAACTGAAGGCTTTGCCTTCTATTAGCTAGCCAAAAAAATCCAAGTCTAACTGCATTAGAACAAATTAATGTGGTAGGAGTACTTCCAAATGTGTCTGCATGGATCACACTTTTGGCTAACTGTTAGAACAAAAAATCAGGGAGATAAAGCTTTCTGTTTCTGAAGATTATTTTTCCCTCTGCCTTCAGTTTTTAATTCTCATTCCAAATTCACTTCATTTACAGGAAAACACCCACCCAAAAGTTCTGGATACCCTTAAAATAATTTGGGTACACCATTGCTTCAAATAGCAAACCAGTTCCATCCTGTCAACTTTTCGTACACTCAGCACATTTCCCTGTCCATCAATAGACATACAGCCTGGAAATTCCTTCTCATTTCTTCATGGGTTAATCCCACCCACGTAACTTCACTCCTCCCCTTCTTCCACAGAAACTTCAAAAAATTATACTATAAGCTGCACCTGCCTTTTCTATATCTGTATCATCAATATTTATTACTTTCTTAACCAAGATATGCTGACCAATAAATACCATAACATGACATACTCTACAGTACATTTCATCAGTAAGGGTAAAATTATTTGCTGTCATTGGTTTATATTTCTATTTTATTGACCTTTTAATTTGATTTTGATAGCTTAATTTTTCTTCTTGAACAATCCTTAGAGTCAGAGCAGTTATATACAGTGCAATAGATGGGGCTACAACTCATCGTTTATTTCCTTCCCAGTATAAAACCACAACCACAACTAAATAATATTTCCAGTTTATAGAGTATCATTTAGAGTAGTTATGAAGAAAAATAGATCCTTCCCCATTAACAGAGCCATGACTTACTCTGGATTGGAGAGGAAGAGTGTGGCTGTGGTGGCAAGTGCAAGCCTCATGTAGCTGTGCTGAAGTCAGCTGAATTACACCAGGGGTGAACCTGGCCTACTATAAATAAGCACTCATTCCCTCTTATGAAATGGTCTTCTGATTTATCATAGAGACATTCATGGCATATTAAATGGACTAATTATAAAGCTTGTGTAGGAGACCGTCCAGTCCTGCAAGATGCTGAGTCCTCAGAGCTCCTTTTGTACCAGTGGGACTTGGAAAAAATGCAGTTCCTTGGATGTGGTATGCAGGACCTGGCAGAACTGGCCCTATGGCCCCTGTTCAGGCTAAACTGTCTATGGGACTGCCCCAAAATCTGCTACAGCCAAGGTAAGAGATCCCCCTCACTGAACTTGGGTTTTGGAAGGAGCTCTGTGCAATAGGTTAGGACATAAGAAACAGCCCCCTGGATGGGGCCTTAGTCTCTAACACCCATTTGGCCTGCAGCTCAGCCTGGGACTAGGAGCAAGGATCATTCTCCTTCCGTTGCTGACAGTAACAAAATATGCGATTAAATAGAAGCCTGTAACTCTACTCTCCACTTGACCTTTTCTTGGCTAATGTAATCAGAATGAAGACCTCCCAGCACCCCTGACTGATGCTCCTGGCCTCCTCTTCCAGTGGCTGGTAATTTTTTCCTCAGCTCAATAATTTAGTTCGATATTCATCATTTTTTAAATGTCTCACATACCTTTTTTCCTCCTTCTTCTTCGCTGAGGTATTACTTTTCCCTAAGATGATTTGCCAGATCTTTTGTTCATGTTGTAAATTGATCAGTGCAATTGCTGAGCAACATTTATCTTCTGTGAACATTTTGCATTAGTTTATGATTCAAAGAGGTTGAATGGCCAATAGCTGACCTAAGCGATTTTCTGTTGTCACCTTTTACAATGAGATCCAGCAGATATTTCAGGCTTTGTATCTGGCTAGGTCCATGGGCAAGGACTTCTGAGGAAACAAAACCTTTGATACAAAGTCTCCCATAATGGCAATCCCAAGCACAAATACAGGCTGGGCGGAGAATGGATCGAAAGCAGCCCTGAGGAAAGGGACTTGAGGGTGTTGGTAGATGAGAAGCTCAACATGAGCCAGCAGTGTGTGCTTGCAGCCCAGAAGGCCAGCCATATCCTGGGCTGCATCAAAAGAAGCGTGGCCAGCAGGTCGAGGGAGGTGATTCTGCCCCTCTACTCCACTTTCATGAGACCCCACCTGGAATACTGTGTCCAGCTGGGGAGCACCCGAAAGAAGAAGGACATGGACCTGTTGGATTGGGTCCAGAGGAGGGCCATGAAGATGATCAGAGAGGGCTGGAGCACCTCTGCTATGAGGCCAGGCTGAGACAATTGGGGTTGTTCAGCCTGGAGAAGATAAGGGCTCTGGGGAGACCTTATAGCAGCCTTCCAGTATCTGAAAGGGGCCTACAAGAAAGCTGGAAAGGGATGTTTTACAAGGGCATGTAGTGATAGGACAAGGGGTAATGGCTTCAAACTGAACGAGGGGGGATTTAGATTAGATCTCAGGAAGAAACTTTTCACTCTGAGGGTGGTGAGGCACTGGAACAGGTTGCCCAGGGAAGTTGTGGATGCCCCATCCCTGGAAGTGTTCAAGGCCAGGTTGGATGGGGCTTTGAGCAACCTGGTCTGGTGGGAGGTGTCCTTGACCATGGCAGGGGGGTTGGATCTTCAAGGTGCCTTCCAACCTAAACTATTCTATGATTCTGTGATTCTGTAATGTCTCAAATAATTTAAAATTGTAACCTTTTACATATGCGACAGAAGGGATCGAATTTGAAGCTGATACCCTCAGAGACCCAGGGAGGCTGCCTAATGCCTCTGACCTGTGCTGAAGCTTTCCATCCAGTTTTCTCCTGAGGGTGGTAGGAATGGGCTGTGTAGCAGGTCTGATTGCCTCTGTCCAGTCAAAATGCTAACTTGAAAAATCTTCATTCACTGCCATTGCCCTGCTTTTCTTCTCGTACCCACATCCCTGAGCTGCTTCTAATTTTAAAACTCTCCTTTCAAACTTTGTCCATATGGACCTATTTTCTGGCCTTGTTGCTGTGGTTAAGCCTGATCCCATAAGGTAACAAGGAAGCCAACCACAGAAATACTAGCTTCTTTCACCTTGCAGATGTGGAGAGACAAGGCTTTAGGTTTTCAGTCTCTGTGACTCTTTCCATCAGTAGATGGGCTCCTCGTTCCCTCCCCACCCTGCTCCTGAGGGAGGACCTGGGTTATTCACTCCGTCTTCTTGACCTCCATAGAAGCACTGCAAGGACATTTGCTCATTTTTCCTGGTTATCCAGGGAGAGAGAGGCAATTTGCTGGAGTCACAGAATCACAGAATCACCATTTTATGACCTCCTTCACTGTGGAAAAAATCTGGATAACTCCTCTTCCTCCTGTTTTTTTACCCTCTACTTCTCATTACAAAGTCCAGAAGAATAAAGATGAAAAACCTTTGGGAATGTTTCCAGTATCCGGGTGGGGAAAGGCAGAGGACAAACACAATTTTCTGTGCTCAGAAAATGCAGTGGTAGGAAGGCAGGTGGTTTCTGAAGAAATTGTTTGATTCAGCACTAATCAGCAAATAGTTAAATGCCTTCCCATCTGATTTCTCCTACTTGGCAAGAAATATATTATAATGAAAGAGCACCATAATGTTTATTATACGGTATTTTGGCAACAGTGGTGATTGAATTTTATTAAAATGCATCCATGTCAGAAAGCCTCTATTATACACTTAACAGGGAAGGTTATGAATGTAAAAGAAAAACACTTTATTTTGTCTGGGAAGTGTTTTACTATGTTTGTATATAATCCCATAAACTTAAATCATGAACTACTAATACACAATTGAAGGTAAACCTTCATCAACCCATATCAGCTCTTGTACATACAAGATGGGGTGATCACAGTATACTGAGAAGCCCTGTTCAAACTATGAAATAGGTCGTCTTCACAAGCCATTTTTAGGTTCCTCCAAAATATTGAAAACAGTTACAAATAATTTTCACCTCTAGATTATCTCTTAGTATTTTTCAAAAATATGCATGCACCTACTGATGCAGCCAGAAGCCATCATAACAGACTTGTATCAAATATTGTCCAGGGACAACTGGTTTAACAGAAATGGTTCAACTTTATGCTGTATGCCTCTGATGGATTTCAATGTTTCCCTAGCCACTGGTCTGCAAGGTACCTCCTAGCCCATCTAATCTAGCACGTGAGATGGAGGGCTGCACCCACATTCGTGTTTCAGTTTGAATCAGGAACATGAACACAGCGCTTGTGAACCTGGTCTCCTGGTGGTCCTTACAACACTGTCATTCTCACTATGGAGCTGTCTGAGAGTAGCCAAAGTGGATCCCTTTCAGATGACACCAAATGGCTTGATGGCCCCTCAGCACACAACCAGTGCACATCAACCATCAGTGAGCACCCAGTCAGTGGGGAAATGACTACAGCTAGCTGAAGTTATCGCCTTCTGCTGAAATGTGTATAGGGACGACACAGGATCCTCACTCAGCACAAGGTCTTTTGCTTCTCAGAGAAGACCATAATGTGCCACATGCCTTGTGCATATAAATATAGCCAGTGCCCTAAAATCCTCTTCATAAACATATCAAACATTGTCTGAAACTGTTGCTCAGTGTTATAGATCCACACTGAAACCTCAGCTGTTTTGTACACGCTTTTCAGCTTTGCTTTAATAATATCTTGTTTGACAAGTAATTAATGTCAAACATAATAACTACCAGCCACAAATACATCAGTATCATTGCTATTATTTTTACTGTTATTATTTTGATCATTGTTTTAATGATTGATTGAGTACATCCTAAATTTCATTGTGTGCCAAAACAACTAGACACACTCTGCTATGATTTATGTGCAATATCATCCCAAGACAGATTTCTGCATTGTACATGTTGAAACAGCTCTTCAAAAATAAATGAGTTGTCACTGTGTTGAGGAGTGAACTCGGTACCACATCACTGCTACTTTCCCAAGAGAATATTGTCAAAAAACACCATGGAGGTGCTAAATGTATTTTACAAATATATGGCATAAATTAAGATCCACGTTGCTGTTGTGGTAGAAGCTCAGAGGGCCCAGCATCACGCCTCAGAACAGAGGCAGCTGAGAACAGAACAAGTAGAGGAATAAACACTGAGCTCTACTTCTTTACGTGTTAGCCCTGTGGAAAGGGGGCAAAACTCTAGGGTGGCCTGGTGTTAGCTACCTGCTTCTCCTTTCATCATTTACTGCTGAGATATCAAAGGTCTCTAAGATCAGTGTAAATTTCCTGACTGAAGCAACTTCTGCAATTTTGAAGTGTAATTGGAAAATAAAATCAAGAAACAATCCAGAGAAAATACACATTTATGTATTGTATCTACACTGGATTTTGTTTGTAAAGGAACCTCAAACCCCACCTTCAACATTTCTTCCATTTTATATCCACATCTCCTCCGGTCTGGTAACTGGAGAGAATAACAAAAATATTCCAGATCTCCACTTTGTCAAAGGCATCTATATATAACAGCTGTCCAGAGTTATTACATGCCCAGAGCAAAGCAAACCTCCCCATTATAATGGTTTAATGTATAATATACACAGAGGTGAATTCTCAAAAGCCAAGCCAGGGTTACTCCAGCTGGCAAGGCTGAAATAATTAATTAATGGTATTAAGTGGGCTTGTGGAGAGAGAGGAGGAGACTTTTTAATCCCAGGAATGAGGAAAAGACCATTGGCTTTACCTATGGGAAGTCTGTCCCAGCCAGGGCTACCCATAATGCTGGCCAGCAGAAAGGCCTAGCTGGCATTTAGAGGAGGAAAGAGACAAAAAGCAATGGAAAGGAAAGAGCACACACTGGCTAAATGCCTGTCAGAGTTCAAGGAGCATCTGGATGATGCTCTTAGTCATATGGGTTACTTTTAGGTAGTCCTGCGACGAGCAGGGAGTTGGATTCAGTGATGTTTATGGGTCCCTTCCAACTTGAGATATTCTATGATTGCATGAATATATGAGGGTAAGTTTGTGACTTTGTAACTTTAGCCTGGGAGGTGGGGAGGAAAACGTAGCAAGGCGCTGAGGGGAACAGATGTGACAAAAGCTTTATTAGACATTTCAAAATATCAGTGGGTGTTGTTTCTCCCTTGCCTCCCATCCACTCCCTCCCAAATCACTCTAAATCCAAGGCTAACACCCAGAGCACTTAATCCTTATAAACCAAACATTCAGGAATGCTGAAGGGACATTCTGCTTATCCAATTACAGTTGCAATTGACTTATAAATGTCTACCTCCACCCAAAATCTATGTTTGGATATAGTATGATACACGGCGTGAAAAAAAAAGGTCAAGATACCAGCATTTCTCACCTTTGGTACAGAATTGGTATATAAATCTGCAGCAGGGGCAGTGAACTCTGAAGACATTAGGGAATGAGAAGGAATTCCTGTAACAAGAATATACAAGATTACTGTTATTTGGTGTCCACTACGGCATGAACATGGCACAAGCCATGCAGGAATACAGCTAGATATGATTTAATATTGTGAGCCAAACCCTAGCTAACTTGTTGGGCTAACATGGCAAGGTCTTTTTAGTAGGGGAGGAGCTTGCAGGGGTGACTTCCATGAGAAGACACCAGGAGCTGCCCCCATGTTGCACAGAGCCAGTTCCAGATGGCTCCAAGATGGTCCTGCTGCTGGTCAAAGCTGAGCTCATTAGCGACACTGGTGGCACCTCTGTAATAACGCATTTAAGAAAGGATAAAAAATGCCACGCAACAGGAGCTGGGAAAGAGGATTGAGAAAATGTGAGAGAAACAGCTCTGCAGACACCAAGATCAGTGAAGAAGGGAGGTGAGGATGTGCTCCAGGTGCCAGGGCAGAGATTCCCTCACAGCCTGTGGAGAAGACCATGGTGATGTAAGTTGTCACCCTGCAGCCCATGGAAGACCACAGTGGAGCAGATATCCACCTTGCGTTCCATGGAGGACCCCATGCCACAGCAGGTAGATGTGCCCTGAGGGAAGCTACAGCCTGTGGAGACCCCACACTGGAGCAGGCTCCTGGCAGGAGCTGTGGCCCCACGGAGAGGAGCCCATGTAGGAACAGGTTTTCTGGCAGGAACTGTGACCCCGTGGGGGATCCACACTGGAGCACTCCATTCCTGAAAGACTGTGCCATGGAAAAGACCCATGCTGGTGCAGCTCTTGAAGAACTGCAGCCCACGGGAAGGACCCACATTGGAGAAGCTTGTGAAGGACTGCAACCTGTGGGAAGAACCCACACTGGAGCAGGGGAAGAGTGTGAGGAGGAATGAGCAGCAGAGACGATGTGTTATGGACTAACCACAGCCTCCATTCCCCCATCCTTCTGCGCTGCTTGTGGGGAGGCGGTAGATGAGCTAAGAGGGAAGTTGAACTTTGGAAGAAGTGGGGGTGGGGGAGGTGTTTTTAGTTTTGTTTTTCTTTCTCACTATCCTATAGTGTTATTAATTGGCAAAAATTTAAATTCATCTTCCCCAAGTGGAGTCTGCTTTGCCTGTGGCAGTAACTTGTGAATGATCTCCCCCTCCTTATCTTGACCCACGAGCTTTTCCATCTTATTTTCTTCCCTTGTCCTGTTGAGAAGGGGGAGGGATGGAGTGACTTGGTGAGCACTTGGTGGCCAGCCAAGGTCAACCCAGCACACTAACAAATATGAAAGGAGCCCATCTAGGACCCAGTAGAACCAATTTGTCCAGGTTTACTTAGTTTTCCTTTTATTTTTTATAACTGCTACATTTTACAATACTACATGCTCTTGAAATCTTTCCACTGCACTTATTTCTTCACGATTTATTTGCTAGAGAGAAAATGATGTATGCCTGGATTATAGACTGCACAATAATTTTATGTCATTAAGTGTTTGATTAAACATTTTGATAATAATGTGGTTATAAATGCAAGTGGTGGGTAACGATTTGGTGGAGATTTACATTTGCTTTTGAAGCATCTTTGTGCGTAAGGACTAGAATTTATAATGCCTTAGTCATTTACCAGTAAATTCATAGTTCACTGTCTTTTTTTCTTTCCTTTTTTTTTGTTCTTTGTGTTGTTGATAGTGAATTTTTTTGTTTTTACAGACCAGCTGCGAAATATTGCCTAAATTGACTATTGTATGGGAATTCAGTACTCCCACCTTTGGCCTCAGAAGATATTTGGGAGAACAAAGGCATTTAAAAAAACCAAACCCATGACTAAAACTAAATTCGCCTGCAAAGAACTTTGATGTATTCTCAATACTTTTGAAGGACCATACTCCAGAAAATCCGAAATGTTCTGAAGAGTTCAGGCCAAGCACAAGTCCTTCACAAAGTGTTGTGAACTCTTGTAATGTAATTGCTCGACATGTTGTCCAAAATGCCTCTGTTGAGAAGCAGTTTGATAATATGTGATTCACCAGCTTAGACTCACTTGGGATGTGTTCCGTGTTCCACCGTTCCTCTGGAATGTATCCCTGATTTTCACTGCCATGCCTTTGCCTGTTTTCCAAATAGCCATGTTTTTTCTTCTCAGCTGAAACTTTTCTAGAAACAAAAAGGTCTGACATTAGAACTTCATTATGATTTGAGAACTCTTGGGTAGTAGGCTACAGAGAAGAAATTATGTGTCTTACTTCAGAAAAAAAAGATGCAAAACTTATCTGAGACTTCCAAGTAATTAGCTAGTACAAATCTTGTTCCATATAAGTATTACCTCTGAAATTCTGTTTAGAAAGTTTCCATCAGCTGCATTATCAGAAAGCAGGAAAACAAAGTGAGCAATCTTCAAAGAGTGAAGACTCTGTTCCAGATCATAGGATTGGTAGGAAGTTAATTTTGATCTGAATAATAATAATTCCGAATTACAGGATATTCAGTAGTCCAATAACGGAACACCATCTAGGTCACTTCTGACAGCTCATAATTTGTGTGATTTGAGCACCCCCACCCTCACCTCCCCAAAAAAAAGTATATTCATAGAATCTTAGCATCATAGAATGGTTACAGTTGGAAGGGACCTTGAAGATCATCTAGTTCCCATCCCCCTGCCATGGGCAGGGACATCTTCCACTAGACCTGGTTGCTCAAAGCCCCATCCAACCTGGCCGTGAACACTTCCAGGGATGGGGCATCCACAGCTTCTCTGGGCAGCCTGTTCCAGTGTCTGACCACCCTCACAGTAAAGAATTTCTTCCTAATATCTAATCTAAATCTCCCCTCTTCCAGTCTGAAGCCATTACCCCTCATCCTATCACTACACTCCCTGATAAAGGGTCCCTCCCCATCTTTCCTGTAGGCCCCCTTTAGGTACTGGAAGGCCGTATGTTGTCTCACATCACCACAGTTAGGTCCCAAGTGATTCATCTGTACCCTCTGAAGTTAATCTTTCACTTTGAAATTTACTTTACAAGAGAGCATAGCCACAATGAAGTTAATAGAACTTCCTTGGTTAAAGTTACAATCTCTGAGTTTGCAGAACGGTGACCTACATAGCTGCACAGCTAGAAAAGAGTGCCTTTTTACTCAAAACTCTTATGCTAGAAGAGATGCTACTGTTCATCTATTCCTACCGTGGACTCCTCTCCGTGATAGTCCCAGGTCCATTTTTGCCTAGGTTTCTGGTGTGGTAAGCACAAATTGATGGCAGAACTATGACAGCCTAGGGATTTGTAGGGGAAGGAGGAAATATTCTCCATTAGCAATATTTGTAGAAACTGCTGCATTTACCTTTTTATGTTTAGTAGGAATTACTTTGCAGGCCCATAGAGCTTCAGATGAGCATTACTGATGCACACATAAATCTGACGAGCCAGCTGTCACTACGTGGCTTTTTTAGGAAATAAACATGTTAGATACCACTAAGAAACCTGTCATGGTTGCTAGAAGACAAGAGCAATTGTTTAGGAATACCACCTCCACATGTTACATGATACTGTACTGTCTATTTTATCTGATCCTTAGATCTCAACAAACTCAGTGTAGTAGCCAAATTGAAAGCAGCTACAAAAAAAGTGTAGGAGGTACAGAAAGATAGCCAGCCAAGACAAAAATAAACATGTGAAGTAAAACAATATATCCTTTGTCTCACCACTTCTTTGCTGATACTACAACGCAGCTTACAAAATCTGGACAATCATTCCTTTTTCTGCAGATAGGTTCCCCCAAGAAAAAAACCTCCAAACCTACAAATAATTGCTGTGATTTTAGTGTCATTGTTTACACGTGCTAAAACTTTGCAAAACTGTCAACACTGACTTTCTAAGTCCAAGCTGAGCCATAGAGCCTGAACTGATCCCAGCGCTTAAGTATTTGCTTAAGCATTTGCTTAACTTTCAAAGTGTAAGCAACGTTTATGAAGTCAGTACGACAACTCATGTTTAAAGTTAATGGGAAAATAGGAACTTTATTCTGCTGAGATCTAAAAACACACATTCTGTCATGAAGATATAATTGTATTTGCCCAGAGTAGATTCAAAGACATAGGGGGAAAGTAAAGTTATGCCCTATTCTGGACCTGTTCAGGCTGTCTGAAAGAAAGCAGTGTGCAGACCCACATCAGCAAGGCAGTGTCCTGGTAAGGACATGGACCCAGCTGTACCAGTCCCACCTGCTGAGCAGATGCTTCCCTGCATGTTCAACTGAATTTGCCTTAGCAGGGTTGACCCTTGGAATCACAGAATCATTGAGTCACATAGGTTGGAAGGGACCTTTAAGATCATCAAGCCCAACCATCAACCCAACACTGTCAAAAACCACCACTAAACCATGTCCCTCAGCACCACGTCTGCCCGTCTTTTAAATAACTCCAGGGATGGCGATTCCACCACTTCCCTGGGCAGCCTGTTCCAATGTTTGATAACCCTTTCGGTGAAGAAATCTCCCCTAATATCCAATCTAAACCTCCCCTGGCACAACTTCAGGCCATTTCCTCTTGTCCTGTGGCTTGGGAGAAGAGATGTTGAAGAGGGCTTTTGGCAGAACCAAGTCAGAATCCAAGCAGAAAGACTTTGTAGCACTTTATTCATAGCAAAACCAATATACAATTTGTACCTCCCATTCCCTGCTCATTTAGTCCTGCCCTATTTATATAGTTGCCACTAGTAAAATGATCAATTTAGCATTGCAAACTCAGAAACCACATGGAAGTTTACTAGTATGGCATGGCATAATTAGCACCATTTCCTCAGGAGAAAATAGCGTTTACCCAATTTCCTTATTTTGTTTTGTATCGATAAAGTGCTGTGTAAATGGAAATCTGTCAACAGACCTTCGCACAATTTCCCCGCAAGAGGCCATTAATGAAGCTCGGCCTTAGTGAGTGTGAGGCAGGGTGGTGTAACATTTTGCAAACTCATTAACAGATGGGGAATTAAAAGCCCCACAAGCATAGGCAGAGTATGAATTTATGATACTCCCTAGAAGCTTAGGAAAAATAACTCCAAGTAACCTCACTGACGTTGCTGTCACAGCCACACTGGTGCCGATACATGGGATCTTACTGCTGATAACCATCAGCTCATGATTTTTAATGTTTTCCAACTCAATGCAATAATGTACCAACCCACAGCTTTGTACTCAAGTGCATCTGATAATCACTTGATTAAGTGTTGACACTCACCATGGGGGCAGCTTTATTTATTTATTTAATTTTTAGCAGCCTAACGCTAACGAACCTTAAAAGAGACGGGGAGACGGTCTAATTTGCTTGCCAATCTAGCCCAATTAGCTTGCGGCAAGGCTTCTGGCCGGAAGGTGCGGGGATTCCGCCCCCCCCCCGCCGCCGCGGCAGGCAGCTCCATCAGAGCTGCTGGGCTCGCAGTGACCCCCTGTGGCGGCGCGGGCGATCGCCCGGCACGCTGCGGGCAACCTGCCTGGTGCAGGCGGGGCTCCTTCCCCGTGCCTTCCCCGGGGCACCTGGGGCTACAGGCAGGTTTTAAGTGTTTGCTTTGCCCGTCAGCTTCAGCAGGAGTGTATTTTCAGCTTGTAGTTTCTCTGCTTGCCGAATCAGAGAGGTAGCGTTTGCAGGATTTTCACAGAATCATAGAATCGTTTTGTTTGGAAGAGACCTTTAAGATCAAGTCCAACCATTAACCTAGCATGGCCAAGTTGCCACTAAACCATGTCCCTCAGCACTGCATCTACACATCTTTTAAATACCTTCAGGGATGGTGACTCAACCACTTCTCCGGGCAGCCTGTTCCAAGTCTTGGTAACCCTTTCAGTGAAGAAATTTTTCTTAATAGCCAATCTAAACCTCCTCTGGCGTAGCTTGAGGCCATTCCCTGTTGTTCTATCACTTGTTATTTGGGAGAAGAGACCGACCTCTACCTTGCTACAGCCTCCTTTCAGGTAGTTGTAGGGAGCGATAAGGTCTCCCCTCAGCCGCCTTTTCTCCAGACTAAACAATCCCAATTCCCTCAGCTGCTCCTCATAAGACTTGTGCTGAAGACCCCTCACCAGCCTCATTGTCCTTCTTTGGACACACTCCAGCACCTCGATGTCTTTCTTGTAGTGAGAGGCCCAAAACTGAACACAGTATTTGAGGTGGGGCCCCACCAGTGCCGAGTACTGGGGGACAATCACTTCCCTAGTCCTGCTGGTCCCACTATTTCTGATACAAGCCAGGATTTTGATTATTTTCACTGAGTTTATTGTGGGAACAGAGTTCTCGACCTGCTGTGAGCCGTGGCCCTCGCTTTTCACCCCTAAGGTCAGTCCTCTTCCCTGCATACTGGCTCCCCTTCCGCTGCTGTGCATACAGGACTAGGCAAGGTCACACAGCAGGGCAGCACCCACGTATCCTGGGAGTGCTGGGTGGTGGGGCCATGAAACTGGCACATCCCTCTCACCGTTCTGCAGCAACCTGAAAGAGTTCAGTTTAAAGGAAAAATTTTCCCACCTCATCCAGCTTACCTTATTTCATTTTGATACGTAGACCCTAGGTGGGGAGAAAAAAAAGGAGTGTGTTTAAAATGCAGGAAAATAAAACGTGACCCACTAGAGAGCTCCTCTTAGAGCGTGCATTGTGTTCCAGCTACCACAGGAGCATCTCTCCTCCATGTTTACAAAACGGTGTGACACCCCTGTACAACAGCTTACACAGAAATTGGAAATTAGGCACAGAGCACTGAAGGTATGCTTCAGCAAAGAACCTCAGCATAGGAACTAAACGCCACTGAAAGTTAACGTACTCCTGAAAAACACAACCCCCTTGTAGTTAATGTGAATGGCTGACACTGGTTACTTTGGAACCGATTTATAAGAGAAACAGCAAGGTGGAAGTAAGGAGGATCTTAACCAGGTCATGGTTAAGAGCAGGATCTGTCTGCTCACACTTCAGCTTACGCATCTTTGCACAGCATCAGAGCTGACACATCTAGGAGATTTATATCTAATTGAAGAAACTTTCTAATGTATAGACCAATTGTGAAGGTCCACTTACCTTTCTTCTTTAGACAACAGCAGCGTACGACAACCGCAATAATAATAATCAGAAGAATAATACCAACAAGTGAAAGCACAACTGCAAGTACAATAACCCACGTGCTTCTGCTGTCTTCACTGTAATCATTTTCTGTTAAATTAAATGGAGAAACATTGTACTATCAGAGCCTCAAAACATCCTTTTCAGAATATTTACCTTTTCTGTGAGAAGCTATTAACAGCTTGTTGATTATTTAACAAGGAGTCTGTGTTTTCCAAATGAGAGTCTGTATTTATGGATGGTGCCCAAGAATTTAAAATGTTTCCAAATGCAAATTCTTTATTGCAACTGTAATTTTTCCCACAGCTACTTCTCTTCTGAAAAACACAGGGTTGCAATCTTCCAACCTAAACTTCATTTTGTAGATATGCTGGGCCTCCCAACATCCTTTGGAGACATTTGGGGTTGGGGAGAGGGGTTAAGATTCAATTTAGATGTCTATACTGCAGATATTATGTGTCTTGCCTAGCTGCTCTTGTCAGTGGAGAGAAAACAGCTATTTTGGGTTACAATTCATTTGGCCAAATGTGTATGTGTCCGTTTAAGATGAACAGCTCTGAAGAAGTGTCCATTTCTCCCCACAGACCACAGCGACAGTCTTAGATGACTAGTACAGATGGAGATCTCTAGCCTGTAGATACGATTTTCTGATGAATCTCATCTTGAGATTTCTCTCACTGATTTAAGCAGGTGTTTGATTTTTGTAGGGCATCTGTTATCCACTTGAAGAGCAGCGAAGTGCAAAACCTGTCAAGAGTAGCACTGTTTGGGAATATGCAGCTACTAAACCATCTTCGCTACTGACTTTCTCACATTAACTTATTCCTTTGTCTTTGCTGTAACCTACAGAGTTAAATTAGGTGATTTAAAAATAATTCAGTGTCTTGCTGAAATCGGTTGCTATGGCCAAACAGTTTTCCTGCAGAGCTCCCATGTGCACAGAATTTTAAAAATACCTCGTATTTCTCATGTAGCTGGATGCACAAGGAAGATGTTGGTTCTGATTGTCACATCATGCATCCCTTTGGTTTTGAACGAGAATTTCAGAAGCACCTCTAATCTGGCTACCCTTTGAAAAACAGTCCCAAAATAACTTTGACAGTTGTTTAGAAACAAGCTTTCAATCCAAATTACAGGTGTGAGACACATCTAATCTTGACAAAACCCATTCTGTTGCACTGGGTTTATGGTTGTTATTTCCTCATTAGAGGTCCCAGTTAATGACTGCATGGCCACACTTAGCTGACAGCCTCTGGAAAAGGTACCGCAGCAATGCAGGTGAGCGGTAGCTGTGCAGTGTCAGGGCTGTTCCCCTGATGTGTGAACCAGACTACCTGCTGGTTTACTTATGGCAGGGAATAAAGTAAATCCTTTTTATCTACAAATTTTCCTGGACGTATGTTTGGTGTTTGGAGGTTTCAGACTGTGAAGACGCAGGACCAGTGCCTCCTACAAAGCTTGAATCTCTGTTAGGAGTCTGCATTCTGTAAAGCTCAGGTCATTATGATTACGCAATTTGTTCATCTTCTATCATCCTAATGCTCAATCAGCATGTTTTGAATTTCTTCTGACTATTACAGAAAACAAGCACTCAGTAACCTGCAAACTAGTAGTTAATTCTGTAGGCTGTAATCTGTTGTGATTACAATTGATGATGAACTTGTTTATAATATTTTTATCTAGAAGTACTGCAACAAATATTTATATTTTATCATATTTTGCTCCATAAAGCATGCCACAGGAATTTCAAGACGCCTAAAATATGAAAGACAGCTATTTAGCTATAGGGGAAAGCTTAACCTTAATGTGAAGGGAGGAGCTAAACACACCTGCACTGGCCCATACCTCCAGGCTGGCTTCTACATCAAGGTATTTTGCTCCCTGTCAGGTTCAGGTTACATGCCAAAAGAGGATCTACAGAGCTGAAGGGAGAAGGACAGGATACAACACAAACACTCCCAGCACTTCAGCATTGTAGTTCCTCCCCAGTTTTGGAGGATGAGGAAAGAAACTGGATCTGGGACCAGCAGATATGAATGTAGGAGCTGCCAGCTCAACACGCAAGTAGGGGTGCAAGAGAGGGGCACTAAGGCACGAGGGCATTAAACCCCTTTTAGCCTCATTAGTAAATCCACACCAAGTTACATGAGGTGCTTAGTGTGGACAAAGACACTTTCTCATTCTATACGGCCCGTCATCCTCTGCTGCTATCTGCACCTCTGGCTCCTCCCAAAAGCTGCCTAAAAATTTACTTGAGCTAAGTATCTGCAGAAAAGGGATTTTCCCTGGCACATGCTGGTGACCAAGGAGAAATGAGAGACCAGAAAAAGCTGCATATCACTTCTTGGACACTGTGGAGTTTTCTGGCTAGCTTAAAAAGCACAGGAAGATCAGGCTCATAGCCTATTCCCTGTCTTCATCTTCTGCAGGTCAAAGGCCACATGAAGTCAACACTGAAGCCAAAGAGAGCTTGGGCCCAGCTAAGAGACTCTGCCATAGACTCCATTTCCCAATAACAGCTCTGTGAATGCATCTGCTGGGATAAATCCATAGGAGTTCCCAAATCTGGGGCTCAGCCAAAAACCATTGTGAGTGAGATGGCTCTGGAGAAGGAGTGACTGACATAAAAACGCACCACCTTGTACACAAAGGTCTGAGATTAAGACTGATCTAGAGATGCAGGAAGGTAGGACATTCATTGACCAGGAGATGGCTGGCTGAAGAGGGCTCAGATTTTTGGTTGCAGTTCTTGTGAATGGACAGGTATTGCTTGTGAGGAATACAGAAGAACTCAATTCCTCAAGCTTTTAAATCAAGGCTGAAATCGATATTACAGTAGTTTTGGGAAGAACTCCTTAGATGTTTGAAGCTAGTCATATTCTTTCCTGACAACAGCTAGCTAAGCCTGAGTCTGTATATGAAAAGTCAGACAAGCTCTGAGATTTCCAGTGTGATATATACATTATATATCTTCCTCTGTCATAAATGCCATGTCTTTATTTCATTCTAATAATTTAAAGACTTCATATTCTCACACCCTGACAAATTTTGAGTGGCTGCTGCACAATGATTTTTCCAAAGAGAAATGAATGATGGTCCTATACAATCACTAATTATACACTAATTGTGCTTCATGACATCTGTTTTTCTCCTCTTCTGATTTACAATGAGTAGCTATGGAAACTGAGGATGGATACCTCAGTACTTCACAAATGAGTAGGCAGGGTAATTTATTAATTTCCTCAGGAAAGTTCTATTTTGCTTAGTCAGTAATTAGGATCAATGTGACTACAAAAAAGTCCTATTAAGAATGGTGAAATGACCTTTTTCAACTGCATTACAAAGCAAGTACTTCTGAAAAAGGCTTGCTAATAATGACTCATACTTAAAATAAAAGGCACAGTTACTCAACCTCCTCAGTTGTTTATATGTCGAAACTTCTATACCAAACCCCTCATCAGTCCGCTATAAGAATGTCTTTGTATGTGCTGTGTTCACCCACTACAGAAGAAGAATCAGTAAATCAAGAGAAGCTGTCAACATGATTATAGAAGTTCATGATGCTCACCACATTGTAAAAACAAATGTAGATTCAAGGCCTTACTCTGTACAGAAGACAGCTGGGGATGCATAGGCCCGCTGCAAAAAGCTCCATATGACACCAAATTAAGGGGGAGCATTGATCTGCTTGAGGGTAGGAAGGCTCTGCAGAGAGATCTGGACAGACTGGATTGATGGACTGAAGCCAACTGCACGAGGTTTAACAAGGCCAAGAGCTGGGTCCTGCACTTCGGTCACAACAACCCCAGGCAACGCTACAGGCTTGGGGAGGAGTGGCTGGAAAGCTGCCTGGCAGAAAAGGACCTGGGGGTCCTGGTGGACAGCTGGCTAAACATGAGCCAGCAGTGTGCCCAGGTAGCCAAGAAGGCCAACGGCCTCTTGGCCTGTATCAAGAATAGTGTGGCCAGCAGGAGTAGGGAAGTGATCGTGCCCATGTACTCAGCGCTGGAGACCACAGCTTGAGTACTGTGTTCAGTTTGGGGTGCCACAGTATAGGAGGAACATTGAGGTGCTGGAGCATCTCCAGAGAAGGGCAACAAAGCTGGTGAGGGGTCTGGAGAACATGTCTTATGAGGAGCGGCTGAAGGAATTAGGATTGTTTAGTCTGGAGAAGAGAAGTTTGAGGGGAGACCTTATTGCTCTTTACAACTACCTGAAAGGAGGTTGTAGTGAGATGGGAGCTGGTCTCTTCTCCCAAGTAACTAGTGATAGGACAAGAGGAAATGGGTTCAAGTTGTGCCAGGGGAGGTTTAAGCTGGACACGAGGAAAAAATTTTTCACTGAAAGAGTTATCAAACATTGGAACAGGTTCCCTAGGGAGGTGGTTGAGTCACCATCCCTAGATGTGTTTAAAAGTCGTGTAGATGTGGTGCTTAGAGACATGGTTTAGTGGCAGACCTGGTAGAGTAGGGTCAATGGTTGGACTAGATGATCTTAAAGGTCTTTTCCAACCTAAACGATTCTATGATTCTATGATTCTAATCTATGCCTTTCCCATACCACAGGATAAGGCTAATAAAAGGGATGTCACTGTAGGGTGACCTATGTCACCATAGGAGGCACCATACCCAGTAACCTCAGCTCCCTGCCATGCAATTAGTCCTTCAAGTTTAGTTTGACTTGAGGCTACCCTACCTGACAATTGAGACTCTTGGCTAGTCCCAACAGAGGGATGGTTTGGTATTGTCTCCCTCATCTGCATTAAACATTGCTAACCCACAGGAGATACTTCCTTTTACTTGCTCTTATTGTGTTATGGTTTGGAAAAGAAAAACATTTTTCATAGGATTCTGTTGGATTGTGAGTTAGAACTGTAGTGATAGTCCCACTTGCTTTGTTCCACACTAGCAGCACAGACCAGATAAAATCACCCTTTTCCTCATCGACCTCCTGGTACTGTGAATGTGTTAAATTCCGGAATTTTTTTTCATAGGATGTCAGTGAGGCCAAAGATCAGTAGCATTACAGAAAACGCTGACAATCTTAGCAAAAATATTTAGGGTTATCAAAGATCTTGCTAACTGTTCTTGAGAGATTTTCCCAACGTCCATGCTTGGATTAAAGCAACCTTGAATTTCCCTAAATAAAAGGCAATAAAAAGCAACCAAATGCACTGTCCAAAGAATTCCATATATGTTGCTGCAGGACATGTTTTACCTTCTTCTAAGATGTGAAGGAGACCATGCCAGAAGAGGAAAGCAGGCCCAGTGGCTCTTTTATCTAAGTAGACTGTGGGATAAGGCCCATGAATTTGCAGCTTCTCTTGATGACCTGATTCTTGTTTTGTAATGAGTGACTTCAGGAGGGCTAACTTTGATCTCTTCAAGAAACTGCTTGGAGAAATCCCATGGATTAGGGCTCTAGAGGGTAGGGGGGCTCAAGAGAGCTGGTTGGTATTCAAGTATCACTTCCTCCAAGCTCAGATCGGTGCATCCCTAAGAGCAAGAAATCAGGCAAGGGAAGCAGGAGACCTGCATGGTTGAGCAGGGAGCTTCTGAAAAAACTCAAGTGGAAGAAGGAAGTTTACACTAAGTGGAAGAAGGGACTTACCACTTGGGAAGATGTCCTGGTTTGAGGTAAAACAGGACCAATTTTGTTCAGTAACTTTACATTTTAGCTAGGCCTCTTCTAATTGCTGAAATTAACACCATGTTGTGCAGGAAACTGTTCGGTCTCAGAGCGATAAGACCCATGTTTATAGCTGATGCCAAGGAATGGGATGCAGAGAGGCTCTTGATTATACTGCTATAACAACCAAGGGCAGCCAACTTTGTTACTTGCCGCGTTGGAGGGTTGGAAGTAGAAAAGCGTAGAGGGGTCGCGTCTGCGGGGAGGAGCGGACAGGACAGGTGACCCAAAACTGACCAACAGGGTGTTCCATCCCATCTGCCTCATGCTCAGTATAAAAGCTGAGGGATCAAAGGGTCAGTCCTCTTTCTTCAATGGCCGGTGTCCTGGGAGGACTCTGTTTCTGAGTCTGCCTTTGATCCCGATCCTGAATCCAGATCCGGAATCCAGTTCCCATCCGTCACTGAGTCCAGTCTGGGACTTCCCCAGTGCCTGCTGGTGACGTGATTGTCATCCTGGGACCTTGATACGGTTTTGTATATATTTAATTATTTTTCTTTTTATTATTTCATTATCACTATTTCATTAAAGTAGTTTAGTTCCTTCTAAACTCTTAAGTCTCTTTTTCTCTCTCTTTCTTGCCTCCCGAGCGGAGCAGGAGAGAGAGAGCATCTGTCGTTCCACCAGATTGGGCCAATCTGGCCCAAACCACGACAGAAGATTACAAGAATACTGCCAGAGTATGCAGGGATGAAACGAGGAAAGCCAAGGCCTCCTTGGAATTAAATTTGGCAAGGGATGTCAAGGTCAACAGGAAGAGTTTCTTCAAGTACATCGGAGGCAAAAGGAAAACTAGAGAAACTGTGGGCCCGCTGTTGAATGAGACAGGGGCCATGGTGACAGATGATGCAGAGAAGGTGGAATTACTGAATGCCGCCTTTGCTTCAGTCTTTACTGCTCAGGCCAGCCCTCAGGAGTCCCAGACTTTACAGGTAACAGAGAAAGTCTGAAGGAAGAAAAACTTTCCCTTGGTTGAGCAGGATCAAGTTAGAGATCTTAAGTAAACTGGACATCCACAAGTCCATGGGTCCTGATGGGATGTACCCGCGAGTGCTGAGGGAGCTGGCAGAAGTCATTGCTGGGCCACGCTCCATCATCTTTGGAAGCTCCTGGAAAACAGGCAAGGTGCCTGAGGACTGGAGGAAAGCCAATGTCACTCCAGTCTTCAAAAAGGGCAAGAAGGAAGACCCGGGAAACTACAGGCCAGTCAGCCTCACCTCCATCCGTGGAAAGATGATGGAACAGCTCGTTCTGGTCATCATCTCAAAGCATCTGGAGGAAAAGAAGGTTATCAGAAGTAGTCAACATGGATTCACCAAGGGGAAGTGACTGGATGGATAGATGAGGGAAGAGCAGTGGATGTTGTCTACCCTGACTTCAGCAAGGCTTTCGACACTGTCTCCCACAGCATCCTCACAGGCAAGCTTAGGAAGTGTGGGTTAGATGAACAGACAGTGGGGTGGATTGAAAACTGGCTGGCAGAGAGAGCTCAGAGGATTGTGATCAGTGGCACAGAGTCTAGTTGGAGGTCTGTGACAAATGGTGTTCCCCAGGGGTCAGTACTGGGTCCAGTCCTGTTCAACATATTCATCAATGACCTGGATGAAGGGATAGAGTGTACCATCAGCAAGTTTGCTGATGACACAAAACTGGGAGGAGTGGCTGACACACCGGAAGGCTGTGCTGCCATTCAGCGTGACCTGGACAGGCTGGAGAGTTGGGCAGAGAGAAGCCTCATGAAGTTCAACAAGGGCAAGTGTAGGGTAGTGCACCTGGGGAGGAATAACCCCATGCACCAGTACAGGTCAGGGGCTGACCTGCTGCAAAGCAGCTTTGTGGAAAGGGACCTGGGAGTCCTGGTGAACAACAGGATGACCATGAGCCAGCAATGTGCCCTTGTGGCCAAGAAGGCCAATGGCATCCTGGGGTGCCTCAAGAGGTGTGTGGCAAGCAGGTCGAGGAAGGTTATCCTCCCCCTCTACTCTGCCCTGGTGAGGCCGCACCTGGAGTACTGTATCTAGTTCTGGGTTCCCCAGTTCAAGAAGGACAGGGAATTGCTGGAGAGGGTACAGCAGAGGGCTACAAAGATGATTAGGGGGCGGGAACATCTTTCTTATGAGGAAAGGCTGAGGAACTTGGGTCTGTTTAGCCTGGAGAAGAGAAGTCTCAGAGGGGATCTCATCAATGCTTATAAATACTTAAAGGGAGGGTGCCAGCAGGATGGGACCAGTGTTTTTTCAGTGATGCCCAGTGATAGGACAAGAGGTAATGGGCACAAACTTGAACATAGGAAGTTCCATCTGAACATGAGGAGGAACTTCTTTCCTTTGAGGGTGGCAGAGCACTGGAACAGGCTGCCCAGAGAGGTGGTGGAGTCTCTGACTCTGGAGACATTCAAAACCTGCCTGGACGGCATCCTGTGCAACCTGGTCTAGGTGACCCTGCTCTGGCAGGGGGGGTTGGACTAGATGATCTCCAGAGGTCTCTTCCAACCCCAGTGATTCTGTGATTCTGTGAATACACCATGTACAAAGATTTTCTTATAGCACATTGGTGATAGATAGACAGTATAGAAATTCCTACATATAAATACTACCATCTCCAATTAGGTGCCAGCCTTGGTGCAGCCCACCATTCTACAACAGCTCCATCACATCACGTCACTGTTCATATGGAGAACTTTCTATTTGCACCTGAAGTGCTAGTACAGAATCTATTCTGGGTTATGTGCAGTAACTGGGAGTAAAATCCAGGATTTTTTTCCAAGTCAGTGAAAAAAATGGCATTGAATATTAAAGAGAACTATTTCACCTGAGGGTTTGGCTTTGAGTAAATGAGGTCTAACAAATTATGTTAACATGGCAGGCATGGCCTAATCGGGAATATTTAAGATCTAAATTAATTAGATGTTTATTTGGCCAAGGAGCAAAGGCCAGTTTTCTTAGCAGTGAATCTACAGTAGGAGTCAGTGGCAGATGTACTGCTTCATTTGTCTTGCTCAGTCCTAAGTTGGACTTTGTGCTTTGTTAGACTTGTACCAGTCCTCCCACAGATGTGAATTTCACCCTACCTATGAATCAGGTTGTGACTACTGGGTCTTAATTCTATCACCATTGCACATCTCATAGCATTTCATCTGAAAATAAGACTTTTCAAAGTAAAACAAAGCAAAACAAAACAAAAAGCACAGTTCTGAGTATAGGCAGTACGGTACAGGCACTACAGTATAAGCAAAGTACAACAAACATTCACTTACCTATAGTAGAGTTGACAAAAATACAAGTTACAGTTGCTTTCTGGGGGTTAGGGAGTGCTTCTATGTCAGCTAAACAAGTCAAAATCTCAGTGTCCGTCAGAGTCAAAGTTAGGATGCTCAGGGCATTGTGGAGGCCATTAGATCCTTGACTTTGCTGAGTAACATAGCTCGACTTATCAATGAAAGAGTCATTTGTCATCCAGGTAATGTCTGGAGCTGGAGCCCATCCCAAGGCTTCACAAACAATTTCAACTGTTTTGTTCTCTTTTACTGTTAAGGTGCTATTTTTGATGAATAAAGATCCATTAACTGTAGGAGGGAAAAGATGTTTTGTTCCTTCAGAATATTTGGCTGCATTGCTTTTGTGCTGCTAGTTTTAAATCTTATCTTGCTACCCAGAAATAACTATACCTTGATATATGAAGTCAAAACCAATCGTTACTAACACAGGTATACCATATGGATGATATAAACATGCAGATATTGCAACTTCACGGACACATTGTCCGGAATGTCTAAAGCACTAGTCTCAGCTTTCAGTACCTTTCCAATAAAAAGCAGGAAATTATGCTTTTTAGCTAGCCTGATCTATTTCCAGCTGAAGGACAACATAATGGAATAACAGGATTTCTCTCTAAGTTTTAAGTATGCTTGGGTTTTATCAGGAAAGGTTTGTCAGTAGATAATGACATGTTCTCATGGCATGAAGCACCTCTTTGACAAATGGAGAGTGTCTGGTGGTTAGATCTTGCTTTACTGGCTGCACTCTGTCACTACTGATGCTTCAGAGAGGAGGAAGAGGTCTCAATATACAGGGGCTTGATATGCAGGAACTTTTTGTTCCTTGGAAATGGTGACTTGCAGCAGCAATCATATGAAGACTATCACCTTGTGTCTCAAGGGCTTTACTTCTACACACCATTAAATCAAACTCAAATAAGCTGGATACAGACTGATTCCTGAGTCAGAAAGCAGGAGGGAGATCTGCCCTAAAGACAGCAGAAGGTCCATGTACAAGATGTGCATAGGGGTAATCCGTACTCTTTCTAATCAAAAGATAATTTTTGACTGACTGCTGGTAGGCCTGATACAGCCTTCCAGCACTTTAATGCAATCCAATAAAGGGTAAGAGATGTAACAGGAAAAAACGAGGGCAGTTATAACCTTTGTCAATGACACTCTGAGTGTGACTCTGAAACCTGCTTTGACAGTAAAATTAAGACAAGGAGGACAGGAGGCAAAGGATGGTAAATGAGAGCATGTACTCCTTCACAGGGATAATTTGGGCAATTCATCAGAGGATTCCTTTCGGTGCAGTAGAATAAAATATGTTTCTACTGGTGGCTATACGCACCTTGAACAGATAGAAACGCAAAACTGCTCTTGCCAGTTTGCTGGATGCTGCACTCAATTTTTCCAGAGTCACTCAGCTGAGTGTTGTGGATGATTAGCTCTGAGGTAAACTCATTGTTACTTGTATAATTTTGAGAGGTGAAGCGGTCTGATGTTTCAAGAGCTCCTTGAGAATTGATTATAGTGAGGACAGGATTTCCATTGGACAGCCAAATGAGAATTACCCATCCTACCGACACAGTGCAATTAAACCGGGCTTCTGAACCAGCAAGGACTGTTGCATTAGTAGGACCATTTATAATAGAGTAACAAAAGCCAAAACCTGGAAGGAAGAAAAAACCACAGTCTGTAAATACACATACAACACCACCACCAAAGGCCTTTAACTTAATTTTTACTGCCAGCAATTTAAGGCTAAAAACTCAGGCATCCTGGCTGAAATAGCATTATTCACTAGGAACACCGGGGTATTAAGCACTTAGTCATGTATCAGGAAAGGCTGTTGATTCAGCTGAGCCGGCACTTCACCTCTAGCAGTCGTCAGTACCCGATACTTTCAGGAAAAGATTCTTGTCTCATTTTCTATAATGCCTGTCAGTAAGTAGCTAAAGATACATATGGTGAATTGAAATTGCAGCTGACTAATGTTAATTCCACAGCAGTAAACAGTGGTCAAATGCTGCATTGTTGTAATGGATCCCCAAGCCTATCATTACAAACCCAAGAAGTGCAGGTTTATATAGAATAAAAGATCTTAACCAGTTCAGAGATGGAGATATGCAATCTAATCTTTCAGCTGCAGCTTAGAGTAAAAGGTTTTCTGTAAAGATGCATTTGATTTTTGATCTCTCCTCCTCCCTCTCCAAAATCGCCTGACTTTTTCTCTTCAGCAATCAACTAAAAAGCTGACTTATCATTTTGCTGAAAGAAAAAAGTTCCACTTTTAAATAGGAAAATACATGAGTTCTCTAGACTTTAAATAAATAAAGGAGTATGTAACTGGTGTCTTTTCCACACCTCAGATTGCCACTGATTTTTTGCAGCCCCAGCATACAGGGGAGGAGCGGACAGGACAGGTGACCCAAAACTGACCAACAGGGTATTCCATCCCATCTGCCTCATGCTCAGTATAAAAGCTGAGGGATCAAAGGGTCAGCCCTGTTTCTTCAGTGGCCGACATCCAAGGAGGATTCTGTTCATCTGCCTTTGATCCTGATCCCTGCATTCTGGAGTCCAGATCTGGAATACAGTTCCTATCTGTCACTGAGTCCCGTCTGGGACTTCCCCAGTGCCTTCTGGTGATGTGATTGTCATCCTGGGAGATTGATATGGTTTTGTATATATTTCATTATTTTCTTTTTATTTTATTATTAATATTTCATTAAAGTAGTTTAGTTCCTTCTAAACTCATAAGTCTCTTTTCTCTCTATCCCTCCTCTCTTTGAAAAGAGAAGTGCGGGAGAGCATCTGTCGTTCCGCCTGATTGGGCCAAACCAGCCCAAACCATGACAAGGTAGTATGAATTTTCGCTACTATTTGTCAGAACTGAAGCTCATTTCTAATGAAGGCTTTCTGTTTTCCTTTCCTCCTGAACAGACCCAGGGCCTCCTGTGGCCCTCAAAGGAATGAATGTGCAGCTGTTGCCCAGGCAGGTGGTGGATCCCCTGTGCGTGGGAAGGCAGAAGCACTTGCTTCTACCAAGCAGAAAGTGAAGGAAGGATGAAGGCAGAGACCTTTTTTTCCAAAGCAGCAGCTGTGACTTCAGTCCCTGAAATAGCTAGGGGAAATCGGTACAATTTTGAAGGTGAGCAAATCTTAAAGTATTTCTCAGAAGCAGAGCATCAGATACCCTAGTCTTCATGAGAGACAAAATTTCAAACTGTAAGAACAACCCAGATTATTTGGCTGACATCTTAGGGAACAGGACTTGAGAGAGCAGTGCTGTGTGAAATTAGGAACCTGTTTCTCTGGGTCTTTGTTCTGCGTGAACCCCTTTGAATTTTGTCTCAGTTCCCCAGAGCATGCTCTGTCCACGTGCAGCAGAGCAAAGATAGAGGTACTATCGATGCCTTTCAAGGAGGAGTAGCTGACGAAATGGCCATAGAGTAATTCAGGTTGGAAGTGATCTCAGGAGGTCTCCAATCCAGCCCCCTGATAAAGCAGGGTCAGTTCTGAGGTTGGACCTGGTTGCTCATGGCTTTATCTAGTCAGGGCTTGAAAACCTCCAAGGATGGAGACTGCACAGCTTCTCTGGGCAGCCTGCTCTACTACCTGACTGTTCTCACGGGGGAAAAAGCTTTTTCTTTTGTCCACTCTGAACCTCTCTTGTTTCAACACATGCCTGTTGTCTCTTGTCCTCTTGCCATTCACCACTGTGAAGAGCCTGGCTCCATTATCTTGACAACCTCCTTGCAGGTACTGACAGGCTGCCATTAGAGACCCTGCCGCTGTCCCTTCTACAGGTTGAACAAGCCCTGCTCCATCAGCTGTTCCTCATAGGGCAACTGCTCCAGCCCATTACCATCTTGGTGACCCTCTACTGAACTCGTTCTAGTTTATCAGTGTCTTTCCTGTACTGAGGAGCCCAAAATAATACACTCTGATAAGCCAGCCCATTTACTAAGTCACTGCCACCCACAGCCCTGCTGGCTGCCTGTGGAGTGGAGAAGGAGGGAGAGGACTGTCATGGCAGGCTCTGGCTGTCACTGAGGTTCATCTCAGGGCACTGTCTGTGCTCTGCGCACATCCCACCAGGCTCCTTCTCATTGCCCACAGCTGCTATCATTTCTTCACTTGCCTCTAAGCTCAGGTCTGCTTCCTTTTGGCCTAGTGTTTACCTGCACCTCACTGTAAGAGTTGTTCTTTGATGGGGGCACTGAAAAGTTTTGATGACAAGGGACCTCAGGAAATCTCTAGCCCAACTCTGCTCCAAGCAGAGCTAACTTCACAGTTAGGTCATTTGCACAGGGCCTTGTCAAGTCAAATTTTGAATATCTTCAAGGATGGAGATTTCACAAGCTCTCTGCGGACCAAGCAGTCCTGCCAGTCAGATCTACCTCACCAGTGAGTCTTTCATCACTTACTGGGAAACATTCAAGCTAAAGAAGCACCAGGACTGCCAGTGCTACCCCTAACGATTCAGGCTGTAGTCTGCATAATTACAGCAATTAAATGCTACAGTTCATAGCAGTCCAATTAAAACCCTGTGTCTGCAAATTTGGCCTGAGCATAAGTGTTCAATTATTTTCCAGGAGAAAGGAAGCCTGAAATGGCCATTACTCCCTTGCTAAGAGTATTCAGGACAATGAATTGATTTTTAAAGGTTTCAGTCAACCTAGGTTTTGTACATTTTAGGTAGTTTATTCATTAATAGATTAATTACAAATTATTGAAAAATTCATATTTCATTTAGTCAATAGCTGATGTGAGCAGGGGAGAATATGCTGTTTTGTTTCACACAAAGGAGATGTGTGATAGTTGTATAAATGGAACCGGAGCCCAATCTCAGTTACAACGTTACAACCAGAGCCTTGATGAAAGCACCCAGGGCATAAGGTCTGCAATCTCATTGCTCCAACGTCGACATCATTTTCTAATTCTTAGCTCACATTTAATCCTAGGCAGTGTATATCTAACCAAGTTTGTGCCAAGAATTGTTCTTTAATATAAATAACTCCTCTCTTTCCTCCCACCCACCGCATGGGTTTACAGACAAGAGCCTTTTCATTCTTTGTTTTGCAGGATTATACAAACGTAGCTCTGCCTGGTTCTTTGTATGATTGCCTCTGAGGTTTCTCATGTTTACAAAAACCTTTACAAAAATTTTCCACCTTCCTGGGTTATGTTACCTCTGCCATGCACCTCATTCTCCAAAGTATATCTGTGTGTGAGCAATAAAACATTAAATGAAAAGCAAACTTCACTTCCACTGATAGTTAATAAAGCCAGATAAGATGTAGTAAAGCATATTTCTGTTCAACTTAAATGGCTCCTTTTTTCCAGTAGCATTTATTCAAGCTCTCTTCAGACTTGTAAACATGAACTGAAATGCTTTAAAACATGAAACAGCTTGAACACAAACTCAGTAATCAAATCTATGTGCATACCTTAATATGTTGTTTTTTAAACAGTTAACCCAACAAAATGCCTAAAGGCCATTTCGTCTCTTCTCTATTTGTCACTTTGTGCTCTGAATGTTATGGATTGGCCACATGTCTGTGGATGGCATCATTTACAGAGCTATGAACTCTGCACTGATGAAGTGCATACTAGTGAGACCATTTGTGATGTAGTATGGCTCTCTTCCCTGATATTCAACATCCAGTTGTCATGATTTGTATTCATAACTTATATTACCAGGGTTGAGACACTGTCCTAAGCTCAAACATGCCTTTGAATTATTTGGTTCTTCTTGACTCATGTTGTAGCCAGCCTTTACAATACTACTCCTTCTACCTCTATGGTGTCTATGACATGTTCATGTGCTGATTTTTTTTATTTTTACACTTTGTTTGAATTCTTCCGGACTGGTTGAAGTGGACATAAACAGCTATCATGATGACAGACACAGCTGTGAACAAACTTCCTTAGAGTTAACACCAAAATGCATTTAGTTGCTCATGAAGCAAGAGCTGCAGTACTTATCCCCACTGCTCCTCTTAATGTAAACTGATCTCTGTGCATTTGTAACTTATTTCTATACCTGTGCAAACACTTTACTTTCCTTAGGATCTGTGGTTTGCCATGACTCTGAATAAATGATGTGGCTTTCAGTACGCTGGTAGCTGTTAATTAATCGTTTGCTATGAGATCATGTCTGTGAGTTCCATTATAGTCTTGAAATTTATCCCTAAACATAGTCAGTGATCATCAGCTCTAAAAATACATGGCTAATACTGCTTTTGTTTTCTTCAGACAGTCAGGACAGTATAGGCAGGTAGGTATGAGTTATTCCTTCATTTATCCAATATAATAATTTTTGATCGATCCATAGGTATGGTAGGATCTACATCTTCTTCCACCAGCCATATCTGCTGGAGCAATAGGCGGTCTTTCACGGACTTCTGTGAGCTAGGAAACAGGTCCATAAGCCCTGTATGGGGATCCTATAGATGGCAAGAGGACTGAGGAGTGGGACATAGCTCAACTTTGCCTCCATTTAGATTTCAGTAAAGCCCCAGCATAACCAAAAAATGAGTTTCATGAGCCTCTCCACCTGCTGCCAAAATGTTTTTGGTGGTTTTAACTTTGCCTTTTTATCTTTTTGCTTTTATTTTTTATCCTGCAATAGCACGTGGAGTCCTGAACTAACAGTGTGTTCCATTGTCCAGCCCACGTACAAACACTGATAAAGTAACTTGTGTAAGGTCAAAGAGGACATTTATGACAGAAATGGGATCTAAACCCAGTTACCAATGCTTTAAGCCAGTGCTATAAGTCCTTTTGCTGGGCCTTGCTTCTTGCACTAAGGAGAAAATTTTAGTGCTAGTTACATTTACATACTGCTTAAAAAATATCTTGCAGATGGTTGCTTTTAGACAAATTAAGGCCTCAGGCTAGATTGCCATTGCACTTTACAGGAATTACATGTTCAGCACTTAACAGCTGGTTTAACATCTGCTTCCTCGCACACAACCAATAAGAACTCCCACCCAGGCAAATATCACCTTTGCAATAGGGAAACGCTAGGCTGTCTTCATGCTATTGCATTACCCCTTGACTTTTGAAGAACAAAGCTGCGTTAGGACACCTTCTTTAAGGCACATGACCAGATCTTTATAAAGCAGTCACCAGTGGTGAAAGGTTGCTTAAACTGATAAGTATTTATGGTATTTCAGTTGCTCAGTCCTTCCCAACAGCATGCAGAATATACACCAACAACTTTATGAGCTGTTTATTCCCTCCTCTGTCACACAAATTCACTGTCACACCACTGGGGGTTTTGAGGAAACAAAAACGCATCTCATTCCCTGGATGTCGCCTGCACTGAGAGCGCCTTATTTGCCAAAGAACCGCCCTTGCCCTTCATCGTCAATGTTTTTTTCTTCCCCATTTGAACTAACTCTAAAGAACTGCTTTTTCATGCTGAAGGTTTCAGCAACATGGGCATTGAGATGTGGCTACCTTCTTTTCCTTCCCTCCCCTCCTCTGCTGACTCTGTCTTTTCTCTTTTATAAGTGACCTATTTGGATGCAGCGCAGTGAAGGACAGGATGGACTTATCCTTTTGCCATAATGATTCCTTTTTTTTCAGCCTCATTATCGTATTTCAAAATAATCTCCCCCTCTGTACCCGTATCGCCCTTCCATAAACCCTGCCTTTTATCCTTTTTTTTGTGTCTAGCCTGTCTTCCTCCCTTCCTTCTCTGCTGTTTCTGTTTGAATTTCTACACTTTTTTCCTTCCAGTCTGTTTTAAATTCCTTTTTCTTGTCACTCTTTCTTTAGTCTCTTGCTCATCCTACTGTGTCTTCTGCCTTCTTTGTGTCGTTGCTGGCCAGCAACAGCTCTGCAATAAATTGTTTTCGTAAGATTTTTCTTCAGCACATCTCAAGTTTATTTCAAAACCTAACAGCCCTGCAGCTGAGCTTTTTGAAAACCAAAATAAGTTAGAGCTTGTCAAAGCCTGCAGAGAAGGACTAGCTTGTTTGCTTATGTTAACAAGACCTTTTAAATGCTTACAGGATGGTTCTGTCAAGTAATACCAGTCTACTGGTACTCAGCAACACATATTTCCACCCACCTGCATGCAAACCTCTTCACAGCCCCCAAGTGTGTCTTCCCATCTCTTCTCTTACTCACTGTGTGACAGCTGTCCCTTGCAGCCTCTCCTGCCTCTGCTGTTGGACTGCTCCTCCTCTCCCCTTGCACTGGCTCTTGTCTCCAGTGGTGAGGGTGCCCAGGCTGGCAGCACCGCAGCACCACCACCAGTATCCTGGCAGCGGGCTGGGACCCTGCACTGCATGTCGGCCCTGTGGTCTGCAATGCTATCGCTGCCAAAGGGCATGCCGTGCCCGCCCAGGGGGGTGCTCAAACCAGCTGTGGCATGCTGTCGTCTCGGCAGCCTGGCTACACCACCCCGGTCCTTGCAACTCCTGACATCCCGAAAGCAGCAATACTTCTTTCAAGAGCAACGCTTGTCTCTCTGCAATACACTTTTTCTCTCTGCGTTGGGGTGTGCTCCTGTGCCTGCACCACACAGTGTGGGCAATGCATGCTACCCCGGTACAGCTTGCACATGGGGCAGTAAAACACCCATTGCCGGCACGCTTCACTAAAAGCATTAGTGAAGGGTAACAGAAATCCTCTAAAACATGTAGCACTCTGCTCTGGAGGCTTAGGCAGACAGTGCAAGAAACAGAACAAATAAAAACTGAGGCTTCCTTGTTATAACTTCTCAGTGTCCAAAAATAAGAGATCTATGGACTTCCTGAGCCAACGATTGCATCTGCACCTATGGATCTACCCTCCATGGCATTTGTTTCTAGTGTTTTTCAGCCTATTTATAATTTGGTATCCCCCATATCCATTGACCATGAGCTTTACTGTTTAATTACAGGAAAAGTATGAGGAAAAGTACGTTATTTGATTTGCCTCAAATCTTCTTTCTGGTAGTTTTACTGGTTGCCACTAGTTCTTTTTTTTATGAGAAATTGTGAATAACCATTTCACCATTAACCTCCATATAATTAATCATTTTAATAAATGTTTACTATTTCTTCTTTTTCACAGGCCAAAAACTATCTCAGTCTAATGAAGGCCTCCTCATACCTTTGATCACCTCTGTCACACTTCACACCTTTCTCAGACCTAATATGTCTTTTTTGAAATGAAAGGTCTAACAAAACATCCAGTATTCAAGCTATAAGCTTTCTGCAGATTTATGTAATGCCAGGTTTCATTGTATTTCCCTTGCTGAAGACAGTAAGTGGTGAAATTTTCTTTCTTTTTCAGCAATTTACTCTCTTTCCAAGATATCTACTCTTCTCCCCCACTAGACATCTTCAGTTAAGTGATGCTTTGCATTGAATGTTTTCTGCTCCTTTATTACTTACTCAGTTGGCATCGTGACATTTTCTGGCAAACCTTCGTAGTCTCTTTTTGGATTTGGCTGCCCTAAGTAATTCTGCACCACCTGCAAAGTCTACCACCTCACAGTTCACTCCTCTTCACTAGGTTGTTTAAGAGCTTGTTGAGTACCACACATCCCTGTGGAACTCCACTGGAACACCACTTTGCTCAGAAAACTCAACGTTTATTCCTGCATTGTGTTTCCTTTCAACAATTATTAAGCCATCACAATACCTTCCCTCCCATCCCACTGCAGCTCCCTCCTTTCAGAGCCTGCTAAAAGCCCAGATAGACTATAATAAAAAAATCAGTCTCGTCTCTGTTACTCGTCTACTCACTTTATATTCACATTTTCTTTAAAGCTCTGCCACCAAGATACCTTTTATCTGAATTCACTTTGAAACTCAGGCATGTGAAATGTAAATTGGAGGTAAACTAGCAAAATGATAATTTGCACATGTTTCTGGAAGCAAAATCAGCTGCCAATATTGAGTTCTTTACAGATGCCCCCTCAAAAGCGGTCCCGAACAGACAGGAGGAGGATGAGCGCAAGGAGAGGGAGGAATAAGTGGGGCATCCCACCTTGCTGGAAGTGAGAGGGCAGCCTCCCCATTTCCTCCCCACCCCATCCGCTGCTCACTCCTGCATACTGAAGCCCACTCTAAGTCATCAGATCGTTCAGGCTTGAAATGCAAACTTAACCATTTCAAACAGTTTAAATAATGCCCCTCTGGGACTGACTGTTCAGTCTGATATTACCAGTAACTGTCATTTACACAGCTTTAAAAGTAGTTCACTCATTTTCTCCACAGTGGTTTATTTCAGGGGTTACGAATGTATCCTACCTGGTAGTGAGGCAGTTAAGATGAGAGGAAGTAAAATGAATTTCTGGAACCTCTCCATTGGAGCATTCTCTCCAAGTCCCCAAGGCAGAAAGCCACCAGCGGTCACTGCATACTTGAAGCTGAAGGGCAGAACTTATCGAGAAACTCAGTAATGAGCTGCTGCTTTGCGTCCTGTGATAAAATGTGACTTTGTGTGACCTGTATTACCAACAAGGGGAGAAGATTAAATGAGGGAGGGTTTGGAACGAGAGCAGTATCTTTTCTTAAAACAACTGTTTCAAAAGAAGTAGAGGGGCTTTCTTCAGCAGAGAAACCTCACCCTATGGACCGTGCATCTCTCACGCCCTTAGTCCCTCCTGGCTATTACAACACTACTGCTTCAGGATTGACTGTGTCAGGGAAGCTCCATCTGCATCATTAAAGTTAATCAGGAGCAGCTGGGAAAAATAATTCTCTAAGCTGCCCGCAATTGCATGTGTATTGTGAGTGCGCTGTCCGTGCCGCCGCCGGCGTCCTGGCAGACTAATGAACCCTGTGCTCCATCACTTACTGTCATGCAGGGCAACTGCGCAGGGCGCCAGCTGCTCCCCTGGGGTTGGAGGGGCACAGATCTCCATTCAGAGGGGTTGTTACCCTCCTTGGGAAGCTGATGCTTCCTGAGCCAGGCAGCCTTCGGGAGAGGAAGTGGGAATACATTCCAATGTGCCGTTACACCTAAAAAGTTTGTTTTGATGTATTTCTGTGTGCTTTACTTCAAAACTAAGACTCCTATTCCTACATTTCCAGGGAGAGCCTGGTACCATCGTTGCTGTGACAGTCCTGTCAGGCCCTCGCCACACAGGGACTACCCTGGTTGGGAGGAATGGCTACTGCCATCCTGGGCTCTCCATCCCACCTGCCTTGGGGCAAGGATGAGAAACACCAAATCTCCTCCCAGCTCCCCGGACTGAGCACTCAGAAAGGCTGCTAGTACAAAGAGGGTCCCCAGAATTATTTCTCTGACCCTGAGAGTGCCTCTTACACCCCAAAACAAAACACCACCGTGGTCAGAGATAAGATACAGAGCTTGGATGGGAGCCATCACCTTACTTCTGCACTCTCTGCTTTTCCAGGGTTTGTGATTCACTTGTGTGATATCACTCTCCTCCCCCTCAAAATATGTGGGAGAGAGTTTGACTGCGCTGCTTGGTTTACAAACTTCTCAGCCCGGAAACTGAAGCTTGCCCGCATGAAAGGGACAGGGGCCAGAGGACGCAGTTTTGCGGTCAGCCCAAATTTCTTGTCAGGAAAGTGGTTTTGATTTCAGGGGTGTTCTTTGAGGCGGCTCTGTGCAATGCATAAATATTAGTATCACTACAGAGACACCCTGAGTTTCCTGTAATAACCGTACTTTTTTAACCACTCTTTTGCTAAAACCAAAACCACACCAAGGCACAAAACACAAAAGCCCTGGCCCAATTGTTTTGCTGCCCTTAAGCAAGCAGTTCATTTTGCAGTTTTGTGCAAAGACCTTGCATTAATTCCCAGCAGGGCTTTTATGAAAGCAGTAGTGGTGGGATGGCACAGGGGTGGGTGGCAGTGCCTCTCACGGAGTGCCCATGTAGGAGAAATGTCTTGCGCCCAGAACTTCCCTGCCCGCTGCACCACTGCAACCGGCAAAAACTATATTTGCTGTTTTTCCAAACACGTTCAGCTGCAGCATCGAGCTATACCAGAGCTCTGTTCGCTGCTCGGTGCTTTAACCAGGGGGTCTCGCTGAGTTTACTGCAGCAGTTGCGACCTGACCGGCTCCGCTCGGCTCGGCTGGCAGCTTGCTCTGCATTTTCCCGTTTTGCAAGCTTTCAGTTTACCTTGAGAACTTAAGGGACAGCCCTGTCAACTAATCAACATTTTAAGCCGAACCTGTGGGCTGATTTATTCACCTGCGTGTTGGGAGGGGGGCTAGTTTGTAGGCTGGTTTGGGTTTGCCCAGTGCATTTTGAAAGGTTTTGATTTTTTCTCACTTCCACGTTTGGTGTGCGGAGGGGTCCCCAGCGGGCAGCTGGGGCAGGAGGGTCACCGTGCACAGCTCGGAGGGATTTCTCCTTGCTCTGTCACTGGGGTAGCTCTCAGCATGTACACAAACCAGTCGGTAGTTTTTAAGAGTTAGTATTATCTGTCATATGGAGTGAAACAGCCCAAGTAGAGCACCGGGAAACAAATCTGAAAGTCAGGGCCGTGTCCTTTTCCAGGAAGCTGCCATCCCAGGCAGGATCTGAAGGCCTGGAGAGGACCCCACCAGCCCAGGCAGCAGCCTTCATACCTCCTCTTACAAATCTGACTGCACCAATGCAAACTGAGCTGAGCGAAGTTTTATGGAGAACAGTAAACTTGTTAGAATCTTATGCCCAAATTCAGGCCAAAATCAGCTTTCAATTAGCTTGAGGTGAAGTAGAGCGAGAAGGGAAAGGAAGGGATCTATACCTTTTTGTTTTGCTTCCTTTCAAAGTGGACTTTCAAAGGGACAGGAAATATTACCCGATCCCCAGATGAAACAGGATACTTTGGCCGATGATGAATTAAATACCTGGGGTTTGGCCTGAGCTGCTTTTTACCTTCTCTACAGGTGCAGGGGCCACTTGCATCGCCAGCGCTGCCAGGCAGGGGCCCGCACTGTGCCCAAGCTTGTGGCCCCACTCTGAGCCCACTCCCTCCCGCCTCGGCGCCGGAGGCAAGGGGATAATATCCCCCTAAAGGAGCAGCAGCCAGAGCCGGCCCAGCACAGAGCAGGGCTCGGACGCTTTGGGCACCCTGCACTGCGGGGGACACCTGCCTGCGAGCTGGGACATGCTGCAGGAGAGAGGTGTTGTGAAATGCTCCTGCTTGCCCCAATCCTGCCCGCCGGCCCAGGGCCGGCTTCTCCGCTGTGCCAGGAGCAGGGGAGAGGGTTAAATTATCTTTCAGCCTCCAGCTCCTTCTGCCGGGAAGTGAATGATGGCTCCAGAGGGGTTACCTGGATCCGCTGAGAGGGTGTCTCCAACCGCTTTCCCTTCGATGATGGCCCCCGGGGACGAAGGAGGAGGCCGGTGGCGTTCAAAGCGAGGAGCCCCGGGACAGCCTTCGCCTCCTCACCCCCGGGAAACCTCCCTCAGGTGGCGGGATGGCTGCCCGAGGTGCCACCGGAATGGAACGCCAACCTCTGCCGCCTCTCAGCCCCGGGGCATTTGTCCCCGCGATACGGTGAGGTAAGGATTGCCTCTCCCCTTCCCTCCGCCCAAATGCGCCTGTTGCTGTGTTAATATTTAACCGGTCCCGCAGGAGGAAGTAAGGCACAGCCGATGACACACACGTGGGAGCAAACTCCACGCCACCGTCCCGACCTGAAAAGCTGGATGGGTGCCGCCGCCTGACGTCTCGGCAGAGGACGGCTGCAACGCCTTGCTGGGACACGATGCCGGGCACGGTGCGGAGTTATTTTCCCTGGTTTATAACTGCGCAGGTGAGTGCATGGGTGCCCCACGCCGAGGCTGGAGCTCGTCCCGCTGTTACAGCACTGCAGGCAACATGGCAGAGAGCGGAAGAGCCTGCCTGTGGGCTCTGCACCGGCCGAGCCCCCACCAACGGGCGCTGTCACCCATAGCTGGCAGTGATGGGGTCTATCAGCAGCCCCCGACAGGGCGAGGGGCTGAGCCAGGGCCAGGGACCATCACGGCTGTCCAGTCAGGAGCTGAAGGAGATGAGGCCAGTGACAGGACTGGAGACAAGGCCATGACATGGCGCCAAGGGGCCCATCCAGGGAACGGGGCCAGACAAAGTGATGGGGCAGGCTGTGGCGTTACTGGGGCAGGGGCTGATGGTGCCAGGGGGCTGACATGGAGCCCTGGGCTGTAGGCAGGGTAGGGGAACCCCAGGGGGCTGCCAAGGGAGGATCAGGCCCACTGGTGCCCTCAGGGCCCCCCCAGCAGAATGGGCCCTTACTGCAAAGTGCAGCTTTATAAGCAGCTGGTGAGAAAACTGAATTGGTTTTCCATCTTTTAATGGAAATCACAGTCCTCAAGTGATTATTTTTTTTTCCTTTTGTATTTTCATATTTCTTGCCTCCTTTCAGTTTTTGTTTGCAGGAATTTTTTATGTTATGTCAGGAAAATGTTGGTTAAAACATTTCACTTAATTGTGTAATATTTTGTGTTTGTTTGCTCAGTTAAATCACACCTTTTCCTGCCACTTCGACAATTGTGTGTGTTCACCAAAGCTGTCGTGCTGCCTCATGAAAGATGCTCTTTCCATGGCTGCAGCCTTCATCTTCCTCTGACAGCTGAACTGCATTCTTCCCATTACACCATCGTTGGTCAGTGAGTTGAACTGATGTGACAGATCAGGAGATTTTTGTGATAAGTCCATCTGCCGGGAAGCTTAAATCATAAAGAAGGGACATGTAACTTTCCTTAACTATATTTCCTACGAAGCACAGTAACAGTTCTAGCAAGTAGAAATTAATGCCACACTGACTCAAAATGAAAAGGTTCAGTTCAGCAAAGGGAAATGAAACATTCTGTTTGGCCAATTTTGGGCAATTTTCAAAATTAAATTTCAAAAATTTTGCTTTATTAGAACAAATATCACCTCGACTTGTTAAAAAAAGAAAAAAAAAAAAAAGCTATGAAACCTGCAGGAAGTTTTTTTGACCAGTTATAATTTTTTTTTTTTTTGCTTCCTTGCTTTTACAAACACCTCTTCTTTTTAAGTTTAAAATCTCACACTCGCGTTCCACCAACAACCCTACTTTCATAATGGTATTCTTGAAATACCTTCTGTATAGTTATGTTCAAATAAAGCTAGAGGAAGAAAAGGGTAACATCTAATAAGCAGATTCCATCTCCAGTTGCCCAAGTAGGAAAAGTGCAGAAGGTTATAATGGATTGACTGGATTTTCAGCTTGAATTAATAAAGATAACTCTTTGTAAAAATGCTCTGGAAAGGATAATAGCTGCTTTTAAAACTTTTACAAAACTATCATTTGGCACTACTGAGGAAAGATTGGCTCTGTCATCTTTGTAATTGCTCTTCAGGTAGATTTAACCTGCTATTAGATCATCCCTCAACCCCTTCTTTGCCAGACTAAAGCCTTGCTCCCTTAGAATCTCCTCACCGGTGCTGTGCTCTAGACCCTTGTTCACCTGATGTCCTGCCACTGGACCCTCTCTGGCTTCTCTACATCCTGCTTGAACTGAGAGGCACAAAACAGATTTCCAGAGGTGTCTAGTAGAGAAGAATAATAGTTTATCTGAATTTGCTGGCAACGTTTCTCTGAATGTTCCCTACTACATGGTTTGCCATATTTGCAATGGGAGGGTATTGCTGGCTTGTATTCACCCTGGTGTTCATTTTACCCAGGTCTCTCCATCAAGATTTCTACCCACTGTCTCTTAGGCAGTACCACTGCAGCCTATACCTCGAGGCTGTTGCAGCTGATGTGCAGAACTTTGTGCTTCTTCACGCTGGATTTCACGATGTTTCTGTTGGCCCTATCCTCAAGCTTATCAAGGTCCCTTTGGATGTCATGTCGCTGCACCTGTGCTACAGCTGTTGTTATAACACTAGCTAATCACAGGCTGACCAGCTATCACTTTACCACACTGCAGTCTGTCATGGTCTGTAGATTAGCCATATCCTTAAACATGTACACACGTAGAGATGCATACATCACTCTGATGGCCCCCATCTCAGGCATTGCATTCCCATCCTCTCAATGTAGAGAGGACAGGTTGAAGCCCATAGTGGGAACTGGGTGCATTGTGGCCTAGAGCATCCACAGTGTTTATGTCCTGCTCTGGATCTGACCCCAGTGGGATTCATCAGGAGAGCACCTGTCACCCCCACCCACACACTTGCTGGCTTGGCTTCATCAGCTGAAATCCTCCAGGGTGAATCTGGTGCACAGTGACTGGATTCAAATGTCCTTTGTTTTCCCTGGGGCTGCTTAGGCAACTGAAACATGTATTAATATTTTATTAATTATTTATTATGGCCCTTGTTAGTTCTTTCCTTACTTTGACTTTCCTAATGAACTGTGATGTCATGATGAATACAACTGTTGGCATCAGGTAGGATGTGCATGGGACAGGACATTACACAGCACGGTAAAGCATCCGAATCCCCAACTGCTGAGAACAGCGTGCATGTAGAAGGTCACCCATGCTCATGGCTGTTCAAAAGATCAGGTCCTAAGTTTGCCAGTCTGATGCAAATGGAAAATCATTTTGTGAATCATCAGCCTGCATAGCAGGCAGATTCCTACCTCCCACTCCAGTTTCTCTAGACACTTCTTTCCAATTCTCCCTTTTTCTTCTGCCTGTGAGTAGGAGGATTTTTGCCCATTTCCCCCCACCCCCCCATCCACCCCAACCCTTCCAAACTCTTTTTTGCACACCATACCATTTCTTCTATATGGCATGTAGACTGTGTAAACTGCTGGAGCAGCCGTCAACATTTTTTGTTCTCGGGTGCGTTAGTCTGAAACATATGTCTATACAGCTTGCTGTGCAAACCCACGCAAGAAGCTCCAAGTGAAATGGACTTTCTGAGAGTCGCTTAGTGAAGCCTTCTGTCATTGTCATTGCGGCCTTAAGTGTAATTTTTTTTTTTTTTCCTCACAGGAGAATTGGACAAATTGTTGTGGTGGAAAATGAAGAGCATTTAGACACCTTCATTTGTAAATTACTTTTAATGAGCAAGAGAGCAGCAAGGGAAATCACTGATCCCTACACTTCCATGCTGTACGTTAGCTTATTTAGCTGAGTCAAAGAAGGTATGATCAGAGGATGCGAGCATTAAAATAGCAGAGAAAAGGCACTTGCAAATACAACATTAAAGCTGATTTGAGGTCAGTGCTAGAAACAGGAATGAAATTCATTTCCCCACGAAAACTGGCTTGAAAGGAGGCTTGAACATTGCAAAGATTTTGAGAGATGGCTCCCTATTAAAAAATAAATATTCTTTTCTCTAGTGAAGAACAGGAGAATTGAAACATCTAGAAAAGACTAAGGTAGGAGACAAGCTGACCTAGTGACTAAATTAGCTGTCTTTATCTTGATGCCTACAAGACGCTTCTCTCTAGTAGCCAATCAGGCCAAAGAGATGCTAAGCCATAACTTTTCCAGCTCTGCCTCCTTTTTTTCCTTCTTTCTACACTCTTACTCCTTTCCTCTAATGTTTGCCAAAATATTTGGTACTCTGAAAGGCATGTTTCTCACTCAAAACAGATTTTATTAGTGTTAGCTATAGAAGTCTAAGTGAGACGCGTAGACCCATGTCCCTCTCTCACAAGCTTTAGTTTTTAAAATCTTTTAATTAGTCTGCTAATATATTGAAGACTTGTCACAGTTTTAAGCTTTGATTCACGTTTTTCCTTAACCAGAACCCTAGAGGAAAAGCTCCAGAAATAACAGGGCTGTGCCATTTCCTCTTTGTATTACCTATGTGAACGTTGAGATGCATTTTTCCCCACGTTACTTCCGCTTTGTAGGGTATGAGAGCTCTGGAGACCCCTTTCTGCTTTCAACATCAAGCACAGCAAAGACTCAATGCAAGCTGGGGTCCTTGCTGTCTACTACTTACATATTTATGTGAAAAATTAGGGTACTTCAAATGTCCCTACCCAACAATGTCCCAACATTTGTATCCATTTTAAATGAAACCTCAGTTTGTAAAAGATGGTTTGCTGAGTGAACAAACAAGAATTAGCTATCTGAAAGCTACTGACTGTTTCCTGTGACATTCCCATTGAACAGTTGATGTGATACAAAATGGGGCTGTGGGGGCACTTCCAGAGGAGCTACAACCCTTATGAATACCAGTAACTACACACGGCATGCAGGACCCCCTCCTCAGCTACTGCTAGCCAACTAAATCACAGGCATCAATCCTAAACTATTTGTCAAGGATTTTTTCCGTAGTCATTAAAGATATAAAAGCGCTACCAGATGATGCTTCACCTATCCTGATATGGGAGGCTAAGGCAGCCTTTGGTGAGGCCTGCCTCATTACTTTGACTACAGAGTAGTCTGAAAGACTGGGTTAGACTGGACGTCCTCTTTTAGGCTGCAAAAGTTAGCTGAGGCCAATCCCACCAACAGAAGACACTTGCCGTTGATCTGAAGAATCGTTTTATCTCTTTCCTAGGAAGGCAGGTCATCTTTGTCTTGACCTAAAGATTCAAGAGGTGATGCTACGATGAATCTAGGCCTGGGTAAATCCTCAAAAGCCTTGTAACAACAATATAGCTCACCTGATTTTTTCATTCAGCTTTTTTTTTTCTTGCTGATGATTACAAATCCATAGCTCTGTGCAGAATTGCTGTGGGCCCTTAATGAGGAAAGGTTTGGATATAATCTTCTTCCAGACTTTCACACACAGGAGGCCACAGGATTAAACATTTTATTTGCATGAATATCCTTGCAGTTTTCATTTGGCCTTAATAAATCTGCACAACTGGAATGTAGCTCTCCTGTACTTTCCCGACAGCACTCCTTCTGAACTGCATTCCATGTTTCCCCTTTGGCAGGTGCATTCCTCCTCTTCAGCACTGAAACCAGTGATGAGTTGTAGCTGGTAAAATGAAAATGTCATAGTCAGGTAACACAGATGAAGAAATGTGTCATGGAGTCCAGGCAACAATAAGTAAGTAAGAAATTTTTTCACAGAATGAAAGAAGATGCAGCTTTGGTGCTGTTAGGAGTGTAAATCTAGGAAGGAAATATTTAGTGCTTTCTAATACATCAGTTCCCTTGGCAACATTTTCTTTAGCTTTAGAATTGTTTTGTCTCTGGTCCAAACAGTTAGCTTAATTGCTCTGGTTATCATTCAGTTTATTCTAAGGAACTTTTCAGTGTATGATAGCATGCCAAGAAAATGTAAACATCATTCTCTACACTCATTATAATCACTATTACATTTTTCATTATTGCTTTAGGGTCATGATTTTAGACTCCCTCCTGAGCTTTATATGCACAGCCAGATTCTTCAAGGAGTTCAAGCAAAGTGCAACTCTATCCAGAGCTCCTTTAAAACTGGTGTGCTCAACACCAGTGCTTACCATGCTTCAGTGCATGGTAAGACCAGCTCTGGACATGTCAGATGAACAGTGCACAAGCCTTGTCAGTGATATGCACCCACACAAGCACTGTGCCCAGGGCTCCAAATCCCACAGGACTTCCCTGACAAAGCCAGGAAAACTACCATGGGACTATAAAATTATACCCCTTTTCTTTCTTTCCTGATGATTTTGCAAGGCTGCCAGTTATGATGAACATTAATATTTACATCTCTGAAAACAGAATATTAATGAATATTCCCTAAGTGACCTGCAGGTGTGATCCAAACTAACACTGCAATGATGAGAGAGCAAATTGTCACCATAAAAGTAGGCATTATATTGGAAAAGCTGTGTCTTTTTTGTATTTTCATGAAATACATTCTTATGACTGACATCTTACTGCTCTCTTTGGGCATTCAGTTAACATCACCAAGTAGAAATGGCAGGATTTTTCTCTTAGAAATAAATGTCTCCTATGCACCATATCTGTGATATGGAGTCTGTGACTGAAAGGTGCCCTTTTGCAGTAAGAGAACACAACTCCCTGGTAGAAGTGGTTTCAGATATTCAGTTTTTCTTTATGTAGCAGAGTAATGGAAGTGCTTATGATCACTGCTGTATTTTGGCTTTCTCTTACAGAGGAGCAGTAAACTTTACTTTGATATTCAGCCATTTCCTTTGCAACACTTGTATACAAAGCAAGACTCCTTAAAAGCTTAGAGAACTGGTGAGTACAGAAACATCTCAAGAATATGGTAAAGACTGATGTGTTTATAGGCTAAAGTTTCCAGTCCTCTCTTCTCCCTTATTCCATGCAGCATTTCCTTCAGCAAAGCTGGAGAAGGTGGTACTGCTCAGTTACTGTGGTCTCTGGCATCAAACCTCTTGCCACTTGACTTATACCTGCAAGGCATGACAGGTCTGGTCTCAGCATAAGGGGATGGAATCCCCAAAATGGGCTGGGGGGCGGGTGACCACAGGGGCGCATTGCGCACCCTAGTCCTCAGCACTGAGCTCTCCCTGCCAGCTGCTGTTCTGCCGCCTCCTTAACCCCCTGGCAGGAGCAAACTGCATTACTCACGCACACCGTGGCTCGCTCCCACTCCTGCCTCACGGCTCAGCTCACTCTTCTTTTTAATTCCCTCGCTGAACCTTTACTAGCAGAAGCACATGTAAAAGCTTCAGGTCCCTTTATGTACTGGAGTCAAACATTTACTTACAACTGCTGTTCCAGCAATAACAATTAAATTAAACATGAAGGGAATAGAGCTGCCTGGAAGATCTACAAGCTGGAGGTGTAAATCACACCACATAACTAATTTATGACGTTCTGTGCCTACAGCTGTATGCAGGCGGTTTTTAAGTGTAAGGGCGGCTGTGATTTCTAAGTGCTTTTGGTGATGGAAGAATAGGAAGCTGATTACATGGGGCTCTATCCCTGCACCCAATGTCATAAATGAAATGAGGTCAGGTTAGGTCGGTAGCTGAACGCAAGGGATCTTCTGTATATGGTTCAGTTGGAGAGATTCTAAGAAGGGACTTGGATTTTTTTTCCCTCACAAAAAAAAATGTATTTTTGAATTTGTGAAACGTAAGGCAACAACAATGTTATTTCTCAACCACTGAAATTGTCCAATTACATTTTCAGTGAAAATGTGCTTGAGTGAACTTTTTAGAAGAATAACCTTAAAACTACTCTATTACTAGGCTTTGGCAAAATCTCTATTTGCTCAGATAGAACATGTGCAAATTCAAGTCTTTTTTTTCAGGTTGGATCTCCTATGTACTGCATATATCTAAGTCTTATGACTCACATGCTTTCCTCTATCCTTTCCTCTAACCAGTGTGATAATATTTGTAGATACTTCTGGAAATATATTGGTGGAATGAACCAATGAATTTAAGTGCAGCTGCAAACAAACAAGCAAAATACACCAGAAAGGTAAGCGAGGAAAAAAGATAAAATAAAAGATAAAGGTAGTAAGAGAGATCTTTTCTAGTTACAGGTTTCAGTTCATAATTGCTTGTGTTTGGTGAAAAATCTAGCATCCTTCAGTTATTTGACATTTCCCTTTTAAGCGACAGGGGAACAGCACTGTCCTTCCAGGTCCCAAGGAGCATGCCAGTCAGCCACAGTCAAACAGTGCTGCCCATGGTGACACAGGCAAAACCATTTTGGGTAGGATCTCAATCTTCCAAAAGGTACCAACCGTGGTTAAAATTGTCTTTCATCCATTTCATTGCTATGGTTTTAACAATCTTGCATTTGACACTCCTGTCATTTGTAAAAAATAGTCTGAATTCAGATCACAGCTTGTTTATAAGGTTTTGGTATAAGGTACCTTTGATTCCGTCCCTGGAGGCATTTAAAAGATGGTTAGATGTAGTGCTGAGGGACATGGTTTAGTGGTGGACTTTGCAGTGTTAGGTTTGCAGTTGGACTCGATGATCTTAAGGGTCTTTTTCAACCTAAATGATTCTATGATTCTATTTATTTTAACTGGAAAAAGGGCAAGCCTCCTAACTTGACTACATCCAAAAATGTTAATACACTCACAACCAAAAAGAGAAGTGAACACACAAAACTGTGGTAACAAAATGCTTTACTAAAATATCATACATTGAATAGTTAGCTCAACATTCTCATGTTCTATGCAAATAATGCAGACATTGTCACACATTTTATATTAACATCATATAGTAATCTGCACAAATTCAGAAAGAGCAGCATTCCTGTCAGATCCATTACAGATGGTTAGCTCTAGTGTTCCATTCAACTTTTACGTAAAGCAAATGTTTCATTACAAAAATCTACTCTGTATTCTCAAAAGTGCCTAGGAGGGTTATACCTCCTCAATAATACTGGATCAAATGAGATGTGTGACCAAATCCTTCAGAGACATTTTTGACAATCCTAACCTAAACTAAGAATATATTAATTGATGAGTTAGAGTTGTGGAAAGTGTATTCATTTTTTCTGTATTCAAAAACTAATCTTGTGTTGGAAGAAATAGAGTATGCTGAAATGCACAACTCTAACCAACTCTAAGACACTATCAGGTCTGTTGATTTTTACACTCCTTCCTACTAAATGAGAAGCAACAGAGTAACTTTTCAGATCAACTTTTCATAGCGATTCATAAAAAAATTATTTTATTATCATCTGACCCAGAAAGCATAAAAATGTTAGGACAGTGCACTACTTTTACAGATAAACTGCTCCAAAATTGCCTAAATTTTTTTATTATCCTATACAAAATTTTAAAAAGAAGTATATGTACGCTGCAGTATTGTGTTTACACTTCTAGTTATATTTCTGATCTTTTTGTGACAGTCTTTCACAGGAAAATACACATAATTTGGCAAGAGAGCCACTAATATTGTTTTGACTGTGTTAAAAGTCACGCTCTGAGGCCTAAGCTGCAAAAGCTAATTTCATTTAGCTGATACATAAAAACTGACTAGCACAGTGGCTTTGTTTAAATAAATGAATTTGCCTTACATGCAATCATCTACTTTTCTTAAATCACCTTTTCTAGCAGGATAACCTTATATTTTAAGTAATTAATTATTCATTTACTATATTTTTATTCAAAGCAGCCTACTGAATTGAATTATGAAATCAATTTTAATTTATGTAAGCACAAAGAAAATAATATGTTGAAGAAAATAATGTGCAGCAACCTAAAGCATTCACTTGGGAAGTTAATTTGCAAAAAGGAGAAGAGCAGGCTGTCTGAATCCATAACATTTCAACCTGTACTCATTTGCTCCTTATCAGAGATTTAGCAGTGATAAGCCAAATGCTTCAGATAGGCAGGCCATTAGATGCTTAATAACATATATTCAGTAAGGACAAAATATTTCAAATGCAGTAATAAAGAGAGGCATCTTGCACGGGTCACTTGAAATTACAAATAGACTCCCTGGAAACAGTATCCAGAATGGCACGGTTTCTTAAAATGTGCCTGAGGACCTTATTCCCACTGGCATGGTAGCTGTGAATTTAGCTCCATAAATATAGTGGTAGCATCTACAAATGTAACTAACAGAGAATAGCACCATCTTCCCATTAATAGCTATATTCAAGTAATTAGGAACACTCCTCAGCTAAAATAAAAGCCACAGTCGAGAAGTCTAGCAGAACCTGGCCCTCAAGGGTAGCTTTTTTTATGATGATACAAAGCCACAAACTGCTCCAGTGGTATGGGATTCAACAAGGCCAAATGCCAGGTCCTGCACTTGGGTTGCAACAACCTCATGCAGTGCTACAGGCTTGGGGAAGAGTGGCTGGAAAGCTGCCTGGCAGAAAAGGACCTGGGAGTGTTGGTCAACAGCTGGCTGAATAGGAGCCAGCAGTGTGCCCAGGTGGCCAAGAAGGCCAACAGCATCCTGGCCTGTATCAGGAATAGTGTGGCCAGCGGGACCAGGGAAGTGATTGTTCCCCTGTACTCAGCACTGGTGAGACGCCACCTAAAATACTGTGTTCAGTTTTGGGCCCCTCACTACAAGAAAGACATCGAGGTGCTGGAGCATGTCCAGAGAAGGGCAATGAAGCTGGTGAAGGGCCTAGAGAGCAAGTCTTATGAGGAGCAGCTGAGGGAACTGGGGCTGTTTAGTCTGGAGAAAAGGAGGCTGAGGGGAGACCTTATTGCTCCCTACAACTACCTGAAAGGAGGTTGTAGCGAGGTGGGTGTTGGTCTCTTCTCCCAAGTAACAAGCAATAGAACAAGAGGAAATGGCCTTAAGTTATGCCAGAGGAGGTTTAGATTGGATATTAGGAAAAATTTCTTCACCGAAAGGGTTTTCAAGCCCTGGAACAGGCTGCCTGGGGAAGCGGTTGAGTCACCATCCCTGAAGGTATTTAAAAGACATGTAGATGTGGTGCTTAGGGACACGGTTTAGTGGTGGGTTTTGTCAGTGTTAGGTTGATGGTTGGACTTGATGATCTTAAGGGTCCCTTCCAACCTAGACGATTCTATGATGCTTTGACATATTTTAATGCCTCTAACAAGCAGCCATCATTCAGGGAAGCAACCCAAAACACTGTCTTCTAATGGGAGACTTTACCTTTTGGTCATGAACTCTGCCTGACAGAAGACCAGCAGCTGCACCATCCCAGAGGCCAGGTGCCACCATACCTCTTGGATCTCAACACCTAGTGGAGGTGAACAAGTCAACACATCCATATGTAAATGAATAGCTATTCTGCTGAGATACAGGCTTTCTGGGACTGCATGGTTGGACTGGTCCTGCCAGCTGGAATAAGGTCGGCACCAGGCACAGAGGTGGATGCGAGACCCACAAGGGACTGCAGAATTATTTCTCTGAGAACAAGAAGAGGCCAGGATGAACATTAGGCTGCACTATGCTGACCCAGCTCACAGACCCTCTGCCCCACAAGACAGGGAACTAGAAGAGGCCAGGAAGCATTCCTTTATACTCAATAATTTTCCATAAATTAAAGCAATAGCCAGCTTGCACCTTGGGTACAATAGCAACAAATGGCAAAAAGACATTTCTGCAGGTTACATGGTAAGAATAGGCCTTATCAGTCTGACCCATCGCACCTACTGAAGGCAGCAGAAAAGCAGATGTGCTACAGCAGGGCTGTGAGTCCAATCCTTTGATACACCTGCAAAGTTGGGAATGGGGGGCAGAGAGATGCTGTTCAACCCGGAGCTGGGCTGCTCACTCCCTGGCACAGGGTACACGTTAGGGAAAGGCAAACACCTGCTTGGTCACCCACTCGCTCACCTGGATAGCCATATCCCTGCAACCACCATATACACAGCTATTTTCTGAACGGGAAACTTAAAATAAAGAAGATTATTCTTCTACCAAAACAAATAAGCATTATTTCTTTCATCATTAGTCATCAAAAATAAGTGCATGACCTCAGATTACTCTACATCAGAAGAAAATAAATAATATATTATTACCATTATTAAACACTTTTCAGGATGGGACATATATCTGCTGAAAATATTTATCCTGCTCTTCAGACACAGGCAAGTAAAAACAGACACTTGAACAGTCCTCACAAACTTAAATAAAAAGAAAAGAAACCATAAAAATAAACAACCCCAAAGTAATAAAATCTCTTTCCCTGTCTTTCCTCCATGCTTTTTACCTCATTCAGTATATGTCCCACTTTTACTGCTCTCTGAAAAAACTTTTAACACATAGTATAGCCATTCAATACTTCTTTTCTGGTAAAACTGACCTTTTCTTTACCTGAAAGTAAATCAAATAAGAGTATTGCATAAGGCATGATTTTATCAATTCCCTCCTCCCTCCCCATAGCCCAAGTGTATTTTTCACAGCGCCTACTGTAAAGATTCAGTTCCTTATCTCTGAAACCTACAAACATCCTAGTGATTTCACGAGTCTTTTCTTAGCAATGAGTCTCCCAGCCTGAATGATTACTTGGGCACATTTTCCCACTAGGTCTTGTTTAAAAGAGAAAAATCCTTCTGTCTTCTCTGCCCTACACACCCAGTTCCTCAGGGAAAAATGTCTAAATCAGATGTACTGTTTAGCTCACTGTAAGTGACTCTAGTTTAGCCTTGACAAACCATGAAACAGTGGCTTTCAAGCAATCAAAGTGAGACACAAATGTAAAAGATGTCTTCGGGGTCTATTTTAATAGAAAGTCCAGGACACTCTCCACTGATCATGGATCCGGCTCTACCGCATATCATTTTCAACAGGACGCATGTATAAGGAAACAGATGCAGTAGCCTTACACATTCAGCGGGTTACCTGCAGTACCTGAAGTTGCCCCAAGACCACTGCATGGGCAAATCATTCCGTCTCTGCAAAAAATATGATGTGCAGAGTGAAAGAGGGATCTGTGCCAGTACACAATTCTGCGCACACAGAGCTGGCTGCAAGGGCAGGGCTGCAGTTGCCTGTGCCAGGAGGCGAATGTCCTGACAGCTACAAACACCTTCTGGGTGCAGATGCAGTAACCTGTCAAGGGGGACCAGCAAGAGGGTGCAGAGTTTCTTCTGTGAACAAAAGGGCTTGAACTTTTAGTTTGGCACTGCAGAAATGTTCCCAGTCCTGTAGCAGCAAGGTTTGGAGGGCAGGTTTGCAGGCCTGCATCTTTCAGAAAAAAATAATAGTTGTAACTTGTGTAGAGAAGGGATGCAAAGAGGTGGGAGTGAATGGGAGAGAAAGAGGTTTAGGAAGAAATGGAGATTAAAATAACCATTAAAAAAGTCTTTAATGTGATGGATCTAGAGTTAATTGGGAGTTTTGCTGGAGTCATGAGCAGCCCTGTAAATATGGATGTCGTGGTTTGGGCTGGACTGACCACTGAGGTGAATGACAGATGCCCTCCCCCACCTCTCTCTCCAAGGAAAGGAGGGAAAGAGAGAAAGAGACTTAGGAGTTTAGAAAAAAACTAAACTACTTTAATGAAAATATGAATATATTAATAAAATAATTTAAAAAAGAAAATATTTAAATATATACAATATATACAAAACTGTATGAAGCTCCCAGGATGATGATCACATCACCAGCAGGCACTGGGGAGCTCCCAGACTGGACTCAGTGATGAATGGGAACTGGATTCCAGATCTGGATTCCAAAATGCAGGGATCAGGATCAAAGGCAGATGAACAGACAGAGTCCTCCTCGGACGCCGGCCATTAAAGAAAGAGGGCTGACCCTTTGATCCCTCAGCTTTTATACTGAGCATGAGGCAGATGGGATGGAACACCCTGTTGGTCAGTTTTGGGTCACCTGTCCTGTCTGCTCCTCCCCGTAGGTGCAACCCCTCTACGCTTTTCTACTTCCGACCCTTCAATGGGGCAAATAACAAAGTTGTCTGCCCTTGGTTGTTATAGCAATAAGCATAAGCAAGAGCCTCTCTGCATACCATTCCTTGGCATAAATTACAACTAATCAGGTTTTATCACTCTGAGAACGAAGAGTTTCTGCACAATATGCTGTTAATTTCAGAAAGTTCAGTTAGTTAGAAGAGGCTTAGCTGCAAAGTAAAATTACAAAACAGAAAATGGGTCCTGTTTTACCTCAAACCAGGACAACGGAGCATTTCAGTTTGTTAATTCGAGCCGGGAAGGTGCTAGAGCACTCCTCCGTGATTTTCTGTCAGTAAGTGCTTCCAGTAGCTCAGCTGCTCAGATGGTTCTACTTCATGGCACATCACAGTTTTCTTCAAGAGAGACACAGAGAACATAATCCTTTCTGGAAAAAAAGTCTGCTCTGAATGAAGCTCCTCCGGTGGAATTTTTAATTTGGCAAGGCACAGTCCTATGAATACATCCTCCAATTTAATGAACGAAACGCTCTCTGAAACATTATAGATCTGACTAGCAACATCAGTGGATAAAACATAGCCAGTTCCAGAACAAAATGGCGGGTAGATCTTTCCCGGATATTCTTCTCTACTCACGTACCACTTACTCCCTTTTTCCCGTATGGGGTGCTCATGCAGTTTCAAAAAGCCTGTGAAGAATCTAGTGGTCCTCTTTTTCCTTAGAAGAAGCTCAGTGAGGTAAAAAACATTGACAAACACATCTGTGTCAGTTTTCATCACAAAGCTGGACTGGTAACAAAATCTGTGAATCCATTCCATTCCCATCATGGTCTTCAAAGTCAAATTGTCATACGTGTCTGTAAAATTCTTTTGAATAATGTCTTTGTACTTTTGGCTTTCAGCAGCGAGATCAGCCTGCTGGCTGAGATTCACAGTGCTTCCCAGGAGGAAATATGTCACCAGGCGCTTGCCGGCGACTGTTTTCTCCTTCCCCCAGGTTTGCCGGATGGCCATCCTGGCGTCAATGTGGTGGTATGAGGATGTCACAAGCAGGACGAGGAAAGGTGGGTTCTTATGGCAGTCTATATCCGGAAGCTGCGAGAAGTTCCCTCTCACTCTCCTGAAAGTCTTCATGGGGAATATGTAACCTTGGCTGTTTTTACAGAATATACAGAATTCAGTCAAATTGTTGTAAAAAATCCAGAAGCTAGCACAGCTGAACCCCACAAGGCAAACAAACAGCCTAAATTTTCTGAAATCCATCTGAAAGAAACAAGAAGGAACAGCACATTAAAAAAAAAAAAATATCTAGTTCCTTTCAGTGCTGTACATCAAACTCTCTGCATAGGGATTTAAAGCCAGGTCATCTCTAACTGAAAGCTACCTATTTCAGGGCACTTGCCCACACACATTTCTCTTAGTACCGTTCCCACAAGATGTTCTGCTGGCAATCAAATTCACACTCGTGCTTACTTGAATCTGCCCTCCCAAGCCAGCATATCCTCAGAAATCCACACAAGCATGTCCCCTGATACCAGGTTACCCTGGCTGATGCTTCAGACCTCCTCCCCATTTTCAGCATCTTACAAACCATGACTTAGACCCACCGGGGCTCTCACAAGACAGAGTGGAGAAGCAGCAGGCATGTGCCCATGCCAGATGAGAGAGAATAACAGCAATAGGGTTGGGGTTTTTTTAAATACCATGTTTCTCCATTTGTTTGAAAAGTGCCTGTGTCCCAGAGCCAGCAAGTGCTGTCCAACTGGCAGACCCAGCCAGATTCCTCCCATCTTCATCTTCTTTGTCTCCTGTGGGGCTCTTGCACGGACACAGAAACTGCTCCTGGTCTTTTTGTTGGAGAGGCCATGAGTCACGTATTTGACGTTGAGTCAGCTGCTCAGAAAAAAAAACAACAATGGGTCAGATTATTTAGATGTTTTACCTTTTGTAGCATACCTTATACAGATATATAAACACACACTGCAAATGTCTGTAAATTTATGTAAACTGTAAAATTTATTTTATAAATTTTGCAAATCACACATACCTACATGTAGCATTTCACAGCGAGTCCCTGCCTACCTCCAATGGGTAGGCAGTGGCCTTGATAAGAAACACACACTTCCTGGAGCAAAGTCTCCTTTGGTGCTGACTATGTGAAAGCTGGAAAATACTAGCTTTTGTCATCAGTTTAATCAGCAAAAACAAATCCCAGCTTATCTGGACCTGGTAGGAATGGTGTTCTTTTTTTCTCAAATGAAACATTTGCAATTACCTACAGAGGTATTTGCAGAGGGGATTGGGGGGAGGGCTTGCAAGGACCCAGATCACACCAGTAGTGCCTGGGGCTTTCCCAGTTTGGTGTCTCAGCTGTCTCTGCCTTCGCAGCCACATGTAGGAGTGAGCCAACCAGATAACATGGTGCACCCCGCTCTGGGGACTCACCCCAGCTGCAGCTCCTCGCCACGACCCCCAGCCCTGCAGACCCATGCAAGGCCCTGGACCAGGCACACCGAAGGAATTAGCCTCCCTGTCCGTACAGGACTGCGCCCCATCTTCTGTTGCAATCCCATTTCCTCCCTGTTTCACTCTCTTAGTAGTCTTTCCCCAGTATAGCACCAGTTCTCCAATCTCCCCTCTCCAGGTAAACTCAGCAAACACGTGGGAGTGCACACAGGTGCCTCATCTGATGGCCATGCCTTTAATTTTTCCCCTTTGGAGCTCGAGAAGAGAAGAGTTGCCCCAGATGCTCCCGAGGCCAGCAGGAGCCCATGGTGTGACAAGGGAGGCTGTTGGAAAAGATGCCTTTGCACAGGTACAGCCTTGGTGTCCCAAGGACCCAAGCCTGGCAATACGTTACATTTACTGAAAGAACATCAAGGGAAAGGGTGACAGAGTGACGACCAGCTTCCTCTCGCTGAGGCCATTTTTCTCTTAAAACCACCAATTTCCTCCTTGTGTTCAGGTGAATAAGGAAAACTTTGAAAGTTAAAAAACACTGTATTTTAACACCGGCAGTCGGTTCCTTGGACTGCTTAAGTTGGCATATCAGGGAATTAAATCACCCTGGTATTGACTTCATCCGCCTGGGACACTGAGCCCCTGTCCCATCCCTCACCCCACCTGTGCACAGCAGGTTTAGCTTCCTGAGTGAAGCAAGTGCTCTGTCTTCCCCACTGCCTGGGAAAATTGCTATGTATGAAGAACATATGGAAAACAATAGTTTCTATTATGTTTCAACAGGGCTGTGACTGCATTTAGCAAAACCATCACCATCCAACCTGAAGTATCTTGCTGTACAGCAGAGATATGAGAATAGGTTATGTGTGACAAAGCCTGTGTTTCGTAAATTATCTTTCACTATATTTTTCCTCCTTTGCCTGCATCTGATAAACAATATAGTCTGCGATTCAAGATTTCCAGCCTGCTTGCATGTATCTCCATGAAACAGTCCTGGAGATGTTAACATGAAGTGAACATTAAGTCTATCTACAGGATAGACTTGGTCCAGAAAGCAACGGACACTTACTAACAGCCAATCTCTTTTCTAGAGGTCATTTTGAACAGCATCCATTATTTTAGCATCAAAACAAATCTTTCTGGTTTTATAGAAAATCCTTTTGCATGACGTTATACTTGAGTTTTCTTTCTGATCCAAGTCAGTAATTGCAGTTTGTAATTATCTCAAAGCTTTTCCTGTCTCCTATTGTTCCAACTGCAAAATATTTTAGGTAGGGTATTGCCAAAAAAATTACCTGCTTTGTGTCCTAGAGAGTGGTTTATTTAAACTGACTCGTGCGGTGTTTCATGGCTCTGCGCAGATCCAAACGAGGTTTGCACTAAAGCCTGGGACCCAAGCGACGTGGGCTACAGGAGCATGCAGCCCGGGGCTCTTCCAGCACGTGCCTGAAACAAACACATGAAGAAAAGAAGGTAGTCAAGATCTGTGATCCAAACCAGCAGAACTTCACCCCTCTACTTTGCAAGTACCTGTTTCCACCAGTGGCATGAACTTCATCCTGTGTTCTGCCACGGTAAGCGGATCGGCTATAGGGTCTCTCTGTTCACACCACTGACCCTTGTGTAACTCCTTCATGTTGCACAGTGATGGGACCATGGTAACTCCTGTGACGAAGCCTAGTTATTCCTTCACAACTAATCTGACATCTTCTTTAGGTCTGTTAATGAGTATAATTATCTAAATGGCACCAAGAGATCAAGACTATATGTCATATAGATCAGGAAAAGCAATCTGGCCTGAGGCACAGAGAGGTAAGTAGGTCTAGAGTCCCCCTGAGAAACAGATTCCAAACATCAATTTAAAGAAATAGTTTTCTTAATTTTTCTGGGGCAAAGCTACAGTCATGCCACTGAGTTCAGTGAACGATCAATGTTGCCTTTGCATTGAGGCCACACACGTCAGCCAGGGAATGACCCAAATGGCAAATGACCAAAGTGCTTTTGACCATCTGCAAGAGTCACTGCTTTGTAAACTGAGACACAAGCAGCCACGACAAGGCAGACCCAAAAGCGGAGGCATGATTTCAGTGCATAAACAGGAGTTACAACCTCAAATATGGCACAGTTAAAGTTGGCAGTGATATTCCCATTTTCCTTTCCTAATAATCAAAAGTAACATGTGCCCTGGTAAAAATACTAACAATGCCTGCTAACCTTTGATTTTCCTCGGAATAAAGCCTCTAAATTGCTTTCTCAGAAGCTCAGCAGGACATGAAGAGGGATTAAACATGCATAGATAATAAGAAAATGTCAAGTACAGCAGGAAACTTTTTTTTTTTCCCCCTAAATGCAAGCATTTCAGAGGAGCAGGCGCTAGCTTGGAGCTTTCAAAGATGACATCTCTGGCAAGGCAGTGGGTTCAGCAGTGGCCAGGCCACCATTTTTATGGGGAGACACATGGGCAGCCGAGTTTCCTCCTTAGCCCAAGCTCAGAAGTCAGGGAGGGATGAGCAGGTACCTCTGGCTCAGCAGCTTTCAGCTGTCCCCCCACTCCCAGAGCAGGATGCTGCCCGGCGCCTACCAGACCTTGTCAGGAACAGCAACGCCTGCTCAAGTCCCACGCAGGACTACCAAAAACAGTGGTGGTGAACCTCTACTCGAAATAAAGGATCGCACGGGGACAGACTAACCTGCCTCATCCTCTTGGAGCACTGGCTGGCTCCTCCTGCCCCGTGTGCTCAGTGGAAGCGTCTTGTGGAGCCTCCCGAGCTGGTGGTGCCGTGTCCAGCTGAAAGAACTCTGTGTGAACAGCCACCAAGGCAATGAGGCTAAATGTCTCCTTCCTGGCACTTTAAAACGCCACTTTTCAGAAGGAGGTTTTTACGGCAACGTGTATTAACAATGTCCTTGCCCAAACCAAATGTCAAGACTGGCAGGCAAGAAGGATGGAAACTTGAAAAGGGTACAGGAAAAGGGAAAAACTTCTGCTGCCCTCACTGTCAGACCACAGTAAACGTTTTTCCCTCTGATACCTCTCACCAGTCTCTGCTATCAGGATTGTCTCTCCTTGTCAGCCTGTCGGCAAGTCACAGCAAGACATTGTTCATCTGCTTCACACATGCCAGTTTCTATCATTTAAGCACTGAGTTGCTAGGCACGCTATTTACAGCCAAATCCTCTCCTTTCTTTCTTTCTTTCTTTCTTTCTTTCTTTCTTTCTTTCTTTCTTTCTTTCTTTCTTTCTATTTTTTTCCTCTTTGGTTTTTTTTTCTTTTTTTTTTTTGCAATGCTGCTGCAGGGAATTAGCTTTCCCAGCTCCTCCCCAGGCACATCTGCGCCACCCCCAGGCTGCCATGATGGGGAGAGGGGCTCTGAGGGCTGGGTACTTCTGATGCTTAAAATAAGCATCTGACTCCCCAGAAAGGCCTCGATGTTTTACAGCCAGGGAGCTGACTCTGGGGAGCAGGCGAGCCATCCACCTGCGGTCACAGACCCACAGCAGGAGTCCCCATCTCCAAATCCTAAGCAATCAATTAGACAACAGATAGAAAAGGAGCATTATTGTTACTGATTTGCAAATCCTGCCATGCTGCTCTGTCATTGTGTTACTAATATCCATTTAGCTGATTGACCCTGTAACTTTAACAGCAGATTGAATCTTCTTTGTAGATGGTTGGGCTGGTTTTATTTAAGACTTTGGGTTTTAATAGGAGAAGGGGAAAAAAAAATTAAAAAAAAGATGAAGAATAGAAACAAGTCAAGTTTTTCATTTAATAGTTCTAGGGGAAAAAAAACCCATATTAGAGTAATATGTTAAATTCTAGATTAATATTAATCCCAATGAAATTGCATGCATATATGCATAATACAGATGTATACAGATATATGTATATAACTGTATGGTTTTTAGCAGCATGACCAACACAGCCTAAACACTGGTATAGTTATAATAAGCAAAGAAACTTTTTTCCCAGCAATCAAATTAAAACCATGACCAAAAAAAGAGACTTTAATACATAAAATTAGTTAAAATCCGGTAACAGAGTAAGAGTTCCTGAAAGATTCATCTCCTTGCCCCAGATCTCCTCCCATCATGCTATGACACAGATGGCTTCGGAAGAGCCATGTGACCCACTCTAACTCCTTAACCTTATCTCCTCAAAGAAAAATTTCCACTATTTCCTCCTCTGAGTCATGTTTTCTGTGCTACAGAGGGTAATGTACTAGTGGTTAACTACAGCTCCAGCACATGCGTATAAACATAACCTTAACACGTCAGCTGTCTCAGAGGCAACACACAGGCATGGCAGGATTTTTGCATGTAATATTCACCCATAAGAAAGGTGCGTCTTTATTATTACAAGGGAAAGAATAAACATTTGCAGGTCTCATCCACTCGAAAACACAGTCTTTCCAGTTCAGATATGGAAGTGTCACCTTGGGTGTGGAGATTTCCATTACTGAAATGGTCGCAATGTTTGCACGGCCTCTGGGTTCTGCTTCTGAGAGTACCCAGGCAGCTGACACCTAAAGGAGAATAAAGATCATGACGAGCATATTCTTGCAGAGGGAAGGCTTTTGTGGCACTAGGATCTTCTGAATCAGAGGCTGCTTATTCCTCTTTATTAAAAAAATCAAGAGCCATTGGCTCTTGGTGTGCCTTGATCTCATCCACACAACCATGACCACTTGCTCATGACATTCGTTTGGAAAAGCCAAACAACATCCTCAGACCAAATGCAGTTTTGCTTTCAAAACCAGCAAAAAGTTTGGCAGGATGTGGAGCTGTTCCCGTAATGTCACAGGAAGAGTCTGCATCTGAAGAGTCAAAAAGAAATGTATTTCCAGGGACTTTAGCCAAGTCAAGAAAGCTTACTTCTATTTTAAAATATCATTTTGCTTTTCCAAGCTGCCTGCAAAATTCTCTTGATGCATCCTGGCCCTAAAAAGCCCACCAAAATGTCAGCTTGGGTATTTAGTAAGGCCAGATCCCTTTTCCCAGGAAGGAGAAAGATGCTGCAGTGGAGGTTACAATGTGTACTCTTAGGCAACCTGTTGCAATGTTCAGACTATCAACACAGAGAAACTGTACAGGACAGCCATTACAGTGCAGCCCCTGGTGCAGGTGCTTTTTGTCCTTTTTAGGAGCATATTCGGACAGTTTTGACTTAATCCACTTCCACAGGCAATCCAAACACAGCTGGCAGGCAACAAGCAAAGAGGCATCCTCTCGCAGGCAGAGAAAACAGCAGTGCTTCTGGGGCACTCCCTCCTTGTTCTCCCAGAAGGACCTTTTCTCATCTTGGTAGTCATTTTTTCCAAGTATTCAGCTGAAAAGTCTTCTCTTTCTGTCTCTGTCTTCCCTTCACCCTCTGTGTACCAAATGTCCCTTTCCTTCAATGCTAACAGACTCACTGCTTCTAATGGTCCCTCTGTTCCTACAGTAGCCCCATCTTCCATTTATCACTGATGCTAATAAGCATATTCAACTTTTTTTTTAAGAACTGCCTCATGAATCAGCAATTTTACTACAATTACTATTTTACTGGCTGTATTCCAAACTCCAGATCTCACCAAAGATAAGCAACTGTCCACGATGGGATGAATCAGAGCAGCCTTAAACAGTATAAACCCATGTGGTTCATTGTGCTGGACAGGAATAAAATCCAACTCACAGCCACTCTTTTGTCTTCATAAACAGATAAAGCAATGATAAAAAATATTCTTTAGGCTCTTGCTCCCAATGCTAAGACTCCAAAAGCCTGGTTCTCTGAGCTGTAGGAACATTGTGCTTCAAAAATTCTATCTATAGTGTTTTTGTCCCCCAAAACAAATTATTTATTGTACCCTCATTTACAAGTAGGGCTACAAGTTGGATATTTCATATTAATCAAAAAGAAAAATAAACCTGAAAATGTTATTTCAGGTAGGATGAGGGTCTTCCTCTCCCTTGGATGCAAACTCAAGATACATGAAGGAAGAAGGAAACGAGCACTGCAGAGAAGAGATAGCTAAAGAGTTTGTACAAAAAATGTTCAAAGCAGGAAAAACTACCAGTAAAGACTTTTCAATGTCACTCCTAAATCTTTCATAAACAGAGTGCTGCTCAGCCCTGCCAACATCACTGTAGGGTGAGGACTTGTCAGGATACTACCTTTCAGATGGTTTGGTTGGGTTTTTTTCCCTATTTTGAGCTGGGGCAGCGCTTGCACGGAGTAGGTGAGCCTGGTGTTCGTGCTGTTCTGTGCCCTTTCGTTTCATGCTGCCTCTTGGCACAGTTATTTTTTTAGTGTTTAGAACTTTACTCTTCCCCGTCAATAAAACAGTTGAACTAAGTCTTTACATTTACATGTCTATTAAAGAGGCAATCTGGTACTTTCGCAGGATAATGTTCCGGGGCAAATTTTAGTTTCCACCCAGGGCAGAGACAGCCCCGGGACAGCCACTCAGGCTCCCCTCACCGCCCAGCCCTGTGCCAAACGCTCACCGGGAGGGATGGCGTCCAGCTCCTCTTTTGATTAGCAGGGCTAAGGCAGAAAGCAGAGGAACAGAAATCCCACTGCAGGCCCCTCGCATTGGCAAATCCTTTGTAAATAACTACTTGGCTTTAAAAGTGCTGATTATACACAGTAATTTTTTCAGGATCAGGCCCAATGGCTGCTTTTTTAATTATTTACCTGTACCTCATGGGTCTTCTTCTTTTAAGCATTTTATCCAAGGTCTCAGCAAACACGGAGGACAGCGAGGAAAACATTGCCCTGTGTTTGTCCTAACTGAACCTGGTCTTTTTCTGGGGACAGGCTAACAGGCAGCCAAAATATTTCTCCATCTTAAAACACACACTAAATCCTCTGGCAAATGAGATTACTTATTACTACCTTCATACCATCAAATCAGTCTATCCCTCATGCCAATTAGCACAATGCACGTCATTGCCCGTTTTACCAGCGTGTCCTGGTTTGAGGTAAACAGGACCGATTTTCTGTTCAGTAATTTTACTTTTTAGCTAAACCTCTTCTAACTACTGAAATTAACAGCATGTTGTGCAGAAAACTGGTCACTCTCAGAGTGATAAGACCCATGTTTACAGTTGATGCCAAGGAATGGGATGCAGAGAGGCTCCTGCTTATACTTATTCCTATAACAACCAAGGGCAGCCAGCTTTGTTATTTGCCCCATGGGAGGGTCAGAAGTGGAAATTTCACTTAAGAATGACATGATGGGAGCTGTCTGTTTAAATTTCTGATCAAGCTGGAATTCAAACTGTTCAGGTAATCTATCAGAGCTCTTGTTGAGCCTTGCTCATGCCCCATGTTGGGCGCCGAGAAATCTGTCATGGTTTGGGCTGGACTGACCACTGAGGTGAATGACAGATGCCCTCCCCCACCTCTCTCTCCAAGGAGAGGAGGGAGAGAGAGAGACTTAGGAGTTCAGAAAAAAACTAAACTACTTTAATGAAATATTAATAATAAAATAATAAAAAGGAAATAATGAAATATATACAAAACCATATCAAGCTCCCAGGATGATGATCACGTCACCAGAAGGCACTGGGGAAGTCCCAGACTGGACTCAGTGATGGATGGGAACTGGATTCCAGATCTGGATTCCAAAATGCAGGGATCAGGATCAAAGGCAGATGAACAGACAGAGTCCTCCTCGGACGCCGGCCATTGAAGAAAGAGGGCTGACCCTTTGATCCCTCAGCTTTTATACTGAGCATGAGGCAGATGGGACGGAATACCCTGTTGGTCGGTTTTGGGTCACCTGTCCTGTCCGCTCCTCCCTGCAGGTGTGACCCCTCTACGCTTTTCCACTTCCGACCCTCCAAAGGGACAAATAACAAAGTTGGCTGCAATAAGTATAAGCAAGAGCTTCTCTGCATACCATTCCTTGGCATCAGCTTTAAACATTGGTCTTACCACTCTGAGAGTGACCAGTTTCTGCACAATATGCTTTTAATTTCAGTAGTTAGAAGAGGCTTAGCTGCCAAGTAAAATTACTGAACAGAAAATGGGTCCTGTTTTACCTCAAACCAGGACACAGAGGATGGGCATTGCAGTCCGGAGCCTGCAGCTGAACCCTGCCATGGGGCCGCACACCGCTCAGCTCAGGCGAGTGACTTCCTCAGGTAGGGAGGTCTGGACTTTGATCCTGGTCTTTGAAGCGGGGTTGCACCTGCTTATCTTGCTCTCCTAACCCAGCCGCAGCGGTCAGCAAGTTTCGGAAAGTCGGTGATGCGGGTCCAAAGACGCATCCCTAGACGAACAGATTCTCCCGCCCACGGTCATACCTGCAGTTGGAGTTAGGGAAAAAAAGGGCAGCTCCTCACCTCAGGCGCCTGCAGTGCATCCTCCGGCGGCTCTGGCCATGTTGCTGCAGCGAGCGAGGAGCAGCTTCCTACCGGGAGGCGCCGGCTACAGTTTGTGAAGTCTCCCCCGATCCCCCCGCAGCCCAGACATCCCGAGCCAGGCGGTGCATGATCCCCTGGCTCTCCCGAGCGAGAAGCGAGGGAAGGCAGCGATGCGGCAGCGGTAACCTGAGCTCCCTGCCTGTCTCTTCCCTCTCTCCCTCCTCCCTCCTTCCCTCCCTCCCTCCCTCCTTCCCTCCCTCTCTCTCCCTGCCTCCTGCCCTCCCTCTCTCCCGTAGGTAACAGACTGTACCGCTGCAGCTCCATCGGTAGGGAAGGGAAAGTTAGGAATGGTCTACAAATGTTTTTATTTTGCGTATTTTGGATGGGAGGGGGGAGGCAATGGCCTCCCAGGCGCGGGAGCGGTGCTCACGGAGCTGGAAATCGTGTCAGAGTAGAGCCAGCCCTCGGCAGCGCTGGGAAAGTTCAGCTCCGCGCTCCCAATTACGAGCGATACTGCCTTGATTTGCACCGTGGGAGAGAAATCTCCCTCTACTAAAAAGGCTGCATTGAGGCACCCTCGGAGTCGCGGGATTTTTCCTGATGAGGAATGACAACCTGGTGAAAAGGGCAAAGGGGAGCAAATACCACCCTGCGCGCGCCCCCGGGCAGCAGCATCGGTGGGGCGGCAGCACCCCATCTCGCAGTCCTCAGTCTCCACTCTGCCCAATCACTTCCTCGCCCCTCTCCTCGGATCCCTGTGTTTACTTGACCCCTGACACTTTGCTGTTTGGGCACCAACTCGGGTTCAGGACAGCGCTCGACCCCGGGCAAAGCCAAGCTTTTGCTTTAGGGCTGGTCCGAGTCCAGCCACGATATCTGATCCCTGTCCAGGGCCACTTTCACTACTTCTTGGTGCAAGTGGAGAAGTGCAGCATTTTTACCTTTGTATATATGCAAACTGTCGCCCGGTGATAGCAATCAATGACAGAAAGTTTCACATGACAAAAATTATTGAAGAAAATGGCTTCGGGGAAATACACTTCTCTCCTAAGGGCTGCAAGCTCAAGCAGAAAAGAATACTTCCAAACAAAGCAGCACATTTAATAGCAACATACCCACTAACAATTTGAGGAGTTTGAAATTCTAGTAAGAAATATTTGCTTTGATTTGTCATTGTCATTTCTGAAACAGGTTGTTCTAGTGCAGCATAAAAAACGAGAGATGAATCAATCACTACGGGCTGCTGGCAGCTCCCGTTCTCCTCCCCCTCCGCTCCAAGGCTAGAGATGGACAGATGTAGTGAAGGAGACATACAAAACGCTGTTTGCTTATTCAGTTTGCAGGAGAAATACAAGTATGAAGAGAGGTTCAGATCCACCTCCAGATTTGCTGCAGAGCAAACTGCTCCAAAAAGCATGGGTGTTTGCCTTTTTTTTTTTTTAAGGCAAAAAACCAAACCCAGGTAGCTTTAGTTTCCTCTAACAAGGAGGCATTAGCTAAGGCGCCTAGAATGCTTGTGCCTCCCTCTGCATGCATGCCTATCTCTTTTGTGCTCTGAGTTCCTAAAAAACCCTTTCTTTTAGTTTTGGGAATCTGCTAATGCTTTCTTTGTCGCAGTCTGACATACAAAGTCCGAGAGATACTGGACACACAAAAGCTTCTGCAAGCAAATTTCCTGCCCTCCACCTGGACATGGGACATTTTCCCATGGAAAATGGGAAACCACCGGAGGGCTGGGGCTCACACCTCTGCTGGCACAGCTCCTGCACACCACATCGCTCACCGGCTGCCCTCGGGGCAGTCCTGTCCAAAGAGCTTACTGAAATGGGAATGTGCTGCTCTTTCATATCAAACCTGTTTCCACTCCCTTCAGCTATGCCAGTGAAAGCGACTGCTCCCAGCTCGCTATGTGAGTTTAGCAGTTTGCTCCTCTGCAGCTTTTAGCCTGCCCAGCCGTCATTAAAGCTAGGGAGACTCAGGGGTGTTCGGTCTCTGGCAGGACTGCACACAGAAAAGCACCCGTTGGCCTCGGAGATTACACAGGCTAATGTCTGGGAGGGGCAGAAGAGGAAGAAAATTAAACTCTGAAATATCTAGTCTTTGTGCTGGAAAAAAACCCAACAAGCAAAATCTGCTTCTCTATATCTCTGGTTCAGGAGCGCGCTTGCTGTGTAAATCCACCCCTGCACCAGCAAAGCATTTAATCAGAGTAATGTAAACATATGCCTATATTTCATTAGCAGTAAATTAAGTCAACATATGTCTACGTGAAGTCAGGCCTCAAAGAGTGAGTCAGGGCCTAAAGCAGTGTTGTAATTGAACTAAAATAATCTAAGCCTTCTCTAAAAGCACATAGCGTTAACCTGTCACATCAAATGAAAATTATATGCTTAAACTATAATCTTCCTGTTCCCTTAGTCATGAAAAGAGGCTAGAGCAAATTAAAAAAAGAGAGCATGGATACTGCTCAGCTGGCTGAAGGGGAGGTGGGGCTCACGGAGCAGGATATTCAGCTTGAACCAAGGGGTGTGTCGTGGTTTGGGTCCTCAAACCAGGACAGGGTATTTCTGCCTTCCAAACTGGAGTCAGCCCCAAACTCAGCTCCCCCAGCACCCCCATCCACGTCGCTCCTTTCTCCGTCAAGCAGGAAACTGGCAGCTTGAAACACTGATTGCGTTGGTGGCTCTATATTGTCATCTCCCCTGACAAGTAATGTTGGTTGGACGTGGCCTCGCTAAGTGACAGTTAATATTTCCACATACGAGCTTGTTCAAGCAAAAGGCAGGCAGAGATAAGGTCAGACTGCAAACACCCTTCAAAGGATGCCATTGTTTGGTTCGGGTTTAGGTTTGCTGCACTTTGGTTTGTAGCAGTAAGAAAAATGTGAATAGGAGCTCTGTCCTTGGGTTTTTCTGAACGCGTGTGCTGATGAGACAGCTGTGGGGGAGGCAGAGAAGCACTTGCAGCTGAAGAGGGTAAGTGATTTACAGGCTGTACACTTGGTGTAGGTACGGGATGCCTTAACAGCTTTACAGCCTGACTGCACTGGAAGTTTCAAGGCTATTCACTTTAATGCAAAATTAAATCCAATTTTATATAGAAGTTTTCAAGATTTTCCTACACTGAATCTACACAGATCTATTTCAATCAGGAGGAGGACTTCTGTTGAAATAACAGCATCATCCCTTCAATAGGCAGAGTTTACGCTATAAAGGCATGAATAGCAGTGCAGATTAATCTGAGGAAAATCATTACCAATAAAGCCTATTTGTATAGTAGCAAAATGGTTTCTACCCTCAGATTTACAGTATTATAATTCTACTGATGCAAAACCGTATCTTGGGTGGACAGTGCAAGCTCTATTGGTAAACTAGGCACACCAGATACCTCACTAAGCATGAAGCTTTATCTATATAACAGCACCCCTGCTAGGGGGAAGGTGGGAACAGCCATCACTTAATTGTATCAAAATATGTAAAGTTCTACAGTAACTTGTACAAACAAGGCTTAAATAGCTCTCAGCATCAGCAGCTAACAAAATAAGTGGGTAGCCAGTGTTGTGTACTATTCCCCACCGCTGACTGCTGTACTGGTCAATGTTCCTGGGGCTGCATCTCACCCTACTTCAATCCCTCAAGCACAGAGGGGTTTCTCCTGCTGACCTGCACCCACCCTGTGTCCTGTGTTTCCTCTTTCCCTTCCCTTCCCTTCCCTTCCCTTCCCTTCCCTTCCCTTCCCTTCCCTTCCCTTCCCCACTTCTCTGTTGTGCTTAAATGAATCAGCAGGTGGGCTTTTAAGCTGTGTGCAGGTAAGCTTATTAACATTTTTTAATCTAGATATGCTTGTCTAACCATTATCTAAAGAGCAAAGGAAGCTGAATTTGTCTGTTTTCATCCTGTTTCCACCCACTTCTGCAGTGCGCTGAGGGGTACAGCTGCTCCTGGGCACAGTCATGTGTAGTGGCATGTGGAGAGGGTTGGGACAGGGACAGGGACCGGGTCAGGGAGGGAAGAGACTGTTTCCTCCCTTGGCAGGGCTGGGTTCAGCGCTACAGCAACAACGGCACTACTGGTCTATTGCACACCGATGAAAACAAAAAGTGTTACGTGCATTTTAAAGGCAGTTTATGGAAAGCAAGGTTCCCATTCAAAAAATGCACGCACACTGTTAATAGGACTCTAAGTGTTAGACTCATTAGTCTTCGTATTCTTTCACACAGCAGAATGCACCTGGTTGGTGAACATCAGTTGTAGCATGCTACATCCCAACAAGATGCCACTTATGAAAATACTGGAAACCAAACACACGTAAAACTCTTTGACAAATAGTTTCTCATTTGGAGGGAAAAATCTTAAGCTGCTCATAGCTGTTCACACCCTAACTTTGCATACACAAATAAAACTAATTGGTAAGAGGACATAAAAAGTCAGTTAGTGGAACTGCTTAAATACAGCAATCAGGCTTTAAAAGCTTTTAATTGATCTTCACAAAGGATATGGTGTTCTTAATATTAGTTTTGTTTGTGCATGCCTAATACCAGCTTCTACCCTTTATTTCTAAGAAAGCATGCAAGCATGCTAGTAATACAGGAATAAAATTTTATTCACAGAATCTCAGAATCGTAGGAGTTGGAAGGGACCTTCAGAGATCACCTAATCCACCCCCACCCCTCCGCCAAAGCAGGTTCATCTGCATTCAGAGGTGCGAAGTGTTCTGATTTCCTTTAACATACGTTGCTAATGATTTTTTGCTAGCTAAGCCAAGCTTTTATAGTCTAATTATTTCTGTATGGGACTACGAATAGGCCTTGCAAAGTGTGAAGAACTTCAGTGAGCCCAGGAGTGTCTCCACCTCCTGCTGAAACTGTGAATTTATTCCTTAACTGATTACAACAGCACTGACTCAATGCAAGACCTGAGACGTATGGACTGTGACTTTTCATTTCACCCTGTATAAAACCTCCAATCTTTCCTCATCCTTTTGTCATTCCAGTCGTTATTATTTCCAGTGCTAATTACTAGTGGAGCCTGGAGCCATACATCTGCTGAGAAGAGCCGACGCTGCATCTTATGGCGCGGTCTCCTAAGGATGGGAGCAGAAACGTGCTCATAGCAACAGGCTCCTGGTTTGCTTCTTCCTCAGGGAGTTGACACCGCGGGCTGGGTGGATGCCGGCTGTTCCTGGTGGTGGGCAGAGGTGCTGTGAACCCATGGCCCTAGTCATCACTGCCACCTGCGGCAAGCAACCCAGCTGTGCCCAGGTTAGGGACACCCCTCCACAGCGCATTTTTTGTTGGGGGAACGCAGAGCCGCAGCCAGCCGGGTCGGCAGGTTGCCAGCTCCAGCCATCACTCACCTCCTGGCCGGCACGTGCCCGCGGGCACCATTCCACAGCTCTTGCCTGCACTCGGTGGGGTTTGGCTGAACAGCAGTTTGTCTTTCAGAGAGAAACCCCAGCTTCACTTAGGGCCTGCGAGCAACACAAAAACCTTTTGCTTCTACTGATGAGCTGCCCGGATAGCTAGCCATTCAAACCGTAGGGTGTTTTGCCTTGTTTCTTGCTATGCTTTTGATGTCCTGTCCAGGGGAGTTGCCTTGTCCTTCTGTCAGCAGACACAGACTGCTATTGAGCTGCCTTTTGAGTTTCTTCCAAAAAACCTGGCCAAAAATTTCCCTGCAGTCATCTTAAACTGTGAGCAGGTGAAGACAAGGCCCCCACATCTTCTGTGTCGGCGCAGCTGACAAAGCTGCCTGATGCTGCCCGTGGTGCGGGGCCTTTGAGCACTGGAGGTTTCGTTGCTGTTGCCGTGAGGACTCGTTAGCCATAACCCCCATTAACACAGTGCTGCATTTCTCCCCCAGTCTCCTTCCAGCACTCCCAGATTTCTTCCTGAAGATGCTGAAGCTGTCTTACCACCATGAGTGCTAGGTGAACCCCAGCTCCACGCAGCTCTCAGCCCCTCTTCCCTCCAAGGACGGACCCAGCGCTGCCGGCCATGGCACTGCGGGGTTCTGCCACTGGTCATCCGCATCCCCGCTGGCCTCATGGCTGGCCACAGCTCAAAGGTTTGGCCTACAAAGATGACCTACATAGAGCTGCCGACTTGCTCGTCGATCCCCCTCTTGCTAGGCTGAGCGATCTGAGCTGATTACAGCCCCATTTGCCAGGCTGTTTTGCAGGGTCTGGGTCCTGTTAACTCTTCCCACCACTTCCACGTCCCTCCTGGAGCATGAGACCAGGGTCTGACAGAGTACCCTGGACAAAGGGGTACCACTGGTGCTGTCAGGTGCCACCAGACATTCCCACATCCCTCCTGGTACAGCATCTGGAGGTTGGGCTTCAAGCCGTTTAGGCTTTAACTGAGACATGTAGCTTATTTAAATGAATAGGGCAGGTTATGAAATGCTGGAGCCGTCAGAAAGGTCTCCCCCTCGCTGCCTGCAGTGTTTCAGGTCTCACCTGGAAGGAGCCTTCAGCACACCTCTGTGGAGTCTGGAGGGACAGGGGCTGGACACTGCCAGGGGTCACCACATCCGCCCCGGGAACCAGTGACCCACTGAGCCCCCCAGAACTGTCCTTTCTCGCAGCAGGCATCAAGCACTGCCTTACGACAATGCTGATAATCAAATCATATGCTCCAGGTCTTCGGCCTGCAGAAATAAGAAAAGCGGGGGTTTTTGGACCCTGCCCACCACACAATTAACTGGAAGTACACGGAGGTTTTTCATTTGTTTGTGTCTCTTTGCCTTGTACCCCATTTTGAAGAAAAGAAAAAGAAAAAGAAAAAGAAAAAGAAAAAGAAAAAGAAAAAGAAAAAGAAAAAGAAAAAGAAAAAGAAAAAGAAAAAGAAAAAGAAAAAGAAAAAGAAAAAGAAAAAGAAAAAGAAAAAGAAAAAGAAAAAGAAAAAGAAAAAGAAAAAGAAAAAAAAATGCTCACAATTGGGTGCGGGACCCTGGGCCACTATGGCTGCAAAGCAGCTCGTGCCCAGCTCGTATGCCCTGATTTCCCTTCAGGAAGGGGGTTCTGCCCCCCAACCCCATGGTCTGACCTGGGGGCAGGGAACAGATGGGGCAGACACAAAGGGTTCACTTTTGTCCTGCACCAGGGGTTATGGCTCGGCCACCTGACCTTCTGCGTGCCCACAACCTGCCTTCTGGCCCCGTCCTCAGTGGTCCCATCCTGAGCAGCTCATTACTCCCCCCTTGCATGAGAAACCAAACAACGGCTTGCAGGGCACATCCACTCTGCAGGAAAATGTAGAGCCTCGCAAAAAGGCACGCACATGGGCTGGATGCCTAAAATCAATCTTTCTTTTTCTCCCTGCGTGGCACCGTGTTATCTTCTACCTGTCAGTAGTGAGGCAGTCATGAAAAGCCCAGGAGATGGACAGGAGTCACCCCAGAGCTGTGCAGGTCCAGGGAATGGAGCCCGGCTGTTGGGATGCTGTAGGCTCAGCGTGGGGCAGCTGGTGCCTGGAAACCCTCGTTGGATGGAAAAGCGCCTGCAGCCTCCCCGTGGGGACATGCTACAGACGAGGTGTGCCAGGGCAGAGCTCACATCTCCTTGCTGCCTGAAGGAACGGCACCACCCTGACAAGGATGCGATCCTCAGGAAATAATGATTGAAAAACAGGTTTAGTATAACTCCCACTCCTTCCCTTCCAGCCTTATCTGCCCGCAAATGTTTTCTCAGCGCTGCTTGATCTGAGCGCTGTTATCTGGTACATAGCTTGAGATGAAGGTTTTGATGGAGCTTGACTGGAGCGCCAGAAAATCGTTCACTCAGTTATGGCTCTGACAAATGGATCCCTCTGAGCTGCTGAGTTTAACGTGTGGGGGGTTTTTTATTTATTATCAGCATGTTCCTGTTCTGGGCCAGTGAGAGAGCAAATGCCAAGGAGAAGGTATCCAAATAGCATATTTTTGATCTGGCTCAAAACAAGGGCTATCAACAGGAAACTTCCAGGTCATTTGGGTTAAAATCAAGTACACCAAAGCTTCCAAATTTACAAACCAAAGTACTATATTCTCCTTTTTTTTGTGTCTTCTCTGCATTTTAAAGAAAGACCAGTATTTCTCAGAGGGAAAATGATTCCCGAAACAATTCCAGCACATTTCTAGAAAGCTTGCGGGATACTTTTCCCCAAAGCACCAGCAAAGGAGACAGCCAGAGCCACCGAGCTGAATTTGCCAGCGAGCGCTCAGCCGAGGTGCCACCTCTGCATGGCCAGTGAGAACCAGGGCAAGGGATGGCGATGTGCCACCCTGCGTGGCAGTCCGTGCCCACAGCCGGGCTGCACCCCACCTCAGCAAGGCTCGGGCTGGCAGACACATCATCAGGAGCGATGGGAGGTCCGGCTTGCACATACAGCTGTTGGAGACAGCCTGGGAGGCAAGATGAGCCTATCTCGTGGGCAATCGCTCACTCTGTCCTGCACGTGTCCTGCTGAGTCCTGTATAGAGCCAGCAAAGGCATATAATGTTGTTAGACAAGTTTGAAGTTCACTGATACATCAGGTGCATTGCTAAATGCTCACCCCGATGGGTAAAGTACGCCTTAGCAGACAGCTTTGACTCAAGCCTGGGGTTGCTCCTTGCCCTTACGGTGGACGGCCTGATTTCACCAGCCCACATGAGACCGCACCTGCCAGCAGAACCGCACAAATGCAATAGAAATTAAAATCAAGCCTAGTTTAGGTCTTCAGACTTTTCACCTGTTTTTCAGCTGGTGCCGAAGGCAGCAGAGCTGCATCAGTACAAGTGTACCGTGGCTGACGCAGGCTGTGGCGTTAGCCCGTACCCGTGATTTTTAAAGCACTTGGGGCACAACAACACCAGCAGGTGCAGCTCCTACACCATTTTTTCCTGGAGTGGAAGGCTCTGAATCCAGCTGAACACAACAAGCCAATCTGCTGTCGGGCATGGCGTTGGTATAAAATGGGACTCAAGGGAAATCTGATGCAATATTACTTTCAAGGAGATCGAAAATTCAGAAAAGTTTTCCTAAAAGCTCAACAGAAATGAAATAATTTTTACATCATTCTTCTTTGAAATCTTTCCACTTGGTTTCAAGATTAATTCCAAGAAGCGAAACATGTTTTTCACAAAAGAAAAAAAGGTCATTCAGTGAACATTTATTTCTTTAAAAACCTGGAACTGATCTATAATGCATTGCTATGCCAGCATCTGAAATAAAACTATTTTACTTTTTTTTTAAAGGGAAACGTGGTTTATCAGTACAGTCCTCCATCCACCTGCCTGCAACCCTGCTCCACTACACTACTTTGTTACCCAAGAGTATTATTTGCAGTGATTTAGTAAATTGAGCAAAACCACTGGTTCCACAAATATTTATCAATGCTTTTTAAATATTTATACTTTTAAAAATGTACAGATTTTTTTCCGTGTTGGGTGTTTAGGTGTGGGTTTTTTTCAGGTGAATGACAGTGAATATTGGTAGCCAGATGTCCGTCTTCCCCATGGTTTCCCAGGTATCTAATTCACACTTGACACCTCCTACATGGACAGCTTTCAACTTTTTTTTTTCTTTGTTTCTTGAGGGCTTTTCTGGCACCGGAGGCGGGGAACTTGTGGATGAGGACCCAGCCTGCGGAGCAGGGCGTGCGACTCCCTGCTGCCAGCCGGTGGGAGGCAGCTCCCCTGGGACTGCTGGGAGCTGCAGCACTGAAGCCCCCCAAGCCAACAGGTGCCCTCGGTCTGTCCTTCACCTGCCACTGTAACACTCCTTTCTCTGAAGGCATTCCCGCTTGCGGTGGGGATATCCCTCATTTTTGTATGCTAGGCTGGCACTTGCAGCACTCGCCTTTAATAAGGGGCACCCTGAGTACATTTAAAAGTCACTATATAAAATAAGTGGCTGGTGGGAGGGGGACAGACCCCGCTCAAACAGCAAGCTGAAGAGCCCCGATCTTTGTCCTCTGCCCCCTCAGCAGCCGCAGCTCAGCTCTGCCCAGTGGCAGCCACGGGGTTCGGGTCTCTCCGCAGCCAGGATTGTCACGACTTGCGTGTTTAGCTTTAGCCCTCTTCCACTCTGCCCCATGAAAGATGAGCTTGAAGATGCAGACATCATGGGAGTGTACACAGTGTCCAGCTGAGTATTTATATATTTATTTCTGATTGCTTGCTTCCCAGGTGTCTTTTTGTGAATGGCGTTTTTTAATCATGAAAGGGATGTTTTTGAAAAAAATTTGCAGATATTTCCAACTTGCTCTGCTTACACTCATTTCATCTTACCTCTAGTTTACATTCCCCCTCTCAACCCTCCTTTTTCCAAGAGAATGAAACTGTCATCTGCCCCGGATCAGGATGTGTTGTGCACACCCAGACACGGGGGTGTCAGCACCCCCACAAGCTCCCCTTTGCATGAGTCAGGCCAAGACAACTGACTGCCCGCAAGTTCAAAGCTTATTAATCTTTCATACAGTGCAGTAAAACATAGATGAGCAATAAATGTACCTGTCCTTGTCTCCTCTCGCCCATTAAATCAGCTCCCTGCTTTTTGGGATTCAGGAAATGGAATTATAATCAAGAAAGGAAAAATTCTTTCTACCTGGAAGCAGTCCTCGCGCTAACCACTGCAAAACATGTGCCACAGCATTTTATTGAGCAAATGAACGTTGTCCAGTTGGTTCCACCCGCAGCTCCACAAAGGGCTGCTCTGCCCAGTGAGGGGGTTCCCCTGCGCGCAGATGCCGAGGACACAGACCCCTTCTGCCCGTACTATCTAAAAGTCTCAGCGTAATTAAGGGTGTCAAACTCACGTTTTCCTCTTCCGGTCCCCAGGATCAAAAATGTGCCAGCCCTAGGATTGCCACCAGACTCCTTTCGGGCACCCACTCGAGCACGGAAAAACTCTGGTCGGGCAGATGAAGCCACACTTTTGCCATGGGGTACCCACAGCAGCCTCTCTGCCTCTGCGCCCTGGGGTCTGCACAGTCATCACAGGGAAATTAATAAAATGCACCAAAAACGTACAGTGGAATAGCAGTGCATGATGGATGCCTGATAGAAATGGGTACATCTGAATCATCAGTATTGGGCTTCAAGTATTAAACCATCAAATCTTTAAGCAATTGGAGACTGCACTATCTCCAGCTCAGTTAGCGTAAGGTTTCCACTTAAAGCATTGAACTGAGATGCCTGCATCTTCATCCTCCCCCAAATGTCTAAGTACATAGAGTTGTACTTCTTATGCTCCTGGAGGTGATCATGAAGCCATGCTGCTTGTTAATATAGAAAAAGACGCCTGGGATAAAAAAAGAAAAAAAGACCAAAAAAAAAAAAAAGCTGATGCACTTTCTTAGATGTTTGAGAAGACTTTTTTAATGACCAAACATTTCAAAAATAGATAACTCAGCAGCTTTAAATAGGTACAGATTGCACTTTTCTGTCATATTTTGAAAGTTAGCCTATACCCTCTGCAATGTACTTAGTACACAGCAGGTTAATATGAAGTGACCTTTTAGGGCTATCAATCACTTTCCACCCCACTCTGCAGGTCAGCTGTTTCGCCATCCACGCCCACCCTATACGAAACAACAACCATCTGTCTACTTTCTCACTTCCCTTGGCCCCCCCAAAATTCCACACATTGGGCAGCAAGCTTTCATAGCCTTATGGTCAGCCACAAAATCAAGACAGACTGAATAAGGGCTCAGGGCAGCCCCAGCAAGTTATGGGATCAGGGTACAGCCACTGGCACCAGAACAACAGCTTCAGAGATAGTTTACCTCTAACTAATGGTACTGTGACAAATACAGACCAGCAGTGCTGTCACCCAGGCTGAAACGACAGCAAACCCAGCAATTCACCAATGCTGGGCTAAACTTTGTGTCGGGACCACAAAGACTTACGTGGGGGTGGCGGGCAGGCAGCAGGCAGGCGGCAGGCAGGGCAGGGCAAGGCAGCTCCGCCGGACAGGTGGCTCAGAGCAGCCAACGAGCCCAGGGGATCCCAAATTCCCTGTCGGACGGTCCTCTTCCAGTGCTGAGCTGTGGCAGCACCATGGGGCCATGTTTGGCAGCTCTCATGCCCCAGCTCCGCTCCCCCCGCTGTCCCGGCTGCACAGGGGGCCCACAATGCCTCACAAGGCAAAACCCACCCCACACCTCTTTTGGGGTTGGAAGTTCCCTTTTTGGCAGCGTCCTGCCGCAGAGGGCATCTCTGGGCCCCTGCACACAAAGGAAAGAGAGGAAACAGTTCCCTTTAACAAAATTTCAGGTAAAAAATTTGAGGGGGTAATTGAGCTTTGTTTTTGTGAAACTTTTTTTTCCAATCAAACTTCTTTAAAGGAAATGGCTTGTACAAAAAAAATTCATCCAACTCATGGAAAAGAATTGCTGGAGTCATTATTTTTGTTCAAAAGGCAGCCGGGGGGGGGAGGTTCTGCAAGCAAGCCATGTCACTGAGAGACAAAAAACCTCTCCCTGCTCCCTTGGGTACTCCATTTGCAGACAACTTCTTCTGCCAGGCTTTTGGCCTCCGGTGCCCTGCCCTCTTAGATCACAACCTAACTGGCACACCAGTGGGGTGGGGTATTTTACTATGCCAACAAGTACACATTTTATTGAACTTTTATCTTTACTAGTCTTGCTGAGGTTAGGGAGAGTTTACTGGGCGACACACAGTTCACTGGTGATTTTCCATTAGCCCAATTTGAGGCTTTAGCAACCGACCACCCTCAATGGTGGTGTCTGATGATGGCTTGGTGAGTGTGACCCTCCCCTGCTGCCTTCGAGGTGAGGCAGCATCGTGCGAAAGCAAGCGGTCACGAGCCCCCGGCCCCATCCCGCAGAAGCGATCTGCTCAGCAAAGGCTTAACCCAACAAAAGGGACAAGCGTGTTCAAGTGTGAAGGCATCTGTCTAAGTCGTCTCTTAATGCCGCATTGCACCAGTATTTCCAAGGTTGCTTCTTTCCATACACACATCTGCAACAACGCCTGATTACAACAGGTGACATATGAGCTGGCTTCCTTCCCAGTACAGCTCATGACACCTCACTGGGTAAAATATAGACAAATAAGCGTAAAATCTTGGTTTATAGCAGTTACTGTTGACTACTTGCTAGTGAGCAGAAGATGGCTTCACACTCCAGAGCCACTCACTGTTTCGGTGCAGGAGACTGAGAAAGGGACACGGCAGCTATCGCCCCTGGAGCTGCTTCTCCCCCTTCTGGGGCAGGACCTGCTGCCCAGGTGCCACCACACTGGGTGATGGCCCCAGGCAAGGAAAAAGCACTTGCTGAGTTTCTGCTGTTGGCGTCGCATGTAATTTGGAAACAAAAAATACAGCCTGACAGGCCACCCTTTAGAAGTCTCTGACCTTCATCTATGGCATGTCGATAAGCCCTGCTGCCAGCTTTTGGGACTCAGACGCGCCCCGCGGGTGGGCCTGTCTGCAGCCCAAAGAGGCTTCGTCACCTCCCAGGGGATTATCTCAGCGCACATTTCTGAGTCCCGCCTGCTGACGCCGATGGGGATTCAAGTGTCTGCCAGGCTCTCATGATGTTTGAATAGTAGCGGACAAGACTTCAACCTGCACCCTTAAGAGACCATGCGTCAAAATACCTGTGTTTTTAGCATGTGGCACTTGAGAAAAGATGTTGATGCTGACATTAGGAGTAGTAATAGTCAGGCAAAGATCACTACAGGCTAAAAATTTACTGCTAAGGACAGGAGTGCAGAATACTTTGCTAAGGATATATAGCACTGGTTGAATTTGCCCAGAGAGGTGGTGGAGTCTCCGACCCTGGAGACATTCAAAACCCACCTGGACGCCACCCTGTGCAACCTGCTCTAGGTGACCCTACTCTGGCAGGACTAGATGTTCTCCAGAGGTCCCCTCCAACCCTGGTGATTCTGTGATTCTCTGTGAATTCACTCTCTTCAGCTACCTCTAATATACTACAGGCATCCCTAAATAGCAGGTTTCCACCAGCAAACCCCTGGTTGCTAACAGCAGCCAGTTGCTCAAGGGAAGTTCCCAGCTTCCTTGTAAAGCCCTGCAAAGCCTCGGCAGCGTCACCACAGGAAAAAGCCACGCAGCGGTGTGAACGGGACCCATCCTTCCCCGGCTCCCCAGCTGCTTCCTCTCTTCAGGTGAGAGGTGTTTCCAGATTCTGAAAATATTCCTGCTACAATCCTATTTCTCAGTGTGTCAGGCAGCCTGTCCTGTACATTCAGTATATGCTGTCGTACAGTTACACTCTCTCCTTGCTTTATTTTTCATGCAGTTCCTCATGACACATAATGTGAGATGTGCAGTGTGCATCCATTGAAAAGACATTATTTCTCCTTTTTCTGGAGTAAGTTCCTTCTCCAGCTTTATGTTATCTCTATTCCCAAATACAAAACAACTTTCAATATCTACCATTTTGGGGAATTTCAACTTTGGAAATCTGGAAATTTTGCTGGACTACGCCAACCCAGGTCCTGTTGCTTCTTCTCGTAAATTGGACAGTGCAAGACCTTGATACCTGAAACAGATTTTCCCCGATCTTAAACCCCTTTTTGAATAGGGGTTTAAATACTACGCAGTACCTGCCCCAAAGAAGGTGTCACTGCAGTCCTTTGCAATGTTACTCAGTATTCCCTTCACTTCTGAAAATAGTTCCTTAGCGCATCTACTCATCACATTTCTCTTTGCCACCGCTGCATCACATTACAGCTCCCTGTGGCTTGGAGACAAACCTGTGCACACAAGCCTTTCTCCTCCTGCGCCAGTCGTAGGAGGACAGGCTTCCAGCATGAAGCAGAAATTCTTATTTGCCTCCAAAGTACATGATGCTGGTGCTCCTCACCACCAAATTTTTTCTCATTTGTGTACCTCGGGGTCCTTCACCTCTTTCTGAGCCACTGTCCTACTGGCAATGCTCCCCAACCCCTTGCCAGTGCCAAACTTCACCAGCACATGCACCCTGTGCTGGGGCCACTGGTTACACGTGGTACCCAGGACCCACCCTTGGAGGTCTTTGGTACCTTAGGCACGTCCCTGCCAGCCCACGGGTGGCTGCCCTGCCACTTCTTCCCCACTGCCTCCTCTTCTCCCAGTGCTGGGCAGCAGGCGGAGGCATCCTCACCACCTCCAGCAACAGCTGGGCGATAGATACATCACCCACCCCACCACGGTCGGCTCGGCTGGGTGACTCCCCATCCAGCTTTTGGCCACCCAGGGCCCCGAGGTCCTGCCAGACCCTCTTCCTCCATCTTCTGCATTTGTCCACGACAGGCCACACTGGCAGCTGCCCTGAAACCAGGCCAAGGCTGGCCAGAAGCTGAATATAATTTTCTTTTACTGCCTCTAGCTTACATCAAAATCTGATTAGGAGCACATGGACGCCAGTATCAGATCCATTTAAGTTGGATATAGCCAATATTAATGCAGCATGCCACATCATTAAAATCCAGCAATGTTGTAATCCTTATGGAAAAGTACCGGAGCACACAGAAAGCCAGAACTCCTCTAACACACCGTGCTCCATTGTTGACTGCTGGGAATGGCTCACGTGCAACAACCAAAAGATGGTTCCTAGCCCAAAGAGGATTTTTGCCCCCATTTTCTTTCTCACTTTTCTTGCTTTTCCTTTCCTCCACCCCAGACTGGGTGAGAAACATCACTGAGTTGGTGCCAAGCTTTTCCACCCGAAATGCTGCTGCTAAGTCAGCTGTAAGGTCTGGAACAGCACCTCTCTTTTGGGAGCCAAGGAGAAGCATCCACCAGCAGTCCGGCCCTTTCCAGCTGCCACCCCACAGCCCACGCACAGCCCTGCGGGGATTATCATCTCCCCAGCCAGAGGGATGCTGGAAAAGGATGCATCTGCTTTACTTATTTCTTTGGAACTTACTGTGGAAGGGATTCACTTCCATTAAAAGAAAAAGAAAAAGAAAGAAAGAAAGAAAGAAAGAAAGAAAGAAAGAAAGAAAGAAAGAAAGAAAGAAAGAAAGAAAGAAAGAAAGAAAGGAAGGAAGGAAGGAAGGAAGGAAGGAAGGAAGGAAGGAAGGAGGAAAGAAAGAAAGAAAGAAAGAAAGAAAGAAAGAAAGAAAGAAAGAAAGAAAGAAAGAAAGAAAGAAAGAAAGAAAGAAAGAAAGATCCCCGTGGTGGGGGGAAGGGAAATACAGGCTGAGCAGCAAGAAAGAAGGCAGCTCATATGCTTTCTGCTGCCTGGCAAGCCCTGGGACTGCTAACTCTACCAGGGTAACGTGATTTTGAAGGCTAAGGCTGGGAATAGCAGGCTTCCCCATTCCTCAGTGTGCTGCTCTGGCTCCGTGCTTACCAGCAGCTTCTGCTCTGCCCCACCGGGAGCTGGTGGGTGCTGGGGGGGTGGATTTTGTCACACACTCATGCACAAGTGTTCCTCGGGCACAGTATTAAGAAAAACTATATAAACTCTCTTCTAGCCTTACTGCTCAAACATTGTAAAGCTTGAAGGAAAAAAAAAAAAAAAAGAATTCCCCAGAAAACTGGAAATTGGAACTGACAGAAAAATTACATCCATCCAGGGTCCCGGCCTTAAAGTCAGTGGAGCAGAAACCTCTGTGCTTTGCTACCAGCTCTGCAGCCATCGCTCCGCATGGGCAGTCAGCTGGGAGCCGGGTGCTCTGGCTTTGACAGCTACCCTCACCCCTACCTTCGTGCACTCCCGGCTCCCCTGTGTCCCGGTATCAATCTTGAAGTCATCTCCTGTACTCACCAGGACTCGCCGTCACAACGTCCCCTCCAAGGCTGTTTTTGCTGGACAGACAGTACGTGACTGCAGCAGGAGAGATGAAGTCCTCCCAGCCCACAGTGGAGAACGGGCCTCCAGTGCCCAGCTTGGGCCACCATCAAGTCGGTTTAAGCTCTCGACCATCGCTGTCCAGAGCTGTTTGCAGCAGCAACAGGACACTTTCTATGCTAACTCTGAAAGCAGCGTGCTTAGCCGCTGCCAGTACGTAGTGTCCATGATGGGAGGAAGGTTTCCCCAGGCTCCTCTCCAGCCGTGGGTATCTCCCACATGTCTGATGGGACCAAAGAGGTTGACCCTCCCCAGGGATTCCCTTCTGCTGTGCCAAGGTGGGGACAGCAGAACTGGGGGGTGCATGGGGACTTCCTCCATCGCGTCAGCTGGGCGCTGAGCTAGTGACTCGGGAGAGGGGAAAGCACCCACAGCAGCACGCAGCTACAGGGCTTCTGCACGGGGTGTATGTCAGAGTGAGGTGGGTCAACGACAGGTTTCTCTTTTGTCTGTGATCTGCTGAGCCTCACTTGGGTGCTACGCAGTTAAGAAAAAAAAAAAAAAAGTTGTTCTTCTAGGGTCTTGCATTGTTTCCTGCCTCCAGGCTTCCTTTTCTGGGGTTACATTTTCCTGAAGGATTACACTGCAGAAAAAGTAGAGATGCTAACGGCTTTTTTCCGCATCTATCAGCAAATTCACAGCTAGCTAATAGGAAGGCACTCTGTGTGACATCCTTTTCTACATACATAAAGAAGTAGCTCCTGCAATTTCAGAAGTATGTTCTAAACTTTTTCAATGAAGTAGAAAACTTCATAGGAAGTTCTGTTTTGCTTCAAAATATATTTCTTAGTAAATGTGTAAGCCATACGAATCTGACTAGTTTCAAACAACTATGAACATATACATATTTTGAAGGACAGCTTGTGACATAGTTGTGTGTAGATACATGCTTATTAAATTATGAGAGAATGGAGACACTGACACAGTTGATATTTTCTAAGACGAATCCCCAAAGATCCTTATTGCAAGTCCAATTCTGATCTAGGCCAGTGAGCAACAAAGAGGGAAAGGTGACCATTTTTTTCAGCCGTTCCTACTGAGGGCTGCTTCATAGTAGAGTTAGGTGAGAAAGTAGTGAAGATATAATGTAATAGAGAAGGTGGTTTTGATAGCAGTCAGATACCAATATGATGGACCGAAAGTAGAAGTTAACATCTTTAATATGGAATGGACAATTCAGAAGAAAATAACCTTATCAAAGGAAGAAGATACAGTTATACTTTCATGTATCGATCAGTGCATTGATACTTTGGTTTTATTCCCATAAATTTTCTACAAGTATTTTCTCACTTTCATAGGGAAAGGAAGGTGCAAGGAAGTTAACTGAGCAGTCTGTGGTCAAAAATGGTATAGAACAAGCTGGTATCAAAACTCAACTTCTCTTAAACCTGGTGACAACTTTTCCTCACAAATCAAACATCCTGAAAGAGAAAGGTACTGCTTTTTAAAGACACTGTGATCACTGTAAAGCAGTTCCAGGTGTTCTCAGAGATTCATCCTTCATCTCTCTGACATAAGGACTATACGGTTCCTTCCTACTTTTATCCCTAAAGGTATTTAAAAGATGTGTAGACGTGGTGCCTGGGGACATGGTTTAGTGATGGACTTGGCAGTGTTAGGTTTACAGTTGGAATTGACGATCTTAAGGATCTTTTCCAACCTAAATGATTCAAAATATTTAGTGACAGAAAGTCATCACCACACGCAAAACCATGGTTGGTATGTTCTGAAGCAGGGGAATGCACAGCAGGTAATCCACATTTAATTTGGACTCTAGTGCCCTTGATTTGTGGTATTAAGCATGTCATCCCACCTCTGTACCTTACTTCCCCATAAGTAAAATGGAGACAGTAACTCATTAAAAATGAATCTCAGCTGAGAATTATTGTTTCCTCTGTTTGCTTTATGCATGGAAATGACTTTGCAACTGGAGGAACAGCAAGCATTCTTCAAGATATTTGACATCAAACCCCAAACTTCCAGTCTGCCTTCTGAAGAAATTACTGTCTTGAATTTTCAGCTTCCCAGATTGTTTGTCAAGTGTATTTCCAACCTTCTGAAGTTGTCAAAGGATGCAGATAAACAGTCTTATCTCCTTTAACACTGATATTCTTGCAGTAGACAGAAGATTATTAGCAAGCCTTATTATTTGGAAGGCAGGTGAACAGATGTGGTGGCTGGAAAGGTGACCAGAAACACTGACTGGGGGCTAATGCTGTATTGGCAAAACTGCTGAACAGTTTAATTTCTCTTCAATGAATTTCTCTTAGAGTTTTCTTAGAAGAAAACCTCTTACAAAACTTGTTGGCTCAGAATTGTTCTCATGCAAGAGACAGCATGGCCCAGGTTGCCTTCAGGACCTGTTATTCAAAACCGCTTATTACTAGCAACAGAATGGAGCTCCTAACAGTTATTTTCCTAGAAAATAAACCATTAACTAGCCCTAACTACTTAGTTGCTTTGCGGTGATACTTGTAGTCACTTCTTTAACCTTCAGCAGTCTGTTAAACTTGACAATCAATTGTTTTAAAGTGCAAACAGCCACCATCCTATAACATATATGTATCTGTAGGAAGCATAGCTTGAAGCCTTTCTAATTTTAGCTTTTTTCAGTGTACTAGAAGTTTCTGGCATCAATCATCCAAGGAAAATACACATACCAAAGTGTCACAAAAAGCAGCGTGCTGTTTTGTGTCTAACTGGGGGGAACCGTAATGATTTTGCATCCACAGTTTCTTGAAGCACGTGAAACGCCACGTACTGGGTGCACCCAGTTAACCAACTGCAGTTGCTTTCTCCCAGTAAAATATAAATTATATAAAAATGCAGACAGTATGTTTTCAAATGCATTTAAGTCAATAGCTCACATATTTGTGCTACACATTTTTCATTCAGCTGTAGTTTGAAAAGACTTAATTCTTTGCCTCGTTGCACTAAATTACCGCAGAAAGCATTAAGCTTATGTAAGCAGAATTAGCATTATGGTTAAAATCACCGAGCAGCAGTCAGCTTTCAGTTTATCCTTTGCATACTCACAACCTCCTTTTTGTCTGGCAGGAAAGATGACCAGCACATGATAAACAGCGTTATCCCAAGGAACACACCAAAGAGCTGTGTTGTGAGTACGCCCATCCGCTATCCCGTTTGCTTTTTCACCACACACTGCGCATAACCTCAGCCACCAGCCGAAGACCAGGGGAGTGCGTCACTCCTGTACAGGAGGCTTAGCATTCCTCACATTCCCTGTTGGGCTTTCCAGATTATACACTCTCGAGAAGATGGTTGCCATATTTCTGCCTTTACAAGTAATACCTGAAGATGCAAGGTGTGGTGTTTTTGTTTCAAAGCCTGCGGGGCCGGAGCTTGACAAAAAGGCACTGCAAACCGGAAGCACCCAGTCAGTCGAGTTCCGGCACTGGATCAGACACTAGCTCGGATGAGCGGCCCACAACCGATTCGGATTCAGAGGAGGAGAAAACGGAGATAAACCGAGTTAGTAGCCAAAATATCCCCATCCAAATTAAAAAAGAATCGCGAGACGGGGAAGTCCCTCTCACGGACTGGAGAAAAATAAAGATCGCATGCGCCGACTGGGCCCCGTCGGCTGCGCTAGCATTCCCGGTCCGAGTAACGGAGGGGGGACAAAGGATCCACTCGCCTGTAAACCCTAAGGACATACAAGCGATTGTTAAGGCAATTGCGGACAAAGGGCTTAATTCTGCCATGGTTTCCACCCTCATAGATGGCGTTTTTGGAGGAGATGATATGCTCCCATTTGATATAAAACAAACTTGCAGATTGATTTTTGGCGGGGCAGGGATGATCGTTTTTAAAAAAGAATGGGAGGACAACTGTGCGAGACAACTAGCCCAAGTAACCGGGTCAGATCACCCGCTACACGGCTCCAGCCCGCAGCGGCTGATGGGCACAGACCCGACAATGATTACCCCCCATGCGCAGGCCCAGGGCATGCGGGCCCATGAAGTTATGACAACTACTCGTGCAGCCAGAGAAGCTATTCGCACAGCCTCTAAAGTTATTGTCAAGCCATCACCATGGGCCACAATAAAACAAAATGAAAGTGAGAGCTTTACACAATTTGTGGATCGCCTCCAGGCAGCGGTCGACTCTTCAACCCTGCCTGCGGAAGCAAAAGGCCCAGTTGTCGCAGATTGCTTACGTCAACAGTGTAATTCGGCAACCAAAGACATCCTACGATCACTGCCCGTGGGAGCAAGCATCGCGGACATGATTAAGCATGTTGCAAAAGAAGAACATCTAGCCCCTATTCAGGCAGCTGTTCGTACTGCAATAGCTAATGTGATGGCATGTTTTAAATGCGGTCAGGCAGGCCACGTTGTGACAAACTGCCCTCGATCAGGGGACCCACCAACAGCATTTCCCCTGTGCCAGAACTAGCCCAGGGGCCCCCCGAAAAAGCTCAGCCAATACAATGGATAGTCCTGGGAAAACCATCACGTGCATTCTCTCCAGGAGTCGAGTGCCTCGGTAACCTCATCATGAAAGGTAGAAAACT
>VFFE01008609.1:95631-156589 GCA_008921705.1 Burhinus oedicnemus | reverse complement strand
TACCAGGTACTGAGCAAAACTAACCCAAATCTAACAGAGCATTGTTGGCTGTGCTATGGAATAAGGCCACCCTTTTATGAGGCTGTAGGAGTAACTGACGCACCCATACGGGAAAATAGTCCAAACCCGATCCAGTGTAAATGGGACACAGAAAAACAAGGAATTACATTAGCACGAGTGGTAGGAAGTGGCGTGTGTGTGGGAAAAGTCCCAAAGCACAGAGAACAACTGTGTGTTAGTAAGACAAAAGGTAAAACCCCTGCAAAGTGGTTGATACCGGCCAACAATGCCAAGTGGGTTTGTTCTAATGTAGGAGTTACACCTTGCTTGTCATTAGAAAATTTTGATGAATCCTCAGAATATTGTGTCCAAATAACTATAGTCCCTAAAATCTTTTACCATTCCGAAGACTTTGTCTACGACTCACAGATCACCTCAGAACATCATCTGTCTAAAGGAGAACCCTTCACAGCATTAACAGTAGCTACTTTAATGATCTTGGGGGGCGCGGGAGTAGGCACGGGAGCAGCCTCATTGGTACAACAAAGCAAAGAATTTAAGGCATTAAGGATAGCAGTAGACGAGGACCTGGTACGAATTGAGCAATCAATAACCGCTTTAGAAAAATCCGTTAGATCACTGTCTGAAGTAGTGTTACAAAATCGAAGAGGACTGGACCTGATCTTCCTACAGCAAGGAGGAGTGTGCGCCGTGCTAAAAGAAGAATGTTGTGTGTACGCAGATCACACCGGAATAGTAAGGGACACTATGGCCAAATTGCGAGAGGGATTAGAAAAACGGAGAAGGGAACGAGACGCACAACAAAGTTGGTTTACATCATGGTTTGACCATTCACCATGGCTAGCCACTCTGATATCTACCTTGTTAGGGCCGGTCATAATGATCGTGATAGCATTGATCTTCGGACCCTGTATACTCAATAGGCTCGTGTCGTTTGTTAAGAGCCGGCTAGAGAGAGCTAACATCATGCTAGTAGAGCGCCGACAACTGCTTTAAGAATGTTCTTACTAAAAATTTAATTTAATTTAATAACTCCCTAGTTATATCTCACTCAGTGTGCCTTACGTTTTCTACACAGGTTTGATACACCTGTATTTTAAGATTCCTACAAAAGATAGAATAGAGACTAAGTGCCTTTAGTATGTTTTCTATCAAGAATTATGATGTATATCTTCTTTTAAAGTTGTTATATTTTAACTAATTTAATTACGCATAGGGAGGGGGGAGATGTGGGTAGTTAGGGACAGGCGGTCGGAAGATATCGCGCTGTACGGGAAGATAGGGTACCTCTCCTGATAGCCATTAGCGTGTGATTTATGATGTGAGCAGGCGGAAGTGACGTTGTAAACCCAAGTTATAAAACACAGTGTTACCTTGCAATAAACGCCATTTGCCGTCCACCACATTGGTGTCTTTCCAGATGATGGCTCTCGAGAAGATGGTTGCCATATTTCTGCCTTTACAAGTAATACCTGAAGATGCAAGGTGTGGTGTTTTTGTTTCAAAGCCTGCGGCCCTGCCTGATGTACTGAGTACACTCAGGCTCTCTCCTCTGCACATCAGCGGAGGGAAAAGTGGAGCTCGTGGTTCATCAGCCATCTGAAGCTCAGGCAGCCCAGGGATACATCGAGGCTACCACAAACACACCGGCTGTTGCACAACACGCACTCTCTGGGTTGGATTTACCGCATTTCCAGAGTGATTAACAGTTCTGTTTTCTTTTTTTCTACCATACCTCTAAAAGTCCAGCCTTCTGCTCAGAACTACTGCAGCGATGCCTGGCACCCCAATTTGGCTGCCGGCGAGATGAAGAACATTTTCCCGAGGAAGAGTAATTACCAGCAGGAACATAAGAAACAGTCAGATCATTTGCTCAGCTCACTGTCATGGTTTTGGCTGGGATGGAATTGACTTTTTTGCTAGTAGCTGGTGTAGCGCTGTGTTTTCGATTTGTGATGAGAATAACATTGATAATGCACTAATGTTTTTAGTTGTTGCTAAACAGTCAAGGCCTTTTCTGCTCCTCACACAACCCCACCAGTGAGCAGGCTGGGAGTGCACAAAAAGTTGGGAGGAGACACAGCCAGGACAGCTGACCCCAACTGACCAAAGGGCGATTCCATGCCATGTGATGTCATGCTCAGTATATAAACTGGGGGAAGGAGAAGGAAGGGGGGACTTTCAGAGCAACGGCATTTGTTTTCCCAAGAAACTGTTACATGTGATGGAGCCCTGCTTTCCTGGAGATGGCTGAACACCTGCCAGCTGATGGGAAGCAGTGAATTAATTCTTTGTTTTGCTTTGCTTGCATGAGTGGTTTTTGCTTTACTTAATAAACAGTCCTTATCTCAACCCATGAGTTTTCTTTATTTTTTCCGATTCTTCTCCCCATCTCACTGAGGAGGGGGGAAAGTGAACTGCATGGTCCTAGTTGTTGGCTGGGGTTAAACCACAACGCTCACCTAACGTGGTACTCAGTCTTTGAAAGGGGAAATGGGCAGAAAGCCTGCTGTACTCAACTTCTTCTGCCCTCAGTCCCCAGCATCCATGATTCATTGGATTAGGGATATTGGTGGACACATCCTAGGCTGTAGTGTTGACTTACAAGCCTCCTGTTCCTGATAGGATAGGACAAGGGGTAATGGCTTCAAACTGGAAGAGCGTACATTTAGATTAGATCTCAGGAAGAAATTTTTCGCTCTGAGGGCGGTGAGACACTGGAACAGGTTGCCCAGGGAGTTGTGGAGGCCCCATCCCTGGAAGTGTTCAAGGCCAGGCTGGATGAGGCTTTGAGCAATCTGATCTAGTGGGAGGTGTCCTTGCCTATGGCAAGGGGGTTGGAACTAGATGATCTTGAAGGTCCCTTCCAACCTAAACCATTCTATGACTCTATGATTCTATGACATTGCCCAATACCTTCTTGGGCCTGGTGACATTGTCAGTCTCCATAACATCCTGTGACAACAAATTCCAGAAGTTCCCAACCCACTGTATAAAAAAATACTCTCTTTCATCTTTTTTAAGCTGATCTACTAATTTCATTATGTATACGAACTGTGTATACTAATTTTCATTATAGTATTGCAGGATTTTTTGACTAACAGTTCTGTATTCATCTTATTCACTGCCTTTATGATTTTTGTAAGTGCCTTGGCTTCCTCTGCAAATTAAAGAATCTTTTCAGTCTCCTCATGGAGCAGCTGTTTCATCCTCTCTAATTGTTATTTTCTCTGCACCTCTTCTTACACCACTACATCTTCCCTGAGATGCAGAGACCAGACTGCACAAAGTGCTCAAGATGTCAACTCGTCAAGGCTTTATAAGGCAGCAAAGTCATGCCATCCTCCTGATGGTGCCCAGCATTTTCCTGGGCCTTGGCCACCACTGCATGTTGAGCTGATGATTTTGGTGAGCTGTAAGTGAGAACTCCAAGGTCCTTCCCTCAGCTGGACCTGCCCGCTCTGAGCTCAGCATCCCCTACAAGTGTAAGAACAGTGCAGACAGAGAACACTGCTTCCCCATCCATCCCATCCCAACAACTGCAACTTTAGATGTAACCTGAACACAAAAATGTACCCACTCGGGATATTCAGTAAAACTCCACAAATTTTTTATCCACTTTATTTGTTCGGTCATTGTTCGAGCACTCACAGTATAGGAGATCTCAGCCTGAAATCCAGTCTCTTCTTGATCAGAGTTAAACATAAACTCAGGGTTCCTTTGGAGATTGTTTTGAAGCTATGGGCTACTTTGGCAACAAGCATTTCTCATCTCCTCCCTTCCTCTACAAGCAGTTTTTTTGTAATTCTTATAAAAAGTAATTAGACAAGGGACTGCATGGACATGGATTAATTTTCTCTGCCTCCTTGGCCCAGTGAATACAGATGTATTCATGAAGACTGACAAGGTTTCAGTAGAAGGGACTGGGACACCTCTTTCCTTCAGTGAAGACTGTGTATCCTTGTGGTTGGGGTCTTAAACACAACTTTAGAAACATCAGCAGGAACATAAGGCAAGGTGAAGGACTTTGCATAGCCTACAACCATAACAATGGAGAAAACTTAACTTTACAGATCTTAGCACAGCTTGCTAGGGTTAAATTAATGCTTTTGCAGACAAAGAACAGATATGACAGAAAACGCGTTTATTTAAACTGCTGTACAATGGAAGTCTCAATCATTTTCAAAAGCCAGCTGAGGAAGAAGTGACTCACATAGCTTGTATACAGGAAGCCTCTTTGCAGTTTTCAGTGCTGAATTTCTTTTTCTCTGAATACGTCACTTGTGTGAGCGCAGTTATCTGCTGAGTGGCAGCAATGTGTTTGGCAGTATATAAACATGGAGAAAGACGTGGTTCCTGCCCTGAGGAGCTTACAATCTAAAATGTGACACGGACAATACTATTCCAACATATAACGATCAACTGAAATAACATCAGTCAGAGATAAGAAGACTCATTTTAACAAGCAATTGGAATACCAAATATATATATAAAGGCCACAGGTAGGACAGAGTGGTGTCTTTGTTCTGTTATGTATTTATATGTTCATAAGTCTACAGGCATGAAAAGTAGTGATGGCTTGTTTGAGAGGGTGATTTTATTTTCTTTGGTGGAGTTGCTCCAGCTTGTTCAGCTTCCTGAACAAAAATAAGGAAAATTAGATTAGAACTTAGCACTCCTTCTGTGATTTTACATGTCTGAACACTGGACATCACTGGGATGAATTAATTCCCATGAAACAGAGGAGCCTAGATTTGGGAGAGGTAGCAGGAAACAAGTGACAGGTTTTTTGTCCTGTTGAGGCACTGGGTCTCCACATCAGCATACAGTTTGTGAAACCTGTGGCAACTACCTCAGAGGCAGAGTTAGCTTGGAATCTGGCTAGTTCTAGAAAGAGCGTATCACACTCTGTGTCTGCAATCGGGAGGGAGGCCCACCACCCAAGGGAAAAATCTGCTGGAAATTCCAACTTTCTTGTAGGTTTTTCCCTATTAAGTAATTGTCTGATCTTTATTTCTGTGCAGAGAATAAGAGACAATAGGAGGAAGAAAACCTGAAAATTGAATTTGAAACCACGTGCTGACAAAACTTGAGCAATGCTGGATGCTCCAAATTCTGCCTCCCAGATACTTTTTGTTTTGAGGTTTTAAAGTCACCTTTGGCCTAGTTTCTAAGGCAATCAGACTAATTTTATAGTGTGCCATATTTCTGGTCAGGCTCCTCTCCCTTCCCTAGTAATGTTTTTTTTAACATTTCCACTAAATTTGAGAGAGGGCTTCATTCGAGACATTTAGTGGTGGTTTTGGCAGTGTTAAGTTGATGGTTGGACTCAATGATCTTAAAGGTCCCTTCCAACCTAGCTGATTCTATGATTCCTATGAAGGTCCTAAAAGTTTCAGTGAAATCAGTAGCTGTGTAAGAGTGGAGAGGGATGAATTCTTATCCCAGATGAAAGGGAAGCTGCAATGAGCCTAATAGTTAAGTGTACTTTTGGCCCAGCAGTTGGGCACTTCACGCATATATACCGACCACTCCAGCAGTACACACCTAGCATGCTGCTCTTTACAGTGCTCATATTTAGGGGACACAGCAGAGAGCTAGGGGTTACCACAGGAAGATGCTAAGGAATATGCCCAATGCCGGTATCAGAAGCTGGGCAGGTGAGTGAAGGTTGTAAGAGCGATGGGGAACGGACCGAAGGCCTGCAGTATTTGGTGAATATTAGCAATCACAGAGACAGCTGTGTAGAAAAGTCTGATTCATTGGTGCCACAGAAATGGGGAAAACTAACAGACTCATTAAGGGCAACAGTTCTGACTAACCGTTACGTGTCAAATGCATAATACCTTTTTTGGTTTTGGTACATTCTTTCCATTCTTGTCATTGCATATAACAACAATATGTACACAATTTTCAAGTTTATGTTAAAGAACATTTAGAAACTGTGCTGGATATCTTAATAGTTACCTGAAAACCTGTTCAAGAAAGAATGTGTCATAGGGAAGTGTACTAAGACTCTTCTTGCTCCTCCACCTCTTCCTTTTCTTCTCCCTCTTCCTGCTTCTCTTCTTCTTCCTTTTTTATAGAAAGTAGTTGTCGTTATCATGTAGGAATTAAAGGAAAAATAAACAGTCTTGAAATGCAGACCTCTGCTTTTGCAACTGTTCTGATTCTAGTAAATGTAATATTATTTGAGCTTACAAAAATAGGATAGAGAAGTAATATATAGAGCTTTTAATCTTAACATGCCAGGGCTCTTGCTTTGTGGAGTTAATAGGCAACTGTTGGAATATAAGAACCCTCTTCTTAGAGAGGTTAGAACACAGTACATGGTTAAGCTGTAAACAGATGTTCAAGATCAAAATGAGAATATGAAATATATGTAAATATGATAAAAAGTTTAGCATTTCTAATTATAAGCTTTCTTGGAGCAGTAAATAAGTAAAAAATCATGGCACAGGAGCTAGACTCCTAAATAATCTAAAATTCGTTTGGAGTCAGATAATACAGCCTTGTTTCTGTTTCAAAAGTTCTTATTTCTCTCTTTTATATAGGAGAAATAGCACAATTTAAAGGCAACAGCCCTTCCCTTCAGTCAACCAAATGAGCAGTTATCTGAAAGCTAGCATTTATGTAACACAGACAACAATCTGTGTTTATTGTCTTTTAAGAGCTAGTAAATGAAGCTTTAAAGTGTAGTCCTACTCTGAAAAACAACTGAAAGTTGTATTGTAGGCTTCTCTGCTCCTTCTTTTCCAGCAAACTCTTGTTCAAAGGCACTCCTGTGTGCATAAACAAGTTTTATCTCAAAATGTCATACCTTCATATACTACTTAGACTACAAAAATTATGGGAATTTCCTTCTGGGGAAATCAATCAACCAATCAAAGAATACAGAATTAGTTTTCAGTCAGGACTGAAGGTAGTGTACGAGCAGCACAGACATTAGTTTTTCGTCTCAGACACATACTGTCTGTATGAAAGCCACATCTGAGTCGCTGAAGTAAAATCCTGTTTAAACATGCGCTTGGGAATGGACCTGTGGTAATCAGTTTTCTGGTCTGAATCATTGTTTTGCAGGGAAAACCATTGCACTAAGGGATCATTCCTGCAAAACCAGAAACGTAATACGAACGTCCACACAGGTCAGCTGGATTAGAAGTTCTTGTGCCAAAGGAATATTGCCTTTTCAGCATCTTCCCTGAGGAAAGGTGCCATTCATTGGCACTCGCTGAAACAGGGCCAGGCAAGCCCACAGACAAGCAACATCTTTCAAATATTACCAACTTCAGTTCAAAATTCAAGTCAATTACCTTTTACAGAAAAAATGGGTATTTTTCTTGCTTAAAGCATTAGTTAGTGATGCCAGGGTGCACTAACTAGCCTTAATGGCCCTCGCCAGCCTCACCAGGAGCCCCCACACTCTGCCTGTGGGCCCAGGAGCTGCATTTCAGCTGCCAGGTCCACAACGCGTGACTCTGACAGCAGGCATGCATAAGTGTACACATGCATACATGCACGTATTGCCGTTTAGAAGTGGGAAGATGTGAACACGTCCTCATTAATTGCAGGTTTGTAGTGGAAAATAGCCTAAAATAATCATTAGTTTTACTAGGAACACTGAAGAAATATTCAAGGCATAAACTTGCAATGCTGCGCAAAGCAGAAAAGTGCATAAGGATTTGCACCTGGGTCTTACAAATTCTGGCAAGGAAAATATTTCCTTTATAGACAGAACTGCCTAAATTGTCAGAACGACTCTTACACACTCACAACACTGAAAATGTAATCAGAGTGGTATTAGTCAGCGATTGTCAAAGATATAGTTGTCTTGGGAGTCCTTGGCAGATTTTATTAAAGAATCTGCGAAAGACAATTTCTCTTCCATTTACAGTTTTTAGTGATTAAAGGCCTATCTTTGTTCCCAAACAATAAGACTATGATATGACCAATAATTATCTCTAGCAGAATATACTACTGGTATATTTATTTTCATGAAGAAGAATTTACTAACTTTTGAGTGAAGCAATGAGACTGAAAAGGAATTAAATGCACACAAACAAAAAATGAAAGCAAAATGTCCCAATATACTATACCCCTGATGCTGCATGTTCTTCCTTGCTTTCCTAGATAAGAGATACAAAAGAAAATGCTTAAAAGACAGACCAAAGAAAGAATATCGGAGGTCACACAGGCAAAACACAGCAGAAATTAAACACTGAATTTAGGAAAATTATGTGGAATTCAGTGGACTTATTTTGAGATAATGTCCTCTAGATTAACTCACAAAGCACATTTAAGCTAAGCTTTTACTTTGAAAAAGGGATATAAAATCATTAAATACAGCTCCCTTTTTCTCAGTTACTTCCAATCAAATCTGCTTCATTGACAAGCAAAGCATTACAGCTGGGGTTTTGTTTACTTTTTCAGGTGGGTTTGGTTTTGGTTTTTTTGGTAATTAGCTGGTCTACAAAATGAAAGTTAAATCAGAATTATACAGAGTCTTATCTATGTTATATATCATCACTCAGAATCTGGCTTGAAATTCTGTTAACTGTTGTAGGCTGGAAAAGATGCCTTGGCTCAACAGTACTGGAGAGTAAGAAATAATACAAGTTGGATTTATACTGTAGATAGAGAAAAAGTGATGAAGAGAAGAGAGATAAAAGAGAAAAAAATATAAATGTACAGTGAATAGAATTTAATTTTAGATACCAAGCTGGTTATTGGAGAGAAGAGCTAATCTTACAAAAAATCCCAAAGAGAAAGGGCAAGTGGAATAGTACCATGCAGAAGGCGTGAGCGGTTGATATGAGTTTGCATAGAATGAATTGAGATAAGGAAGCGAGCTTCAGTGCCAGAGTTTATATATGACCTGGGGAATTGCTGAGACAGGATACAGACTTGCATTATAATATGATTTTTGAACATGTTTCTAAAACAATTCTGCCCTGAAGTGAGCCTAATCTGTCTGCAAACTGATTTAACTGGGACACCACTTAAAAAATATTTTAACTCCCAAGCTAAAATCTAAAGTTAAAATCAGATAATAAGAATAAAGAAAAATTATTACCACCACATCCAGTGACCAGCAGAGCCTTTGCTGTGCCATGTGCATAGGAGGTCACAGTCTTTTCCTCAAAAATCTCAAAAACCAAGGAACAGACAACACAAGAAAAAGGGAAACTATATCCAAACAAAATGGTTCCTCAACCTTCTCCATCAGAGGATGGGGATTAGGTATGAAAAAAAGATTAGGAAGAAGTAAAGGATAAGCTTGATGAAGTGATTAGGGAAGAAAAGTACGCAACAGGTTTAAGGTGAAAAAACAATTCATAATCTAAAGAAATCCTAGTGCAGCTGTCCCTCGGTGACCCAGGCTAAAAGCTATTCCTGTTACTTACTACTGGTTCTGTGTAAGAGACTTTCTATTTCAGCATCTGCTCTGGACTTTCCTGGATGCTTGTGCGAACGAGGGGCTGGAGCTGCTGAAGCCTAAGCAGTCTGATGTGAGGTGTGTGAAGAACAACCTGTCGCACAGTGCACTTATCCCTGCTGCTTTCAGGAGGCAGCTGCTGACCCAAGAGTTTTGTTTTTCAGAGGGCTGGTGTCTCTTTCTGGTTTCCTTAGGGTCATACCAGCCTGAGATAAAAAGTTGGATCTTCTGGACTTCTGCATCTTCCAGAAAGGGCAGCAGAAGTCGTAGGGGAGGGCTGCAGCCTCCACACGTACCCACATTGACCATCAGCTGCCATTCCTGCCACTGTGGCATTGGAGGAGCCTTCTGAAATCTGGGACCCTCCATGCAGCTCCACAACTGAGACAATCATAGTTTATTTTGTTATCTGTCTTATACTTATTGGCAAAGACTGAGATATCTTTACCTCACCAAGAGTCTTCTCGAATTTTTCCATAGTGCTGGCTATTCATGCCATCCCAACAGAAGTGATAACTGGGATGAACTGTGGCAAGGAGGATGGATGCCACATCACTGAAGTGATTTGACCTAGGTGACATGGTATGCGGGTGGTGGAACAGGGTGAAAAATGTTTTTTGTGTGTCCCTGGCAGGACCCCCTGGTACCTTGCTGCCTGCAGTGGTGAGTACCCTCTCTAAAAATGAGTGAGACAGAAACAGAAACAGTGCTTTTTTTCTTTCTCTAGGAGCTAATATACACCTGGCATGATGAAGGTGGGTATCAGAGCTGGACGACTTCAGGAAACTTTTCCTCCTCCTTATGTAGGACCATGTGGGAACATTTCGACACTGCCAAGACTGTGCAGGTGAAAGGGGAGGATTTGTAAGATTAACCATATTTTATGCCCTCATAACCACAGAAAGATCTGTTCAAACACACTGTCTTGCCTGGTGCGCTCTCCTCTGCCACTCCCCTCCCTGTAAAACTAAAGGAGAATATATTCTCCACTTACAGCTCCAATCCGTTTTGTAAGAAATGGAGCAAGGTGCTTGTTGTACAGGAGTAGTATTGCATTATGTCATTACAAAACATCTCATACACAGCTGCTTGACACATTTGCAGACATGTTCCAGCATTCTGTTCTCATTTGAAAAACATTAGAGTGGACTGCCAGCCAGAATGGCAAGTAACCTAATCCAGCCAGGGGATGCACTGCAATTTTATGCTATGCTTCTCTTAAGAGCCGAGGAAAAAGGTATTTGATGGCACTCACATGCCAGCTGAAATTCATAGAGACATGAAAAGTGCTTGGATATAATTTAAGGAGAAATTTCAGTTCCCATTGAGGACCGTCACTCCTCATCACCATTTTGAAATTTTAAATGGGACTTCCCAATGCCTGAGACTTGCATGAGGCTGTGTAAAAGGGTGCTTTTCCAGACTAACAATGACTGGTTCAGTCATTGTTAAAAAAGTAATGGGGAAAGGCTTACAGAGAGGTGCTTCCTCTGGAAAAACATTGCAGCTAGATGGAAAAAACCCAAAACATATTTGTTTTGGTCTTTAGTGAAAGACATGATCCATTTGTGACAGATATTCCACTGGGACTGTCTGATCTCCAAACCACAAAAAACCCCATCAAGTGTAAGTGCTTGATCCAGCAGTAGGCCTGCCTCTTTGGGAAGAGAGTCACCTGACGCTGCAACATCAAAATAAACCCATCCTTAAATGCCAAACTGTCAGAGCAGCAGGAGAAATAAAGTAGCTGGATCCCTGTCTCTGGACACAGGATCCATTTCTGCTTAGTCTCTAACAGGTCTAGAACCTGGCCAGTACATAAACACCGCGCTGAGGAAGACACTGGCACACAACAGAATGGTTTCTTTTTGCAGGATTCATCTACCTTTCAACCACAAGTACTTTACTGATGTTAGCTAACTACAGAATATTATACTAGAGAACTGAAGGAACTCGGACAGCTACTTCCAAGAACCTTTAGCACTGTAGTTTGAGATCTGCCCGTGTGACTGTAATATCAGACCATGATGCAGGCAGAAACGATAACAAAGGTCTCCAATTCTGCACTGCCTAGGGGTTTCTGCATGGCCTGGAGAAGACATTGTCAGATCTGGCTTGCTGCAACAGCCGTTAATGATGGTACATGACAACAAACATTAACAACTAGATTTACGAGCACTGCAGATGCTGGCCATTGATAGCAGCAAATTTTTCCACACAGATAGGACTCAGATGTCTAGTCCTAAATTATTCTCCATAACTAGGGTCTGGTTCCAAACGAGCATTAAAAAAAAAAAAAGCTTACGGTAACAAGTGGCAAAAGGAAACTGATAAATAAAGACAACTGCTGTTATTCAAGATTCAGAGCAAAGTTCCCTGGAGTTTCACCTAGGTTTCATATCACCGTGATGTCAAAGAAAACGCATCCAAAAGACAAGCAGGACCACTCTGCAATCAGCCTTCCACCCTGAAGCACACTAGGAGGGCCTGTGGGCTTATGTTTCATGCGCTTCGGACAGGTAAAACCCTCCTACCACAAAGGGGAAAAGGAAAAATTACCTCTTGATCTTCTGATGGTGACTGAGCAGATTGAGCCTCTTCATGAGCCCCTTCATCTGCCTTATCTCCCGTGTGTGCCTCAGTTTCGTCCGTGGCATCAGACTTTTCAGTCTCCTGGCAGCAAAGGAGAAGTCATTGTTAGCTTCAGGGCACATAATCAAAATTCATTTCTATAAAACTCTTGACTTCAGAGTTTTGGGAGGTGTTTTTCTAATTTTGCTTTAGCACTCAAATGAAAATATACCCTTCTGGACATTTTCCTGTGAAAGGAACACTTGTTGGCATGTTGATCTGTTGGTAAAGGCATGGGGTTTGTGTAGAGAAAACATGAATTCAAGCGCTTCTTCCTCTTCAGAGCATAGTAGATTCTTTAACTTTTCTGTGGAAAGTTTAACAGAAACCGATGCTCACCCTGATGACACATTCTAGCTTCAGTAAAAAAGCCTTTTTCACCAGCATGCATTCCAATTAAACTTTATCAAGAAGCCACAGAAAAACAGAAGTAAACAAGGATTTCATATATGGTCTCTTAACTTTCTTGTTTGAAATCATCAGGAAACTGTTCCTCAATTCACACACCAACCTGTCAAATCTATTTATTCCAGCACCGTGAACGAGCACCTCCTAGAAGGTTCTTTATTTTAAGTCTTCTTGTACTTTCAGCTACGTAGCTGTGAAAGGTCACACTGGATCACACGCTGTGTCAGATAAAAGGAGACCTGTATGGCCTCGAGTGGAACAACAGAAATAGGATGAAATGCAATAGCATGAAGTGTGAAGTCACGTTACCCGGGACAGGTAGTTCTGGGACAGAGGTTAGAAACAGATGTTTCTACCACACTTTGGGAGCTTGTTAGTTGATGATCATCAAAGAAGAAAAAGATGGATATATTTAAACAATCACAGAATAACTGAGCCACAAATGTGATGTGATAGTGAACAAGGTAATAAATGTGATCCTTAGGTGTACGAGGGGAGGTATCGCTGGTGCAGCTGAAAGCGAGTATTAATGTCATTGTATAAGGCCAAGGCGAAATCTCCTCTGGATCGCTCTGTACCATTCCAGTCACTCAGGCTCAAGAAAGAGAAATTCAGACTGGAACAGGTGCAGAGGGGGGCTACAGGAATATTTGAGGGAGTGGAGAGCCTGTCTTATGAAATGGTGACAAAAAAAGCTTCATTACTTTAATCTATTGAAAGTAATGCTGTGAGGGGAAAGGCTGGCTCTCTAAAAATAGATCAGAGTAAACATCAGGGAGGGACAGGATAAGGAAGAGCACTGAGGTAGATGCAAACTAAGTACAAACCGGCTGTAAATAAAAATTCTAATTATCAGCAGTGTGAAATTTTGAAAGAGCTTTCTAGTAGAAAAGCAGAAGCAAAGGACCTAATTCATTAAAAGGGAATTTGATCACTTCTGAGAGGTGTATCCAGTGTGGTTGCCTGCAGCAACAGCGAATTGGGCTCAGGGGAGGTCCTGTCCTGTGTCATTCTAAGTCCTACACGCTTTGGGCAGATCAGCATGTCCCTGATCGAAGAGGAGCTCCTTTCTCATGCCTGTGACCAAGCCCTAACAACTCATCCATCTGGCTGGTTTGGGGTTTTCTGCTTTTCCATAATTTCATTTGTCTCTACAGTTAAACAAAACCCCCGAGTCACGATTGCCTGGTTTTTAAGCTTCACTAGTCCTCCTCCAGTGTCCTCATCATATATGATTTCTTCAGCCAGTGTACTTAGCCTGTAGAAGTGTGACGCTAGCATAGCTATCTGGCTTTTAGCCCCAGAGCAGCCTTAGAAGAGTGCTGACTTAGGGATCTGTGTCCCATGATGTAGTGTGCAATATGAGACATGCCCTCCTGCTGAGGTGCTCTGCTGGATGGGGACAAAAATGATAAAAAGGAGGTTAGGAACGTTTGGAAGCAGATATCATGACAGAGCGAAGATGGACAAAATACTTCTGCAGTTTTACCTTTTTCCTGAAAATTCACTGTCTGTAAGATTTGGTGCCCTTTTGGCAATTTTCTCCCGAATCATGGAAAATATGTTTTATATGTAAGGAGCTTGCGACAAAAAGAGAGTAGGAACATAGGCTCCTAAGTTCCTCTTCCTCTCTTCCCAGAAGAACAACAATAGCAAAAAAACCTATCTGCAGCAAGCATCGCCCTCCCTGCAGTCCTTCCCAGCTCTGCGCTGCCCCTGCTCTCCTGGCAGCAAAAAAGCCTTTCCAGGGCTGCATGGTGGAACTGGAGCAGGAGGCTGATCGAGGTTAAAGCTTCAAAAAGGAAAACATTTCTCACACACAATTTGCACACTCTGTTACACAGCTGCATGAATGTTTTTGCCAGCACATGGGGAGAGGAATGAGCAGCTGGGAGTAAGTAGAAGGAGCCAGAGGAAGGAAGAAGGAGAATAGGCTACTTTTTTTTCTGGCAATATTGTCTCATTTCAAGTACACATAAAACTGTGGGCTCACTGCACTCTGATGCTGGTGGCATTGTTATTAAAAACAGATCTACAGAGGCATTTGTTTGGCTTACTTTATCTTTTACTTTTCCCCCATAAGCTAAAACAATATTTGAAGATTAAAATATGTAGTAACACAGACATATATTTAAATTGTCTTGTGCAACATTGTGTTAATACATTTTTTTCTTAAGCAAATTATAATTTCCTTGCAGATACTTTCTTTGTAGCAGTTCCTAAAATGAAAAGGATAGTGTAAATGAAAACTAAATTGGTTAGATATTTATTTTCAGTTTGTATATTAACATTTCATTTTAAAATCTAGGTACTCAATATTTTTTGGCAGATACGTAAAATACATAAAGACCGAAGATGGCATTTAATTAAAATGAACCTATTGTGTAAAACTATCTCAGATGAATCATACACTTACTCAGAGCATAAGGCAAAAAAAAAGTTGTAGCTGAAAGATCTAAATTCTAGAAGCAGTGTGTAATCAGCCAGAACACATGCACACGCACACACACATACAGAGCTCTTGTTAACTACATGGAGAACAGTGACGTTTGGAAAATCATCATTATACTAGCTCTCTATAGAAACACAACATTTAATTTTTAAGTAATTTAAAATGAAGTACCATTTATAAAGATTGGCTGACAGGTCATTTTCTCTTTAAGTAAAATGCACATACTGTAAATTTGTAATTCAAAGCAGTCTTAGTAGAAGTCGTCTTCAACTAAAAGACTAAAGCTCAAGTACCTACGGATTTTGGGATACCAAGGTTATGGATATTAAGACCAAGAATACTAAGATTAAGGATTTAAGTACATACAAAGTTTGAAAACAGACCCTCAACTCAAGTAAATCAGCTTCACTGAGTTCACAGGGCAATTGCAAACCTAAAGGATCTTGCTACGAGCTGCTGGCTCTCTGGACTTCTGGGAAACGGAAGCAGCATTCCACATCAGTTAATAAAGTTCTCAAAAAACCTGATTGTCCCTGAAAATAGAAAGCAATTAATTACATGCATTCAAACCTTGCTAAGATACTCAGAAGGTGTAGTAATACAGCATACTGTTTGTCATCTTAGTTTAAGTAATAGGTATCTCATTGACAAAACAATTCACCTGTGCCATTTTAGAAAACAAGTAGTGCAGCCGGAGGTTTTAATGGGCTGTTTACACATTACCAGTATTTCAGAGCATTTTCAAGATTACTGAGAACAGTCTTAGACTAAGCATAAAAGTGATGAGGGCTTTAAAAAGAAACATACCCAACTTTGGTGGCAGCTGAGACTGACACACCTGACCCCAGACATACAAACTACTTGATTATAGCTCAAATGTACACACCACTGTTCATGCTGCTAATCCAAGATTAAATGGGATCATTCAGAAATCTACCACTAACTCGAGTGATCTTTGGATCAGGCATAAAGCACAGCTGTCCTCTAAAGCCCAGCCTGTCGTGAAACATATTTAGAAGTATTCTAGACCAGGTATTCCTTCAGGTGAGAAGGTATTTCATATTAATAGACGAAGGAACTTATTAACACAAACACTATGCCTGCTTCTTCTCTTAGGCACATAAAACTGTGCTGCTCATCCCTGTTAAATGATACCTTAGAAAACATGACAACCAGTGTGATGGGGAGGCAACAGGAGAGAGAGGATGATGAGGGCTAATAGACACTTCCTGAAATATCAAAAATATGTATTGATTTCCTGTAATGTCACTGAGTTTTATGGCCACATAGTACCCTTTAAGGATGCAAATGTACTTGGTATATAGGAAAAAAAGTGTGAAGATCTTTGCCTGACTCCCACAGTGATCTAAGCAAACAGTTAGCATTTAGAGCTTTGGCCTTTCCACCGAGATCTGCAGAAGTTTCCATATGGCATCCAGGTACCTAAAAACCTTCATTGCACTGGATTTAGAATCACGGTGATGGACACAGCACCTGGCCATTTGTACAGTGGTACCTGACCAGAACCCTCAGCAGAGGTACGAGCATGGCTGGCTGCAGGGAGGGGTACACGCCTGTTTAGGAAGCTGCCCCCAGCCTGTTTTCCAGCCAGTCTGGTTAACTTTGATGTTGATTTGCTATTTCCTACTGAAACAATTACAGCTTTTTTTGTAAGTAAGAGGATACTTAAATAAATAAGTGTGTAAAGACTAATTTGCATGTGTGCTGCAGATCTGAGAAGGATCTCCTTTACATCTGTGTGTATTCAGAGCTTCTTTACATGTGTCTTAGAGTCAATCTGCAGCTTGGTGACAACTTTGATGTGTCCTAGACATATCAGACTCACCCTGTAAGCGTAGGTCAGCTTGCACCTTAGGCTCTGGCACCATCACAGCTCCAATACCTAGGAGTAACACTTCAATGTAAACACTGGACAAGTCTGGTGACAAGTTGTAGCCACCACAGCCAGAGAGAAGTCAGGGCTACAAAAATGAGAACCTGCAGAACTGAAACATGTATTTTGCACTCAGCAGGCTGACGTGGCAATGAATTTAACTACAAATATTTTGTTGGGAAGTTATAATTTGTTGAGGGACTAGCAAAAATTTCCTCTGCTTGCTCCAGAAAACAGGCTCAAAACAGTCCTGGGTCAGTATCTTAGTGGACTATGCCATGAAACAGCATCATGGTCATTAAAGGGCTTCTCTACTGCTGGTGCCATGTGAGACAAAAGATGGATGGAAAAGGAAAGAGAATTTTCTCAGGCAAGAGTATAAAATCAGCTTCATATTAGTCTTTGTAATATCTCAGTGAGGTAAAAACCCCTAGAAAGCAAATGCTTACTGACTGTTTTGTGGTGTTTGCATGCTTTATAGTTTGCTTCTTTTATAAATTATCACCATATTCCAGAAAAAAATTACAATTATTTAAGAGAGGATTAGTAGGAAACCCTGTCATACGTGTCATCATCACCATCTCTTCCACACCTGACTTATTATTCCAGATTCATACTGCTGGAAATCAATGTCACGAGCCATCCATTGTACTTCATGCTAAGGTTGAATTGACAGCCTAATGAAAGGAAAGCAGAAGCAGTGCAGCAAGGTTATTTGTATGACAAAGCACAGCCAGACTGCCATGCAGTGAAGATGCTGAGAAACACCTCTGCAATAAATGCTATAACGCTTGTATATGTCTCTCTCAAACTCAGGAACAGATTCTAAAAGGGAGACAAAGTAAATATACTTCCACCTTTTACATGGATTTTTTAAAAACACTCTCACTTATTTCCACTCTCTGGGCTGAAACAATCACCACCAATGCAGCAGTTAATCAGCGTAAACCATACGTGCTCGCTATCAATAGCACTAACACTTATCTGCCCAGCAGAAGGTACCAAACATATTATTTCCAACATTTACAAAGTTGTCACGAAGTGGAAACTGTAATAGCCTCTGCTGACAGCTGGGAATGAATGAATTCTAAAAAATTGTTACTTTGCTTCATAGACACGCTATCTAACAGAACCTCGCATGAAGGAGTAGACAATATATGAAGTGGCAAGACGGAAAAATGCAATTTTCTTTATCTCATTGATTCTCCACATATCTTTTATAATGATTATAATACGTAATACCTGCAGTCCTTTAAGCCTTTTGTGGCTTTGTGGGTGTTAATTAAATGAATTCTCACAAGACCCTTGTGAGGTAGGCAAGTAATTTTTATTTCCCTTGGTGGGAGATGGCACAGCTAAAGCAGAAAGTTTAAATCACTTGCTCCTTATCACACAGGGACTCAGTGTCAAAGACATTTATAGCAACTGTGGCTCTCCCCTGGGTATCTCTTCATCTGTAGCTCTCAAAGCACTTAGCAAAGGCTCATTTTTCTCTCTGCGTTTAGAGAAGGGGAAAACCAGAGACATTTACAACAGTGTTTCCCTCAAATTTGCTACGCAGTTGGCAGCAGAGTTGGACCAGAAAGCAGATCTCATGCTCCAGGGCAGTTCTTCAGCCAGGTCACCACAATGCAGCAGAGTTCTCTGCTATCACTCTGGCTCATCGCTCTCTTGATTCATTTCTTTTGTTGAATTACTCATGTTAAAGATGGCAACATTTGATTATCATCTAACATGGTCTTAGGATAAGAGCACTGTAATGCTCTCAGTTATAAAACTTCTAATTAGAAGAAGACTCTGTTAAAAAGAAAACACATTGCTTTCTGTAAAAAGAAGAAAAAGAAAAAAGAAACAAACCCCAAAGAAACATTTTTTTCTTTGGCCAGAAATATATTAAAACATTGCCAATATACAGCGGATGGAGAACAACGGGTAGACTTGCCAAAGGGATTTCATGAAGTCCTGGGTGAGATTTTAAGTTATCTCCTCAAGGAAGAGGGAGCAAACCCCATAGTGCTAGTCTGCGTGCACGCACAGAGGATGGAATGGGTCCACCCCCCAGCCCCTCTGTTGGTGGCCAGTACAAACCCCGATTGTTCAAGGTTTGGTGCAGTCAGGGGGAAGTGAAGGTTTCTTCTAATTAACACAACCTATAAACTGCATTAGGGAATTCTGCATCATTTAAAAGCTGAAGATGATAAAATACCGCTTTGTGTCAACAGCAACATAAAAATTCATCAGCTGGAGGCATGATAACAAGTCTGCAGTCAAACAAGGGAAAAGAGAAGTATTTTCTGACATTTACTGAAGCAGCCACTTTTTTTTTTTTTTTGCCTTAAGAACACTGCTGCACTAGCATCTAATGTAATGCTTGTCACTGCCCCTCATTTGACATGCTGAGTCACAGCCTCTCTTCATCTTTTATTAAAATCAAATAAATGGCCCCTGTGGAAGGACAGCAGTGCGTACCTTTGTGCCTGGAGGAGGAGCAAGACCCAGGAATGAATAAATAATATTTTCTTCTTTAGCAGAGAAAAAGGATTCAAAATCCTAAAAAAGGAACAAACAAACAACAGAGAATTGGTAACAAAAATCAAACAAAAAGCACAGGAGGAAGAGACTAGAGCAGGCAAATCTTTCTTATATTGATGAGAATGACTATGCATTTGTGCAAGAGCCTGCATTATCTAAGCCCCAGGAAGAAAACTCAGATAAAGGGAGTTTCACACTGTCTGGCAAAACGAACAAATGGGCAAATCTCTCCAGAGACTTACACTTTAATTATATCACATCTGTGTCAGAATCAGATAAAATGAAGCATCTCATTTTAATGTGCCTCAGCTGTACACACCAAAGCAAAGCTATTCCCGTTTAAATGTTAAAATAAAACTTGCTGCAAGTAAGAACACAAAATAGGCCCTCAAAACCCTGGACAGCTTTACGGCAAATAAAAGGCAATAGTCAATGTAATAGCACGAGTGAAATGATAATGAGGAAACTGTTTATTTGAAAGAAAGGCACTCTGGTTAGAAAATGCAGTTACTTTTCAGACAAACTTAGCAAAGGACCACGTTGTTCCCTCTGACATGTATGTACCAGCCAAAATGTCCTGTCCACATGTGAACTGAAGTTATAAATCATTATGTTAAATGCCCATTTTCCCTTCAGTGCTAATAAAACTCAAAAAGACGTGAGGGATGGCTCCTATCCTACCATCTAGAACTTGCATGGTCTTTACTGTATTCACCTGTACAACCTTCCTATCAATTAAGGAAGCCCTGCTTTCACTAATTTGTTACTGGGAAGTTCATAACTCACACCTTACACAGGTAAAAATTAACGTGTATTTAAGATCTCAACAGAAACTCTGGTCATAAGTGACAGGCCCACAATCACACAGCAGCTCTGTGTAAGACAGATGACTGAAGGCATGTCTGCTGAGGCCTAGACTACTGCCTTGACCATGTTACCATCCTCCTTCCCATCCCAAATAACTCCAGAAATAGAAGCCTGTAAATAATAAGGTGCTGACTCATCCTCGAGACTTGTTTGTAAAGCTGGGTTAGGACCTGGGGTTTTTTACTGGGCTGTTTTAGTATTTCCAGAGAATAAATTATTGACCAAGGATAATCCTAGGGAAAGGCTGGAGTGGATGGTTTAGAAGTCACCTTAATGTCAACAAGACTGGAATCAATGACATATCAGTCTAGTTTGGAAGAGGCAGCATAGCTTAGCAGACAGGATAAATGACAGCTGATTTATCTAAGGGACAGATGAGCTTCCACACAGACCTAGCTACAGGCAGTGGGAACTGCCCAGTCTGGGAGAAGCCCCAGAGCACATTTTGCCCTGACCAGGCAGATTACCTACTGCTGCTCCAGGCCGCCCATTTCTCAAACCATCTCTTTGCTGTTTTCATGTTATTGTGGGGTTCTCCTTCTTATCTAACACAAGTCTGCCCTAAGTATTTAAGAAAGCCAGTGTCTGATGTCTAACCCATAAACTTAGGAGCAACAAAGCAAACAGGAACATGAGGATTTTCTGCAATTCGAAGGGCTGGAATTTGACATGGTCCTTTAACAGGCCATACAAACACAGGAAACTTGTGTCCTCCTGCATACTCACTTTGAGCAGCAGGCTGGACAACAGACTTCCAGGGGTCCCTACGATTTCCATATATTTGACTTTAGCAGTTATATGAAACATCAAATAAAAGTCTTACCTAATAGTTCAGAGATTCTTTCCAAAAAAGACGTACATGGGTATTTTAATCTATGGATTTCAGTTTACAGAGAAAAGTATAGATTTCGGCTTACAGAGAAAACCGGAAGTTTTCATTTAATTTCTTTCCTAGCTTTCTAGGTTTTTTTGTTAAGCAAAAGCAAAGACAAGAGCAACAGAGTGCTCAATATATTTAGCAAGTGACACAGATGCAGACGTCTGTCTAGACATGAGCAAAGAAGTAGCTTAAGAAAAAGATCAAATAAGAACATAATTGCCAACACTGATGGATTAGAATGGATACTTGAAATCGGTGCTATAGCCAGGCATACAAAATGAATCCATTTCTAATCTGTTTCTTCAAGTGGCAATACCAAAGATCTGAAAGAAAAATAAGATTCAAGCTATTTATAAGACAGTCTTAAGCTTCTCTGACCACGCAGAAAAGCTGCTCACAGTTGGTGTATTTTCATAAATGCATCCATAAGAAATCTCCATATTACAGTACAAATTAAGAAGTGAAGCAGCTCTTCAGGCTCAGTCAGAAGATGCAGATACGTTTATATATCAGCTGAAAAGGAGATTAGCAACAGTATTGATTTACTTGCTCATTATGTCTATTCCAGCACCGAAAGAAAGCCTCCTCACCTGTCCCCAGTATCCCTTCTCTCCTTACCCCCACACCCAAAATTTCACTGAACTGCAGAAGATGGGATTGGAAAAGATCTCAAAGGACCATTTCTCCAAGGCAGGAACAACTACACTGTTCCTGATAGGTGTTTTTCCAATCCATTGGTAATGACCTTTAATGAGATAACCTCTTGGAAACTACATAATTTTTTTTCTGATGTCCGACTCAAACTTTCTTTTCTGCATTTTTTGCTCATTACATCTTGTCCCACCTCCAGCGGGTGTGAAGCAGAATGTATTTTACAAAATCCTAGAACCACAGGATAATTCAGGCAGGAAGAGACCTCAGGACACCATCTAGTCCAACCTCCTGCTCAAAGCAGGGTTGATACTGAATTCAGACCAATAATGAATTCCTTTTTGCTGGAGGCCTTAAAATATTTGAAGGTTGTCCTATCTCTCTCCAAATCCCTCTCTCAGGGTGAGGAAAGAAATCTTTTATCTTGAATTTTCATCTTCCACAGCCAGTGCTCCCAGGCCAGCATGCTGCTAATGTGTATACACACGCACATGTGTGAATGGGAACCAAACATACAGGACAATTGATAGGAAGTGAAGGTAAAGACTGATCTCAGAAAGGAGATTGAGCAGAAATGACATGCAACAAGTTTGACCTAAAACCAAAGGACTACCTGGGAATGAGGAAAGAAAAAAATTAGTAGGAAGGAGAACGAGAAAAAGAAAATGTCTTATGAAAATAGAGGTGTAAAGAGCTTGACTTGTTTAGCATAGCAAAATGAAGATTAATAGAGGATATGATTCCCATTTATATATACATTGGACTTGAGCTGTTTAAGCTAAAAGGGTGATTTTAGTATACCAGAAAATGGGTATAAACTGGCTGCATATACTCAGGCTACAAATTTGAAGGTTTCTAGATCATAGAATCATAGAATAGTTTAGGTTGGAAGGGACCTTAAAGATCATCTAGCTCCAACCCCCTTGCCACGGGCAAGGACACCTCCCACTAGATCAGATTGCTCAAAGCCTCATCCAACCTGACCTTGAACACTTCCAGGGATGGGGCATCCACATCTTCCCTGGGCAACCTGTTCCAGTGTCTCACCACTCTCACAGTAAAGAATTTCTTCCTCATATCTAATCTAAATCTACCCTCTTCTACTTTGAAGCCATAACCCCTCATTCTATCACTCCATGCCCTTGTAAAAAGCCCCTCTCCAGCTTTCTTGTAAGGCCCTTTCAGACACCGGAATGCTGGTCTAAGGTCTCCCCGGAGCCTCCTCTTCTCCAGGCTGAACAACCCCAACTCTCTCAGCCTGTCCTCATAGCAGAGGTGCTCCAGCTCTCTGATCATCTTCACGGCCCTCCTCTGGACCTGCTCCAACAGGTCCATGTCCTTCTTACGTTGGGGGCTCCAGAGCTGGACAACATATTCCAGGTGGGGTCTCACGAGAGCGGAGTAGAGGGGCAGAATCACCTCCTTCGACCTGCAAGGTCCTGCATGTGGGTCAATGCAATCCCATGCACAAATACAGGCTGGGCGGAGAGTGGATTGAGAGCAGCCCTGAGGAGAGGGACTTGGGGGTGTTGCTAGATGAAAAGCTCAACATGAGCCAGCAATGTGCACTGGCAGCCCAGAAGGCCAACCGCATCCCGGGCTGCATCAAAAGAAGTGTGGCCAGCAGGTTGCCACAACACTGAGGCCCTTGAAGACTGTACTAACAAGAGCAACATATTTCAAAGGGACTTTCATGAATTCAGGATACTGGACTGGAGTCCATGACTCAGACAGACCTTTGCAATTCTCAGCCCTATTTTTAATAAGTGGCTGAGGACTAAGGAAGTGGGACACAGGGGAGTAGTTAAGATATATCATGGAAACCTTAAGCAGCGTAAAACAGTTCTGGATTTCAGAACGATGGGTCTGTTGGACCTGCACAAGTTTTGCAGGGAAGTAGAATGCAATCCCCCAGCTTTATATTGTAGACATGTTGCAGAAAGCAGGATGTCAGTTGGAGGAATGTTGCAAAAGTCTGCCAGCCTCTGGCCATGTTCTCAACAAGCCCACATAATCCCACTTCACGCTCACTGTGCAGCTCCCTTAGTGCACCTTCCCCTGAGGAGAAGGGTAAGTCTCATGTACTGATATGGATCTCCTTATCTTATTTATTTGGAAATAATGATGCTATAAATTAATCTTTGTTATGCACCCATTGGGATCATTAGCTATGAGCTTTGAGAGCTGGGTACATTAGAATTCTGGATACTTTCAGCCTAATTGTAAACTCGATTTAGTTTTTAAATCAGTAGCTGCAACTGCTTTCTGGACCCCTCTCCACATGGAGGTCTCTTTGCAAAGAACTCTTTCTTAACTTAAATTTATTTCAAGATGTAGATTATTTGGCTTCCTGAAATAGTTTCAGACATGGAGTAAAAACTGTACATTTATCATTTACTGGCAAGGCTGACCAGCTGCAACATTTTGTAAGGCAATTACTCTTTAATTCACTATATAACTTCTCGAGGGAATATCAGAAATATTTATTGCAATATTGGCTGCCACAAAATCCAGGGTAAGATATATCAAATTATACTTTTTATTGGTGCAGATTGGATGTTGAAATGCACATGAACTCTAACCTACCAAGTTCTCTTTTAAGATTCCTATAAGAAAATGAGGAAACAATTGCACTCCATTATTCATACTAGCAACTTTTGCTTCGAGCACTGAAGTTCTGAAAAGTTAGTGGCATGTAAATCTCTTCTCTCTCAAAACAACCTTTGCAGTAGTCCACACTGGATTTGTGGGGTAACTTAAAACTGGGCTCACTATGTGATCTGCGTTTCAGAGTACTTTGCAAGTTCATTTCAGCGATCCTATCAGAGTACTTTCCAGACTATGTATTTCCACCTAGACTACCAGAAAAAAACTGTCTCAGATATCTCTTTTGATTCACAGTCCTAATATTCATGCTGGTACAGTATAATCTATCACTGATTTGAACAAACTCTCTCAAGAGAACCTGTTACAAGTATATATGAAAACATAAAAGAATCTGATGAACGTTACAATTTCTGTTATGAAGATCTGAATATTTATTGAATAAGTGATATAATTTCAATAATTCAAATCACATACTGGAACTATTCCAGTCAACTATAATTCCTATTTATTTGTATAATATAATGGAAAAGAAAGATTCCTGCTCGCAGCCCCTGCTGCCTCAGAAATCTACTTGGCTTCCTAGCAGCCCAGACGAGTCTGTGTCAAACAAACAAAAATCAACACCCACCATGCAAAATTAACTGAAAGTTCAAGAAGCAAAGTGCAATACAGCTAGAGAGACAGCAGATCAGCCTTGCTATGAACCCCACTAGTCTTGAGTAGCTCAGTATTGTCAAACCACATAACTGAGTATTTACTACTCCAAGCGCAGCTGGGCTGTCCTCACTGTCTACATTTGGTTATCCTGAGATACTGTGTAAAGAAGCCATCGCATCACCTAGGCAGTACTGCCTTTGGTCTTCAGGAGCTGAAGTGAGAGTGCAGCCAGAGAGCCAACAGCAGGACAACTTGTGAGTGAGCTACAGAGCAGGAGGCAGGACAATGTGAGAGGAAAACACAGAGCTCCTCACAGGTGCCAAACTCCACACCTTGCAGTGAGCTCTGGGTCCTGCATAGGCTCTGGGTCTGCAGGGGATGATCCATACAGTCTGTTAAGCAGAGTTTCTCTAGTCAGTTTTCCCTCTGTGTGTATTTTTCTCTTCAAAAGGAATAATCTTTTGTTTCATTGCTTTTCTGCGCCTCAAAAATGCTTTCTAAGAATTGTTCTTTCAAAGTGAATCTCAAATTGTCTTAAGGAGTTTGTTTGATACTTCCTACTCATGGAAAAGAGTCACCTTCTGTGAAAGAAGACTCTCTGAAGGTATTTAAATTTCCAAACAGCTTCTTACCCCACAGTACCGCTCCTCATTGAAGATCTGTGGAGGGAGGGGAATTCCATTTTGAGGCTTTTTTTCACCTGGGACATTCTCTCTCATCCATTTCCTGTTGTCTTCATCACCTGCTATGTCCATTTGCTGAAAGTCAATCTTGTTGGCCTCTAAAAAGCCCACTACCTCTTGCTGCTTCTTTTTGATCTGGTTAGGAAAGAGAAGAAACAAAATTCCTTCTTTAAAAAGAAAATTGTTTTCTAAAAGCAATTGCTATTGCAAGCAGAACTAATGCAAGTATGTCCCATTGGATCCACTACTGCAGCAGCCCCTAAACTTTTTAGAGCTGAGATTCAACACTGCTTCTTAGCACCCAGAGCACTGCCATTACTTCCCCCCCAGCTTCTTTCTTTCCTCCCTGGAAGCAGCGATACCTCCATCTAAGAAACAACACTCAGCAGGAAGCCTCTTACTCCGTGCCCAGATCTGTGAGTGTGGTATAGAGATACCTCAGCTAATCCTGCCTAAAGTCAGCACGGACCTGAGAATGTACATATTCTCCTCAATATGTAACAGTCTCCTTTTTCCTGCTCATTACATATGACATTTAGCTTTCCATAAGTCACATGTTTCTCTCTATTGCTGTTCTTTAATGCTAGGCATAATTAAATATGAGTGAAAGCTCGACGAAAATCCAGTACAGCTTAACTCCTGTGCTTGAACACTTCCCACATTACAGACTGATGTTCCAGTTGGACCATGAAGAACATATTACATACAAATAAAGCATGTTATACACAGCTTCTGTGCTACCTAAAATTCAGTCGTGGCCCTTATTCCCTTTGATGCTAGTTCTGTATAGACCTAGGATGCAGGCATCAAGCTTATAACCTATCCCTTTACTTTGAAGATGTAATACTCACTATACTTCTCTACTAAAGGAATGCTACTCCTAAGCAACATTTAAAGAACTTCCCCGTTTTGTATATGTCTAACTTGTCTAAATGCTGCAAGGGCAAACTTTAGCCCTACAAGTACTGCAGCACTTGAAGCAAGCACTGTTTGGACTGATCTGTACAAATTCTCTAAAGCTGCTCTTCGGTCACACACAGCTAAATTACCGTCCAGAACAATCACGTTCCAGACGTGACTCTCTTCTCCTCCCAGTTATGCTACACTATGCAGCAAGTTAGTGTCCTATATAGACAGTAGCTAGAATGATGTATTAAGGTAATTTTTACATATGAGCCATCATACAATTTGAAACCGTGTCTTCCACAAGTCAGACACCCGAGCAACTGAATTTAAAGTGACACCAAGCTAGTGTAAATCAGTCCGAGACAGACAATGAGATGAGAAATAATTCATGGATTATGTATTTCTATAATCTAATAAACCTGAAAAGCTGAAGTAGAGAGATGGCCTATTATATTGGAAGAAGGAATTTTCATGGTTAAGGATAAAATTTCTTTTACTTGTTTAAATAAGGAAGTATCTACCTCTACAGCTATGCTTGCTTATAAAAAATAACAAACATAAAATGCCGTACATTTTTATGACAACAACAGGGGTTTATGGTGAGCTAAAAAAAGTACATCCCTTTGAATGGAAACACTAATCCAAAGTGTTCAAAAGCCGTGCAGTTGACAGATCTCAAAGGTGCTTATTTATATTCTTATTTTTACTTTTTAAACAGAGGTCATTTTCTTAATGGCTATTTAGCTGCACAGTTATTTGCAGAACACATTCAGGTGGCAGAAAGGATTGCTTGAGGGACATTTCATTGGAGGAAGTGGCAGGATAATGTTTGTATAAATGGTTAATAAAATCTGCATGAGCCAGTACTAAGAGTTTCACCACATGCTCTGAAACCCAGCGTCCTCAAGTGCTGTCAGCTGCAATTTCAGCGTCAGCTTGTCTCTTTGGACACAGGCACTGAAGTAGATATGGCTCCTGGAATAGCTAGTGCCCCAGACGGATAGTGCCTCTGAGGAGATAACTAAGCTATACATTCTGTGCTCCCTTGCTTATGGCTGTAGCTATAACTTTTAGAATTAAACCTGGATAAAGAATTTTTCTTCAGCCTGAGGTTCATAATACACAGGAGGCCCAAAAAGCACCAGGACTGAAAGCAAAAATTAGGAGAGGGTTGTATGAAAAATGAACGCTAAGGAAAAATCAAAAGTTAAAAGCAATTATGCCTGCGTAAGGAAAAGGCAAGATGTTTCTCATTATGATAACAACAACAAACTATGCAGAAGATGTACTGTGTCTTAAGGCTTACAATTACTAGGGTTTAGGCAGAGCAAAAGACTTGGGTCACACGCTAAGTATGAAACCATAGAGCAAGCCTCTGCTGTGGCTGACACTAGGTAGCTGGGCAACCAAAGGAATCTCTCCAGCAAACAGCGTTCAGAGAGGGAAATCTTCCAGGACGTAACAACACAGAGGACACGCAAAGCTTTTCCCAGAATGGATGAGATTGCGGGAGCTTGTTTGTGCCCTCACTTGTGTCTGATGGCATGGGAAGAATTCAGATTACTTGGGCATAGATTCCCTGGAAAGTGGTGGTGAGCAGGATATTATTTCATCAATGTCATTTTCCTTTTCAACAAAGCTTAAGTTCCACCATCCCTAGCTGCTAGTCCCTTAAAATAAGAAAAAAAAGTTTTAAATATATATTGTCTAGCTAGAGTGTAAGAGCTACAGACAGTATTAGCTTCACCTGATGCCTAATTAAATATTATCACCTATACCCTCACAATCCAGAGTGTTAGTGTTGACCAGCTGCCTATGGTAGAAGCAAATGGTACATAGTCAACAGCTTACAGCAAGAGGAATATTAATTTTGGTAGGCAGAATTGCTGCAGCTTCTGGTTCTAACACAGCATGGACAATCTATTCCTGATAATTATTCTTTTTTATCACACTCTAACCTCTGATTTGTCTTAAAATTGATTTGAAATTTGAACTCTGGTTTATATATGATTAGATTCACAGTCATGGATGACAACCCCCTACTCTGTATTTTAAAGGACATAATTCAAATAGTCTACATTTTCCTCAGACTTTCTGAGACCTACAGATTTGAAGGCAGGCAAGTTCATAAAATGTCACCAAAACCACTGGGAATAAAAGGATTTTAGAGGTGCTTCAATCATGAGCAGCAGTAAGCAAGAGTTTGGAAGAATTCCTCTCTGTCAGACACAAACCCCCTCTCTCCCGTGATTCATGGTAACTTAGAACCTTGCAGAATATTACCTATTTCTAAACATTTCTGTGGCTAATAACAAAATATTTTTTTTTCCCCGCTTGCTTCAAGTCAAACATTTAGTACTTTTTAGCAGTATAAATAAGTGTCTCCACTTCTGCTTGCCTTAATGAATAGTTCAATATCAGCTAAGTTTGGAGCAGAAAGATAATAAAGCTGAAGTTATTTAAAATAAATTTCTGAATCATTAAGGGGAAAAATACAGACTGCAGATTTGCTGTGGAGCCACAGTGAATTATATCACTCAAGCATCTGATCCAGAGCACCAGAATGTTGCTGGGTTCACCGCATTCACTTTTAAAACGTATTTATTAACATGATAACCAGTTGCAGTTAGTAGTGCGACCATGTAGTACACAGAATAGAAAAGCTTTTCATTCTTTACCAATGATCCTCTGCTGATTTACACCAGAGGAGGCTGGGCCCATCTTATTTTGAAATTCAAAATGCACAACATACTTTTGATAGAGATCAACCGCATTGAAGACAGCACCAGTGCTGCCAGGACAATTTAGACTTCCAGTTTAAGCTATTCATGGATTAAATTCATTCTTCTCAGGAAAAGCTGTACAAGGCTGACAGAACATTTATTTTTAATAGGATTTTAGTGATATATCAGGGTTTGTGCTGGCTCCTTGCATGAGTGAGTTTTATTTTATATATACCAAAACTCATTAAAGGTTCATTGAAAAGCTATGTTCCATCCATTTTAATCAGTGAATGTGGAAAAGTACTTCAGCTGAACATTGCGTTTATTTGGCATTGCAATTATGTATCAGCAATCTGAACACATGCTGCCCTCCGAGAGTGCTACAGCTCCTCCTACACCCAACGCACCAGGGAGGAGGAAATACACAGGCCGTGCAAAGATGCCGTACCCTTCCTTCCAGGATATGTCTGGGCTCTCACTAACAGCTTTTGTGGGCTGCCAACATGCAGTGCAGACTGGCATTAATAAGCTTAAAACCTATTACAGTTCACTGGCATTAGCTATCTTTCGTAGCAGTAATAAACCACGGTAGCGATGCCGAACAGCCCAAAAAGGCTGGATAAAGCTCACTTGTTGCCCAGCGTTCAGTGTGGCGCACACATCCCTTCTCTGCAGTCCAAGAGGAAAGGAGTTAGTTATAGCTGCTAGCTGGGAGGAGACACAAGGAATGTGTGGAGCAGAGGAAAGATCTTGGTTCAGCTAGTGCTAAATATATGTATGATACGCTTAGTTTTAATTGCATAAGCGATCTCTGAATGTCAGTGTTTAACCAAAGCACTCGTACAACTGCCTTGCTGAACTACAGCCCCAACTCCACAGCGGGAGCGGGAACAGTTCGTGCCTGAGGCACACAAGATGATGATGGCCCCAACACACACCCATACTGGATGTCTGCACTGGGATTTCAGTCATGGTCACAACTTTCCCCAGAAAATGGATGAGCGGCAAAGAAGGTAGTGACGACTCTTCTTCGGTCAACCAAAGGAGACCAAAACAGGGGACCAAACAGGAGCGAAAAGACTGCCACCACACGGTGTACGGCAATTTGTAAAGCTACTTGAGCAGTAACTGCTAGATTACAAATTACTAAACCTGCAGTTTCCAACCCCGTCTTCTTTTTTCCCTTTGCATCTGAGGTTTCTTATGAAAAAAAAAAGGAATGCTGAAATGTCAATAGTAAATTTAGAGTGTCAGGCTTAGCAATAGGCTGGCTAGACAAGTTGATGAGAGAACTGCAAACTTCCTCAGCCATATTCCAATTTGAATTTTAGAGAATGACCTCTGGTTCATTTTCTAGAGATGACCCCATGAACAGGGGATGTTTTTTGGAGCTTTCCAACTCTGGAAGCTTCTTAAAGACATGGAGCTGGTGTCAGAGATGTAGTTACAGCTATGTGCAAGCACCAGCCAGTTTGTTTAGCCATGTCACTGGGAGGGAGTGACTGCCAAAGGAAAGCTGCAATCTGAGCTGATCTGGGAACTGGATATAAAAGGAAACAGTCCTTTCCCGGTTCCCACCTCCCACGGACTTCCAAGCTCCCTACTATTCACATGCCCTTCCCTTCAGCTGATACACTATGCTGACAGCGACAGCAGTAGACCTCAATACTAAAAATCATCAGTGTAACATTTCAAGAGACACACACTCAACCCCCTCCAACCCAAAAAAACCTCAAGGAAAAGCAAACAACCCCCCCCCAAAAAAAACCCAAAACCCAAAAACCTAGGGAAAGGGAGGGGGTGGGGAAGAATTCTTTTCTGCATAACTTTATTCTGCTTACTTTGGCTCCAAGCTCTTTCTTAGACAGAGTTCTCCTTTTGCAGGAGAAGTGTCCTAAAGTCTCCTTTAAAAACAAATACATTAACTTCTACTGTAAACAATCTACCTTAGCTTTTGTGCAAATACAATATCCACTTTTTCCTTCTTCAGTGAATATATATTGCATATACTTTTTCAAACAGAAGTAAATCTATTAAGTGACAGATAATTTATATGTAAATGTTATACCTGTAGTAAAACCTCGCATACAAGCAAGCCTGCATTAATAGGAATTCGCTACATCTTGAGCAGCTTTTAAGAATAAGGTAGGCAATGCAGACTAGAAGAAACCCAGTGGTTTTTTCACCATGCAAATTCAGATTGTGCTGGGATCTTCTAGGCTGATTTACCAACATGATCCCAGCAGAAAGAGGAGTATTTTAAATGAGACACCTACCGCTGTAGACCCTGAGGATGTGGCTACAAAGACTTTGATCACCATGTTGACAGTGATGAAAACTAATCAGCAGAGCACGCCTGCTATCCACAAGTCACCACGCTCCCAAGAGGAATCCAAGCGTTCAGCAGCTCCTGGGCTAACCCGGGTCCTTAATGGATGACCCCCCCTCAGCAATCCAGCAGTTTTGGCCTCTTCCTCTCCCTGGAGTTCCGGGCTTTCCCACGCCATTGGCTCTTAGGTATTTTGGGACAAGAGGCCAGTAGAGGATTGGTTAGTAAGAGGAGCCGTAGCAAGGGGTTTGCACCTGCCCCTGGCCTTATTGCATTAGATTGACAGGGTGGCAGTCCAAAAAAGGCAAAGGAGAGTAGTGCACCAATGAGACAGGGCTGGAGAAATATTTGGGAGAGGGGGAAGGGACAAGTGAGAAGGGAGAAGGGACAGGGAGCAGGCAACTTAGTGCTGGGGGGTGATCACAAAGCTGTCAGGTAATGTTCAACGTTGCATGGGCACTGTCACAGCTACCTCTTGCATAAAAGGGCTTGTGCCCTCTCCCTGACCACAGCCAGGAGGCTTCGGAGTTGTAGCTGCAAATTTTATGTTATAAAAGGGGAAGGAGGAAAGGGAGGGCAAGGGGAGCATAGATGCAGAATTAATTATAGCAGAGATCATATTGAAATAAGCTTCGGTTACAAACGCTCTCAGCTTTAAAGAATTCAGATCATCATCCACACTGCAGGGCTCAGGGACTTCTCTGAAATAAATATGTGTCAGTATACCTCCTAATACTGAGGAGGGTGATTTGCCTGATTGTATGTATCTGGAACCTATTGTATTTTCTCCTTCTTTTTGCATCACCGGTGAAAACTGCCTGGGCAGAAGGTGTAAGAGAAGGCCCAGAATACTTGGTAAAAAATATCCCAATCTCTTGTGTTATCCAGGATGCTCTTTTTCCATCTGGTTGTCTCCTTCTGCCCCAGAGATGGTCACAATTCAGTGGCTGCCTGCATGTATTTGCTTGAGGAGGTCTCTGAGCATGAGAGGTATTTTAAGAATGTTAAATGGTAACAGATTACTCCCAAATTTTAAGAACCAATTTTGTTTCTGCTGTAAGTGAGCAACATGCCACTGAGCTCAGTAAAGCTGACCCTATGTGAGAGGTGAAACTGGCCTAGGTGTTAGAAAGTGCTTACACACATTTCAAATGTTAAGATTGAATATAGCAAAGTCCAACCCTGAAAATACTTTAAATTGAATACAATACTTTCTTTCCAGGATTGATTAGGTAGGACCAAATGCACAATAGTAAAGATGCTCTTGAAAGTAACGGTCTGTGCAAACCATTATGTGTTCCATGCATGGAACAAGGATCCTGAAAAACCTCACTGAAAACTAAAAATAACAGCATCGGTAGTTTGCACTGTTTACTGTGGCTCACCATCTGTCATTTCTTTCTTCTTTTGAGAGGTAATAGGAGGTCCAGCAAAAAGAAAAGCCTGTTAGAAAGAGGTATTTTCAGAGTATTTACCTGTAAAATAAAAAAACCCCACCTTAATGCAAAAACATAAATTATTGTCAGAAGTTATTAGACATGCTCATTTCTCAGGAGATTTTGTATGTAAGTCTAGCCCAGTAAATTCAATGGAGATGCCTGGCCATTTGGAACATACTGTTCCCAAATTAACTTATTTGGTTACTTGTGCTCTGAAGATGTACAAACAAAGGATGCAGTGGTCATTGGCTTCAAAGCATGATACGCCTTGCAAGTATAGCGACACTAATAATTAATACTCAAAGCAGTAAATATTTACACCATCAAATATCCACGGTCAGGACTGGGACAAAATTGCTAATTAATGCTCTCTCCTACTCTACTTCATACCTGAAATGCCCACTGAACTACACAGGCAAAAACCAGGAGGTGGCCCAAAGCCTCTGCCCACCTGGGCCTTGGCAGGTGAGGCCTCTGGGGCACGGTTCCCATTGGTCCAGCCTCGAAGAAAAATACTGCTCCAGCTGCTTTCATTCCAATGGCATTTTCCCCCTTTTTCAGCCTAAAAATGTTTCATGTAAACTCAAACCCCGACTTTGGAGCCGGTTGGGTTTGGCCTGTGCGCTCTCAGGGTGCACGCCATGCCGTGCCATGCCATGCCACATGACATGATGCCACATGACATGATGCCACATGACATGACGCCACATGACATGACGCCACATGACAGGACAGGACACGGCAGGGCAGGGCAGGGCAGGGCAGGGCAGGGCATGGCAGGAGGTGCCTCCACGGCCACCATGAGGCTCCGCGGCCCCATGGGACTGAGGAACCCGTTGGTGGCGCAGAGGGACCCGCTCCCCGCACACCACATTGTCAAATTCCCATTAAGAGCCCGGTGGGGTAGAGAAATACGGTGGTGGAAATCTGTAGGCAGCCATGCCTGCAGGGTGCGGGGCGAGGGAAGGGGGCGAGGGGGGCGGTGCGGGTGGCGGAGGCCGCCCCTCCGGCTGAAACTACAGCTCCCAGGGTGCCCCGCGGCCTCTACCTGTCCCCATGGCAACGGTGACGCGCCTGTCGGCCGAGGAGGCCGGTAATGGCGGCGGTGGCGGTGGCGGTGGCGAGGGCGACGCTCGGGAGGCCGGGAGGGGACGGGGCAGGCCGGGGTGGGCAGTGGGGCCGGGGCAGGGCGGAGGTGGGGCGGGATGGAGGAGATTTCTTGAGAGGGCAGGGTGGAAAGGTGGGATCCCCTGCCTGGGGGTGCCCAGTGGCAAAGGGCTGCGCTCCCGATCTGGGCAGGGAGAGCAGAGCAGAGCGGTGTCAGGCCGGGTGCCAGGGCCTGGAAGTGGCTGTCAGGGCCTGGGGCTGGGTGTTGAGGTGCTGAGTTGGCTGTCAGGGCAAGCGCTGACTGTCATGGCGCTGGGGGCTAAAGGGCTTCCAGGCCTTTTGAGGCTGTTGGGGAGAGTGGGGTGGTTGGAGCCCACCAGCACCCTGGGGAACCCTGCACTCGTGAGGGTGGTGGGGGAGCTCTGGCTTGTGGTGACCACACCAGGGAGCTGTTTGGGGCCCTTGGAGGAGCACAGAGGCAGGTCTGAGGGCCCTGGATACGCCCTCGCCCTTCCTGCATGAGCAGGTGGGCCCTGGCACCCAGCTTGGTTCCCCTGGGCCTCAGGGCTCCGCTGTGAGGCCCAGGGACTGCTGCACCATGGTGGTCTGGGAAGTCAGACAGTGTTCTCCCACCAGGACTCGCCCTTCATTTACTTACACTGTTTTTGCAGACGGACTACAATTAATTCTTCCGTGTGACAGTTTTGCAGTTTCTGGGTGCTTGAAACGGCATTTTCATCTTTCACAGTTTTTGCCCTAATTATTTTTGTTCCTGCATCTCTTCCTTCAACATACGTTCTCCTAGCGTTTGTCCATTTCAGTCCCCGTTCAGCTACTGCTTTTTTTCCTTCATTTCTATAGTAATATAATTTCATTTCTCTGTTTCTTGTCTTTCACCTTTTGTTTTTCTGTCTTCTCCTTTTCCATTTTACTTATTTCTCAACATCTGCTCTTGAAGCTGGATGGTGACATTCAGCCCACGCTTCTTGTCAAAACAAATTAAAGCAGTAGTTTTAAGTTTAATTTAAGCTAATTTGATTTAAAGACAATTTGGCCAGAAAGTGTTGACAGTACCAAATCAAATTTAAACAGAAATACAGATCTACATACCAAGCTGGCGTTTGCCTATTCCTCATCTTAAAATACAAGTTCTCGTCTCTTAGGGCTTATTGCATTGGCTCAAATTTAGTAGGACCCTGGGCATTCCTCAGACTTCCACAAGGAAGAGTTGTTCATGTAAGGGAATGAGGAGTAACAAAACTGTTTTGATTCAACCTAGAACATTTTGTGCAATCCTAAATTACATGTTTAATTTTCTTTGGGAATTATGTGATTCCCTTCTCCCCTTTAAGAAATTTAATGTAATGTAAAATAAAATGTCACCACAAAGCAAAAATGCCAACAAAGGAGTTAGAATGTTCTAAAAATACTTTCTCTTTTTTTTTGGTGAAAGCTGTTTGTTAAAGTCCGTCTAAACTAAAATATCATTTTAACCCCATCAAATTTCTTTTACGTAATTGCTATGCCCCTTTTAGATCCCCCCAAATCTACAACTTATTTTACTACTGGGTAGAATTCTGCATCTATAAAACTATGGTCAGAGTCGTCTTCATGTGATATAAAGAAAATGAAGCTGATACTGAACTAATTTTTACTAGAACCACAGTGTTTAAATAATGCTGCCAGGAGTATGAAGTAATCTGTTCTTCTACTCTCTAGTAGCCTCCGTAGGGAAAAAAATTTAGGTGTAAGAGATATTCACACAGACATTAAAAATTAGTCAGCATTCTGTATTTTATGCTAAATATATGTTTTTTAAAAAGCCAAGCAATTAGGAGAGTTTGTTTTGTTTGAAAATTGGGCTATTGAGAAAAGACAATTCCAGAGGAAGCAGCAATGCTACTTAGAACCTGATCAAACAAAACGAGGTCATCGTCTCATCAGAGAACCGTATCTCTGACAACAACAGTACATTACAGGTGATATTTCCTGAGCTATATGGGTGTGTAGACATGGAGATTAGTGTCTTGCAGCATTTTCAAAGGCAAACAAATGTGTAAATACAGTTTGGCTGTGAAGAAATTATTTTCTTTAAAAAAAACCACTGAAATTTTCCTTAATGTTTCTTCTGAAATTGGGCAGAGACACTTTTATTATATTGTGAGGTTTTATTTAGCAAGCTTTGTTGTTTTACAAACAATTCTGATCTGATAGTAAATAAAATAAACAACATCCGAGAAGTTAAAGAAAACCTTTATTTTAGTCTCTAAGTCAGATACTCTGTTGTGCAGCTTTTGGTGCTGCTATATCCTTAATACGGCAGGAAAGATTTTTTTTTTCCTACTGTAATGCATAAGTTAATTTTGTGATCTGATTTGTGATCTAATTATTGAAAGTTATGACTAAATGATATTTTTATGACATGAATGGAAAGGTAAAAATCCTATAAAAACACATAAATATCCAGTTTCAGAGACTTGAACAATTGTTTTTTTAATATTGTAAAGCACTTTAAGTATTCAGCATAAATACAATTACACTTCTTTTAAATTACATTAATCATGGAGAAAATTTATACATTACAGGAAACAAACTATGGTATCTATTTACATTTAAATAGTAGTACCTTGTAAATCTTTAGAAAATACATGCCAGTATCATAGTAAATTCTGAGATAAAAACTAGGGTATTTCATATTGCAGTTCATTCTGGAAACAAACTTACCCACTTACTACAGACCACACAATTATTTTAATGGGTTAAAGAGTAACAACTGGGTTTTTTTAAAGGTAATTTAGTATTTCTTGGCATTGTTTAATATAGCTGAACATGGTTTAGTATTGTTTATGTTAACTGTAAACTGCTCAATAACATTCTGATTCCTGATAGGTTATGGAGGTCAAATTTAAGTCTTCTACCATAACACAGCAGTGAACTCAGATGACTGTTTCCTCCATATTTTAGTGACAGAAGACAGTAAGTCAGAACGTGGCACAAAAAGCAGGGATACTAAAGATTCCCCAAAGCACAGAAGTATTGGAAGCAGCAGCTGTAGCAGAGATAATGGTTGTAGGCAACACAGTAGAGAATTACAGAAGTGAAAATTCTGACGCTAACTCTTCTGAGGGCTTTGTCAGTGACGTGCTCTGAAACAGCTAGAAGCAGCAAATGTTTAGAAATATCAGGAACTGAAAAGAAGAAAACACAGGAAAAGGAAAAAAAGAAAAAGGAAGGAAAAGGACAGCATATCTTCCCCAAGATGATAAAAAAGGTACTTTGTCTTCCGGTAGTAGAAAATGAGACTCTCTTGAGGAATGTAGCTATGGTCTTTCTTTGGCATTTTTTCAGTAATTAGGAAGTCAGGGGAAACAGTTTTTCGGTGAAGAAAAATACATGTTTCAAACACTAGGAGGGGGAAGGAAAAGAGAGATTCCCTTTGTGTTATCTGACAATACTTGGCAATCCAAGAGGCAGAATAATCACCTGAGATGTGGGAGCACCTTTGCAATCCTCATCTCTCAGTTTTAATCTGAGGATTTGAAAATGGCTCTCTCACATATACTGCAATTTCTGCCTTGACTGTGTATCACATGATGAGTCTGAAAAAGCCTTTTCTGAGGAAAATGAAATGTCTGCACGAAAGTGTCAGTTTTGACAAAAAAAGCCTTGTTTTGTACAGCTTAGTCATGGTGTATCATGTAAAATTACATTTGCGCTTCAATGGAATGACCGTATAGCACAAATATATTGCCTTTACATAAATGTTAACAGTGAAGAATCTTTTCATGTCTGCATGTTTTCATATCTAGACCCATACTTTCTTAAATCCCACCATGCTACATCAAAAAATGAGTGTAAAAACAATTACCCTTTTCCTGCTGAGCTTCAAAATTTAATCTAGATCTTCCAAATCTGCAAGATGCAGATCAACCAAATCTACAAGATGCAGATCAACCAAAAAAAGAGAAAGGAACCGCTGATTATCTCTTCTATTATATAAGTTATATGCTGCTGTCAAGAAGTCATACTGGCATGAAACTAGCAGACCAGAAAAAATAAGCACATTTTTAAAATCTATTTAGCAGAATAATCATTATTAGCTACTAGCTGCATTGGATATTTTAAGTGGTTTTTTTTCACTTGTTCATGGCTACTTGAAATGATCAGTTTCCCAGGAACACCATTATAATTACATTTTCACCCTGTATAGATATGTGTAGATTTTACAGTATTTTTGTCAGCTTTTGCAGGAAGGTATTTTCCCATTTCTTTTACATCCTCTCATTCCATTCTGGCAAAGTAAAATAGTAATGTAATGGTTGTTCTCATTTTGGAAATATTTGTGTGACAACATTTGTGGTCATATTGTCGTCTTCCTGCAGTGGAATTCTATTACAGAGAACATGCAGGTGTGGTGCTTGTGTGCCTTCCATTTGCTTTAGTTTTTACCTCTGATGAGTTTTTTTCACAGCACCTGTTAATTTTGCTCACTGAAGAAGGTCTTGTACGTGCCTGACTTGAACTGACTGCTGTAATTTCTTCTCTGTTTACTTGAACCTGCATGCTAGTCCTCTTAATCCATTTAACACATACGTAAAGAAAATAACTGCCCTGCCCTAATCACAGTCTCTCCTCCATTTGATTCCTAATCTCAGATTCTTTCTGTCCTTTCCTCTTGCTATCGCATTCGTAGTTTGTTCTCCCTGTGTGGCTCTGTATGAGCGAGGTCCTACTAGCTTGCCCCCGCTTTCTCTCCTCTGTCAGCAGGGCCATCAGAACAAAGACCATCCAGTTTGTATCCTGAAAGAGTGGAGCGCATCAGGTATTTCAGGAATAAGAGCAAAGGACAGACAGAATTGCGTAACTGACCCCCTTCTGGCTTAGGTCATGGAAGCAGCGAGGCCATGGTGTGGTGGTGCCCTAAGCAGTGTGTTGCTTTACTTTTCCTACCGCTGATATGATGTTGCTTCCCATCTGCAATGGGGTATTCTGTTTGGGGCCTGCTCCTGTAAAGAGTTTGTGTGCAGAACACCCATTGGATTCAACAGAACTGCTTGAAAAGATCTGTCCTTTTCCTCTGGTGTTTTTTTAGGTTAGGACCTCGCCTATTTTATCCGTAGTGTTATGTGATTATAATAAACCTCTAGCAAAATACTGCCTGAAATATCTTGAGAGCTATAGTGAAATTGAATATATGCCTGAAAAAGGAGAACACACTCAGTTCTACAGTCTTGACTATTTTCAAATTCTAATTGTTTCAGGAATGGAAAATGAGAGTAATTCACTCAGAATGCTGGCCATAAAGAAAGGCAAATGGCAGTAATACACTCAGAATGCTAGCTCATAGATTTTTTCAATTGCTGTAAAGAAAGTGTACACAACTGCACAACAGTTCTATACTAATAAGCATGTAAAGTTTAAAAATGTAGTTCAATTCAAAGCTGACTTGAAAATTCTAGAAAGCAAGCTGGTTAGAAATCCTAGCTGCAGAGAAATGTAACCACGTGCTATTGTGATCACCTTGGTTTTTGAGTTCTTGCAGACCTGTAGATTACTACGTTGGTTTTTTTTCTATCACACCCCTATTAAAGGTGTAGGTCCTCCCTCTTGGGAATCTTTCTAGATGGGTTGAATTTGGTTCATCAGTCCCCAGATCATGCCTACATTAGTGAACTGCATGATTTACAGAGAGAAAATTTATTTCCATTGATACTGGAGTAAAGTGTTAACATAAACATACTTTACTAAGTTATTCCCAGAGTATTATTGCTATTTGCCTCAAAAGACACCACCTGTGTAGGTACCCTTAGTAATGGAAAGCGAGCATGATGGCTGTTTCGAATGAAAATGGCTTCAGAGAATGAAAGGAGGGACCCTTGACCTCCTATAGACCTAGTTAGCTATGGCCCAGTGCAGCCACATAAATGCACACACAGAGATATAAAATCTTTAATGGATTTAATACTTCAACATTGGGTCTTAGTATAGATCTTGGGTATTTTGTCAAATATACCACAGTTAAGTAGCTTGGTGGGTAGTATATGAACTTATGTGAGCAGTAAAGACATGCAGTGATTTTGCTGTCTCAAATCATTGCTATATATCAATCCCAGTTTGCTTTGGTCTGAATGCAGGAGGAAAAAAAATTGCCACTTGAGAAGATACCACATCAGAATTCTTCATTTTTAAGCCTGCAGAGTAGTATGATTTCCCAGAAAAAAAATGCAGTGGCTCAACGAATATCATCAGCAAGACTTCACAAAATTAAAGAACTGAAGAATGAAATATTTTATTTACAACACAAATTAGAAGCATCAAGCTTAGAAAACCACATTTTGAAACAGCTTCAGTGTCGACACTTGAAAGCAATAGGTAGATACACAAATTCAGAAAGTAACTTGCCAGATCTTTTAGCAAGTCATTATAATGAGGTGAGAGCTTTAAGGAAACTCCTGAGGATGTCTCAGGAGGATGAGAGAAACACATCCAGAAAGCTCAGAAAAGTTGAAGCAGAGCTGGTAAAAGCTAAAGATGCTTTGCAGACCTTGCATATGCTTTCAGAAGACAAAGCTCTTGCAGAGAGAGAGGAACTTGATCACAGATTATCAGTCCTTACAGAAAAAATGGAAGTGAATGATAAGAGAATACAGGTAATATGCGCGTATCATTATATTTGTGAAACAGTAATAGGAGAGGGTTTTGTGCAAGAATAATGGAAAGTTTTTAGTTGCTTCTTGTCACATTAATGATTCTGGAACAGTCCTGTAACACTGAACATTCTTTTTAATCCAATGCTGTCCTGAGTGTAAGGTACTAAAAATGGCAGTAGTATCTCCTTCCAGTATTTTAAAACCTGGCAGAAATGTATGAGTAGATTAAGTGTGGCAATAGAGATCTTCTAGGAATGAAGTCATATGCCTTAACCCTGTTAGGTCAGTGCGTAGCATATAGCTGGAGAGCAATCTTCAGCAGAGTGTCTACTCTGCTCCCTGCCAGCAGCATGGGGTACCCAGGCTTGCCTGGGTACTGTGGGAGCTGTGTAGCCACAATAGCACAGACCCTAATTTACCTTGGCAAAGCACAGGATAGTCGTACATGGAGACCACCAGGCTGATCTACTTCCTTGAACAACCAAAACTGGCTTATCTGGAACTAGCACAGTTATTTTTAGGTGATGCTGATGGGCAGTATGGACATACCTACATCTCCTATTCACTAATTACTGCCACTCCCTGTAGTCACCTGTTAGGGTGGCTGCTGAATTAAGCAATAGTCAGGTGTCCTAGATTTTAGGGTTGGTTCTACTGTTGGTTTATTATGCAGCTGTAGTAAAAGCCTTGTGGGAGTTTAAGAGGAGGTAATTCATCTCCTTTTAGTATCTCATGCTTCTTTACTCTTATTGAATGTTTCACAAAAAGACAGGAATACAGTTTTTAATACAAAACTGGAAGAGTGAAATTCCCATTGTCCTCCAGCAATTAATTTCTATTTTCTATGGGGTATATTATGCATAGAATTAAATAAAAAGCCAGGTAATCTTAGAGGCATTTCACCATCTGAACAACTAGGTCTGAAGTGAATTTATTACAGGAAAGAAAATAAAAATATAAACAGCTGAATTCAAACTCTTTTTTGAAAACTCTCTATTTACAGACGTCCTAGTGAGAAGCTATAAAAAGCAAGCAGGTTTGGGTGTCCACCTTACAATTTTAGTAACTATAATTTCAGTGCAAGGCACTGGGTTCTGATGATAAAGTGCACAATAAATTACTTAGTTTTCATTTACACTAAGCCTCCTTATGCTGCCGCAGTTAAGAGATCTCAGTGTGAACAGAAATGTCTTAATGTTTCTCAAAGATGATTGTGTTCATTAATCCATCAGAAAGGTAACGTACAGCCTTATTTTTAATGTTTGAATGCCAAATATACTTTTTTTTTTGTTTAGTAAAATTAGGTTTTAAACCAGTTTTTGCTCATTTTTAAAGTAATTTTTCAGATACTTTATCATAATTTTATGCATTGTTTACAATAGAATATAATTGTTAGAAGCTTATTTTTCATTGTATTAGCATGCTTATTTTTTAAGTCTGGTAAGAACAGAAATTTTTCAACAGTCATACTGAGTACATCCATATGGTAAAATATATAATTTTTTTAAGAGCCTAGAAAAGCAGCTGAAGTTGAACAATAGCACCTTTAGTCGTCAGCTGGCAAATGAGAACAAAAAAGCTGTGGAAGCTGGGATAATTACAAAGAACTTGCAAATGGAAATTAACTCTCTTCACCAAAAAATTAAGGTATTCAAGATTTTAAACAGGTTTCTGTTCCTACAAGAAAAGTCAAGTATTTAATGTTACCTATTCCTTTTGCCTCTTTTATATTATTTAGTAATGGAATTTCAGTTTCCTAGTTGAGTCTATAGTCTACCAAAAAAAGTCAGAATATCAAATGATGAAATTATTGTAGGGTCTGTTTGTCAGAAGTTCAAAGTAGTTCAATAACTAATTGAAAGAGAGATTATTGCATCACAATTTGAACAGATAATCCACACCACCTTGTTACCATTTTGATAGATCTAGGTCAATATATTCATCTACTAAATTTAAATGAGGTCACTTACAGAAACACTTTCAAATCAAAATGAGCTAAATATTACAATCTGCAAACCAGAGTTTAACAAAAAGACTTACATAAGTGTTTCAATAGTTTGTTTAAATTCCAGCTTTGTTTTTAGACAAATATTTTTGGGACAAATATGTCCAGTTCAACACTTACTGTAATGCTTGTAAACCAAACATACAGGAAAACCTAAAAGTGACACTAAATAGAAATAGAAAGAAAACTGCCATGAATGTATGTTGTATGAATTGTAAACAAGAAAAACAGTAAATATTGCAGAAAACATGAAACCCCTTGTTGCTTTTTAACAATTTAAACTGTATTTGTAACACAGTTAAAATGTACTTTTCTTATTTCTGTATAAAGTGACTGATCTATCTGTTGATCCCACTAGGGAGCTTTCTCTTTCTAAATGGAATCAAATATCTGTGAAAGATATTGCTATGGGGAGTTTTCCCAGACATTATGAAGGGCAGAACAGGCAACTCCTGAGGATTCACGGAGATTTGCATTTCTGTACAGGGACATTGTCCCTCTTCCCTGTGTATCAGCTGCAGAAACTTTCCACCTGATATTTGGCAGCAGCCAGGCTGCCCAGCTGCAGAAGCCCAGTGAGCTGTTGGGAAAGGAAAAGAATACAGTGCTTTTCCTGGGCCTTGTATCAGTCTCCCGAACAGCACTTGCGGTGCTGTTTCCCTGCCGGAGTCTGATCTCCTCCTGTATGTGCAGATCTGGGAGGTGGAAATAATTATAGTCCCAGGAACACTAACGTAAAACTGTTCCAAAATGCAAATTATTCTAAAGTACAGTTCTCACCTTAACGCTTCTCTAAAATATTTCTATTGCACATTTTCCACACAGTTTTCTGTGTGTCCAGTTCTCCTAATGTTATATTTAGATTCACAAAACCTTCTATTGTTTTACCACAAAGAAGACCAGACATGCTTATTAACCTTATCTTTGTGCCAGAACAGAGTTTATTCTTAAACATCCATAGTTTTGGGCACCTAGCTTATTCAGGCCATTCAAGGTATTCAGACGCGCTTTCAGGACAACCTGTATCTCCAAAGTAAATGCAGCTCCTATTTTTCACGCTAAAAACTGGTGAGAGTGTTACTGAAATCTCTCTTCTGTTTTTAAGATAGATTTCAGTAAGGAAAGAGAATTCCTGCTAAATAAATTTTAAAAGTGTGCCTCTTAAGTTTGTGTCATCTCCCAAGCAATAGGTTGTAAAACACAACTGAGCATGTTGTAACCAAGGGCACTGAGTAAATAAAGGAAGTAAAGCCCAAAATTACCCAGTCTGAAAAAAAAAACCAGCCTCAGAAAAACAGATGAAAAAAAAATCATTAGAGACAACTTCATCTTCCAAACATTGTTATGAAAAAGATCATGTAGGTGTACAGATGTGTTGTTAGCCTTAAAAAGGGAGAATTTTTATTTGGCTCATGAAAGAAAATGACATTCCTATTTATGTAAATGACAAAGTCACCACATGGCCTGGCACAAAGCAAAATCACTGGCAGGTTTCTCCCAACGTGGGAAAATTAAGTTGGTAAAAAGTAATTCCTACTGCATATTAGAGGTTTAATAGTGTTTATTTCTTCTTAGGAAAAAGATCGGCAACTTCATGTAAAAAATATTTATGCAAATTGGATGTCTAAAATCCCAAAAGACAAAAGTGATTCAGTACCTCATGAAAAAAGTACGTATACATTTATTTTCCTTTTTTGTTTAGCTATGTGGAACTTACATTGTTTTATAACTGGGACATGTATTCCAAAATAAAAGCCAATATGGACTTTTACATGGGCTAAAAATATTCTGTCACATATAATTTAAAGAGAAGTGCTTGGGTTTTTTCTCATTTATTTTATGAATACAAATGCATGACCTGTTTTTAATATTTAACCCAATTTTCATCATGAATAGCATTTAGCATACATATTTTTAGTATACTAACAGTGACACTGGAGTAGTGCTACTATTTTACGTGTCTATTTGCATCAAAAGCTGTTTACCTATTTGTTTAACATGGTGAAGCTCTCAGTCCACAAAGCTTTCAGAGACTAATTTTTGTTCAGGCTGTTGCCTTTGACTTGGCCTGGAGAAGTGGCCACCCGAGACCTAGAATTCCCACAAAATGGCTCACTAACTCAAAGCACCTCACAAACAACACTCCTGTAGCAAGTTCCTGGTTTTAGTACAGACTTTCAAAGTGCTTTTATATGAGCAAAAATAATTAATTTAATTGGGTCTTTAAAAACTGTTTTCTCATATTTAAAATCCTTAGACCCTGTAACTTAGAAATAGCAGAGATGCTTTGATGTCCATTATTGAAGCTCCTGCAACTTGCATTTTGTTGGGGTGAAAGGAGAGGAGGAGTCTTCAGATACAAGGTTTAGGAATTTTAAAGGCCAATCTGATGATCATACTGTCAGCTTATCTGAGAGAAGAAAATGTTTATCCTTAGTAAGCAGCCCTTTGGTTTTTAGCATAAGTAAATTTAAGTGAGCAAGCAGCGATTGTAATAACCCAGTTATGGTATATCCTCTCAATTAATTCTATCCACAGAATTGATGTTATTTATAATAATACAGTAGAATTATAAAAAAGAACAATAGGAAGTTAATTCTGTCAAGGAAGAAAGAGCTCTTTAGTAAAGAGTATTTCTTTCACATAGATGCTCAGACAGGTTTTGTAGAGAAATATCTATTATATGCAATCTTGCCTATCAAACATTCCAAGAGCAGCTACCTTGTGTGAGATTCAACTGCCTAATTATAGGCATCCAGTGCCATTTGAGATGTCCTAGCACATTCTGCTTGGCCCTGTAGTTGTTGTTCCAGAAGGACACGGGTGTCCCGTAGGTCCTGTGTTAATATCGGCCAGACTTATGTGGATATCTTAAATACTCCAGGGCATCTCAAATAGCATGAGGCGCCTGTGTTCAAACGAGTGGATCCCACCCCTTGAACTGAGGGAGCAACAGCTAAAAACAATTACAAATCATACCGGCCAAGAATGGTTATGTTTCCCATGTACTCACTATATTCATCAGAGACAAAAATGTTGAAGAAGATGGTTTTCTTGAAGCACTTATAAATTTCTAATTATGATATGCTTTAGATGTAGTATCTAGAATTTACTAATGTCTTTTATAGAGAAACTAATAAACAGATTTCAAATACTTTCCCCATATTGAAAGTAATATTCTTGCCTTCTACTCAGAATCATAAATATTCTGTCGATATCCTAAAGGAGAGCTTTCTGCACAAACTTACACCCTTAATTTTGGATAATGATCTGAACATTGACTTTCCTGGGTTAAGCATCTTTTTAGAATACTAGTCAGATATTCCTGCTCCTAAACTGAAGGATGAATTGGAACTTTCTTCATGTGGGTACAGAAGAGCACTTAAAATGTACATGGTAGCAAACATATCTGCTGGAAATATTGCACATGCCCACAGAATTCTTCAAAGTATGGTATCAGTACGAAAACTTCTTGTAATCAGTTGCTTCTTTCTTTCCTCTTCGTTGCCTTTGCAAATCCATTACTCTGCCTTAACTACACGTGAACTACAGGGAAAAGGTTGGTAATTCAAGTTCTAAAATTAAGAAACACGAATTCCTACTTCTCATTCCAAGTCAGACACATTTTTTTAGAAGCTCTGAATTCCGGTTTTAGTTATGTTACATAACCAGCTGTGGGTTTTTTTAATTTTACTTACATATGGACTGGTACAATATTGTTATTTAAATTGCAGTACTTAAATCATTGTTTAACTGATATTTTGTAACAAAAACGTTCCAAGCAAAGTTGTCTGATCTTTTGGTATTTTTGGCCAATAAAGGTTTCATTCTCTGCCAATTAATGGAAACAGATGATTTAGAAATCTAGAACTGGAATTACTGACAATTTTTTTCCTTTTCGCTACTGACTTGAATTTTCCTATAACAGACTTAGAAAGAGCTACTTCTTCAAGTAGTTATTTTCTATTCTGCATTTAAAAAAATTTTTACCCAGCAGGAGAGAAAAAAAGAAATTTTTTAACAATGCTGATAAATAGCTGAAGGTAAGCTTGCCTAGGTTATCAGAAAGCTCTATGTACATAAATAAAATTTATTTATTGAATTAAGCCGTTAATTTCACAAGCTCTCCGTGAGAGAAAAGTTTGCTTAGTTGTGGGAAGGTCACACCAGCTCATCTAGAGGTACAGCTCCCCCTAGTTCTGAATCTGAAGAACGCTCCACTGATTTCCGTTGAAAAAGCTGCTGAAGTAACCACTTGCTGGTTGCCTTTTAAAAGGGAAAACTGATTCCCTCCACATCATCAGAACCATTCCTTCAAGAGTAATCCTCAAATTGGTTATCAACATCCTTTTTACCACCAAACTGCAAACATTTGAAAATCACCATTTTTATGGGGAGTCTTCCTCTGATTTCAGAGATCAAAACTGGAAATAAGGCCGAACGTTGATGTAAGTAAGATCACATTTTTGCTGCTGTGCTAGCAACTTTCTCAGCTACTGTACTCATGACAAAATTATTCTAAAAATAGAATAAAAGAACAATATATGCACCTTCCCCATCCTATCCCATCTCCATTTAGCTATTTCTTTAAATGTCTCGTTCGATTGCTCCTTTGGAATCTCTTTTCAAAGACCGTAGATATTTCAAAGAGTGTTAAGCATTTCCTCTGAAGAGTTTGCTTCCATAAAGCCTTACATAAGTTGCTTAACTTTGAGAAAGGTGAGTAACTAAGTCAGAAGGCATAAAAGCAAGCATCTTTATTATATTCTCTAAGATGCGAATTTAGGAACCTGAAAGCCGGGGCCTCATACCAGACCTCTTAAATTTACATTAGAATGTTACCTCACAAATTAAGCCCACAAGGGTTCTAGGGTATGGACACATTTGTCTGACTTTGCATGTTCTATGTGAACAGGACTTTGTAGATCTAAAACTTACGTATATTTATGATGTACTGATGTACAGATGAAAATGCTCCAAAGTCCATGTAACTATGTTTGTATTCCAGTTTCAGCATTTCTAGATCAAGCAGAAGAAAGAATTTCTTTATTAAAGGGCATTAAGACATGCAGAAAAAAAAAAAATGTTTAAATCCTAGGCCATGTACCAGTATTATCAACCATCAAAGATATCTTTTCTTTATACCAACAATGTAATTCTAGAAACTACTGTATTACTAACAATTGTCCTTTTTCAATAGGTCTTAGTATAAACAGATCAGTACAAGTAGATAAACAGAGTTTTAGATCACTGCTGCTGTCACAGTACCAAACTCGGGAAACAGAAAAAAGCCCAATTCAGCTAAAAAAGGTATGAAAGATCTGGATCCAGTCCCTTGTTTAAGCTCTCAACTAAGCTGTATGTTATTCCTTAAGTTTCAGTAATATGCCTGAATAGCCTGATCCATCATCCTAACCTTCCAGGATGTGGATTTTGTTTGAATATAATTATATTACAGAAAATATGTAGGACCAATGTTGTGATACAAAATAAGAACATAATAGCAATAGAAATTACTGATGCTTTTATAAGTATTGCACTGACTGTGTACTTTTAAAAGTCACAAAACAAGTGTTCCCTCATTATTTTTACCTTTAATTGCCAATTATAGGAGAAGAAGTCTTCAGAAGATGAAAATCAAAAAGCTGTAGCAAATGAAGCATACACAGATACCCAATGTAGAACAGAAAAGCAATCAACCAAGAAAATACTAAAGCCAGAAACTTTTACTAGAACACATACAGGTATATTTTAACATTTTTCTCAGAAACTCATTTGATGTTTTCAGAAGTTGATTGAAGCGATAGTATTGGTAATTTACATGGGTCTGACAGTCGTTAGCTGGCACCTGCATGACAGTAACTAGTTCAACAAAATAAAATATTAAGCATCCCTGAAATCCAGCTGCAGGCGGTGCTGCACAGACAGCAGAGCAGCTCCACAGTATAAGGCATCTTCATGCTGCCGTACTTCTAAAGGGAGTTCCTGTTCATGTTGGTAAAAAGTCAGTGCTTTATCTGTCAAAGTGTACTTCAGTTAATCGTTTGTTAATTCCACATTAATCAAATACTGATCTCAAATTGTTGGTTGTGAATCTTTATCATAGCTGATGTCAACATATATTTCTGGCTCAGGATCTATTGCTGAGAAAGGAAAAGGACTGCTTCAAGGGCTAGGAGTATCTCCTCATTACAGGGATCACTGTAAATAGATTTTAGGTAAATCTTAGCCATTGATTGTGTTCTCATATAACGGTTATATGCAAGGGACTCATCTATAAACACCTTTATTTTGAAGAGATTCTATAGAACAGAAGAAACCAATGCATCTATTCCTTTATCTGAGTTTTTCTTTCTAAAAGTATTCATGTTATTTTCATTATAGTGAAGCTTGTAGAAAGAAACAAGATCTGCATGCCATCATGCCAAATACTTCACAAATGGTAGGAGACATTACATGACCTAAAAGTCATGCATTTACAGGTTGTTGAGGTCACTAACTAGATCGGTTACAGAGCTAGTAATCTGGAAGGCATTAACTACTGTGTTTTGTACTCTGCGTTTTCAGCCTACAGCTTTTCAGTCCCCACCAGATTACTGAAGTCACCATTTGTCTTTGAAATCCCCTTTCAAAATTGACAGAAAACACAGATCTTCTGATTCTGCCTGGGACTCTGTCATCTCACTGTTTGCCAGACTCTTTTCTGCCTTTCTCCCACTGCTGATACTAGACTTATTTATTGAAGTCTTATTTAGCTATTTTAATTATTGCAATTTCATACTTCTCCTTTAAGCTGGACTGTGTCTCATTTTGGAGGTAGTCTGAGTCTCTCCAAAGCCCAGAACCTATCATCATTTGTCCCCCTGCAGCAGACAAATGTATTTACTGTAGACATTCAGTATACACATACCTTTTTCTACTACAAAGCAGAGCCAACTCATCTATAGGTTGGAGTGTTGCAGTGTATTCTGCTCCACGCAACAAGCAACTGTGTTGTCAATTAAGGGAGAGAAAATCCTTCATATATTTAAGTTCCATTTAAAAGCAAGAAAATTACAATTAGAGTTTAGACCTCATGTGGTTTCTCTGTTGCATTGTACATGACTTTTCTGGCCCTGTATTTAGCCATTACTGATTATATTTGCGTGCTAATTCATTTAATAAAATTAATGAAAAAGGTAAAACCATTTACCTGGATTCAATGGCACAATGATCTTGTTTAAATCTTGCCCCATCCTCTTATATTTATTACTACATAGCATTATCATAACCCTCAAGACTGAAATACCATCACTAATAACAACTTAAGCAATGAAATAATGAAGTAAAACTTGCTCTCATTAATGCTTCATAACTCTCTATGTTCCTAGGCAATTTAAGAACATTCCTAAAATATACAGTATTTCATTTTAGGGTATTTAAAGAAGGGCAGACTACTGATGGAAGAACACACTTGTTTGGAATTTGTAGAAGAAGAAGAAAAAGAGACAGATTTGCTTAAACGGGAGCTGAGAAAACTGATGAAAACTGAACAAACTCCTGTAAGCAACAGTGTAAAAGAGAACAATCAAGAGGAAGATACAGTGGAAGAAAATGAAGAAGAAAAGCCGGATGAACAGCTAAGTAACAGTGAGAAGGCAAGGAGTAAATGTCTAGGAAACAAAACACTCAGTACGCTGAAAAAAAAATACATATTCCCAGAAGCCACTGAGAATTTGCATCACGGGCTTCCTACATCAGGTACAAAATCCAAGAAAGGCAGTCTTTGCAACCATAGGCATGCAGGTCAGGACTGCAGTGAAACAGCTGAATCAAAAGTGGAAAATTCCTTTGGGCTATATGAACCATCTTTTGGTAAAGTTACCAAAACAAGGCAGAAGGACAGTTCCACTGAAGCGGAAGGCTGCGCTCATATGACACTGGCTGAAAGGAAAAACAGTCTTATGAAAGAACTCTTTGGACCAGGCTGTGTTTGAAGAGACAGACATTCAAGTTCTAACATGAGAGGAATGAAGAGAGAGAAGTGAAAGGATGCAGGATTACACAAGCCAAATGTCAAACCACCACTAAGGTGGTTCCTAAGGTAAAGCATCTAACCCTAGTGAAATCATTATGAGCAACCTCATGAGAATACACAAACTAGTTATTATATATTTAGTTAGGTATGTGAACTTACCTTTAGAAATACGGATCATTTAAAACATTTTTTAAAAAAACCCAGTGTTTTTAGCTTCATTAAATGCATACTAAATCTTACAAGTACTGAGAATGTCTTTCAATGATTTTTTCCAAAATGACAGTCAAATCAGTTGTCACAAAAGATCATTCTTTTGTTCTTTGTCTGTGTGCATGCATATGCATCTTAGTAAGAGTGCCTTAACAATTATGACATTTTTACCTGTTATCAAGTGTCCAAGTTAGTCTTTGCTTTGTAATTTCCAGTTTTCTGCGTTCTCTCCACAATTTGAATTTTGAAGCTGTCATCTGGATGAAGTGAGCAATCTGCTTTCAAAAGGTTCATTATTGGGTTAGTACCAACAATGCAATAAAAGAAAATAATTTTTTATTTTCTTCACTCCTGAAATAGCTTCCAGAATTCACACATAAAAAAAATAATTTGCTATTACATTGTTTTCACTAGCATTATAAAGCTCTAAAGCTTCATTCTTTTCCACTGTTAGAACTTATCAAAGCAGTTTGCCTGGTAACTTCCACAGCTGACATGCAAAGATGAATGTGCAAGAGTAAACTATTGTTTTGGAGAAGTCAGGCATATCCAGTTCTCAAAAAGCCTTTAAAAATCCTGTGTTTAAGGTTATGTAAGCGAGGGTAGGAGGATTATGTTTTGTTCCTCATAGTAATTCATGAAACGTTGGCTAAAATGCGAAGTTAGGAAAAATTATGTGTATTCTATTAATTTTAAAAGGCACTTAAAAAAAATTACAACACAAAAGCTTTTAAAAGTGATTAAGACATTCAGATCTGAACCTACTTTCAGCGTCTTTCTTTTCAAAATTTCCAAGGTTTTTCTTGAAGTAGTGCTTAGAATGACTCTGTGCAGGCAGAAGAGCAGGTGTTTCTCTGTGAACTATTAATACTTCTACAGTGCCTTTACTGCTGTCCCAAAGTTAAGAGCAAACAAGCATACGTAACCCAACACTCCTCCTTGTACTGACTAGGTGACCAAAAGCCTTTTCGCCCTTACTCACCAAATGTTTGACTAGAGCAGCAAACAAACTGTGTATTTGATGACCCCATGCTAAGTGTGGATAAACGGCAAATGCCACTGTGAAGATTTTAAATGATGCTGCTTTTCTTGACTTCACTCTGTTAAACTCCCTAACAAGCTAAGCAGAAACATCATTAGCCACATCTTTAGATTCAGAAATATGTCAATGTCACAGTTAAATAATCTGTCCCGAATACTTTAAAATAAATATTAAAAAAATTACGCCTTTGAATCCAACAGTATCTGCTTATGCAGGAACATGGTGGGGGTGTTGTTGGTTTGGGTTTTCGTTTGTTTTTTTTCTTTATTTTTAAGGAAAACTGTAATTAACATTGAAAAATGGATTAGAAAACCTGAGATGGGTTTAAAAGCTTTATTTTGTTAATAAAAACACAATTATACATAACATTCAATTCCATTTTTTTCTTAATGATACTTAAAGCACTCATTTTCATGTTGGCTAAATGTAATGTTTAATATAAAAACAATTTTTTTTTAAATTAACATTAAAAAACCCCAACATTTCATGCATATATACACACAATGTATCATGACCTTTTGAATTAATTTCTACAGGCAGTGTTAATTATGGAGGGGCCCTAGCCCTTTCCTTCATTCCTGCAGGAAGGCAAAGGACCTGAAATAACACATCAAATGCATTCCACTGTACAGAGTGTGAAGTGGAACCAGAATCGCTAAAGCCTAGCAGAAGAGGGAAAGGTATCCCTTAGAGCTTTTTTCAGGTTCATGTCAAAAAAACCAAAGGAGGCGTGGAACAAGAACTTTGTCAGCCCACCCACTTGCCTTATGGGGTAGCCACGACAGGGTTGCAGATGCCACTGTAGCATGGCAGACAACACAACTTCATCGCTGTTCTATAGGCACGGTACAAGGAAGAATTCTGTCCACCTTTAAATTCAAAATATTGTGGCTGTTTCCTGTACTTAAATACAGCAAGAAGGATTTACTTCAAAACAAAATTGTTTTCCTCCTCCTCCTGCTTGCTATCACTGTTACTACTTTAGACATTTAAATCACTAATTTGCCCTTTTATATTTACATAGCTGTTTTGGGCTATCCTGGACTGTCACTAATGTATGCTAAAGCCCTAGGAATGTAGTCCTCTGAAGGAACAGCACTGTCTTCTACTTGCTCTTTCTTAACATGGAGCTTAAGAAAGATGGCCAGACCTTTCCTCGCAAAACATGGAAGGAAATAGTTTCAGTGATCCTCACTGAGTTTGAGAAGCAGAAAAAAATGTCAAGGAAGGAAGGTTACTTATCAATAAAAGCAGGAAAAAATTCAAGCGTTCAATAAATTTTAAAAGTCAGGGAGGAAAAAGTATCCAGCTGTCCTGTATTTGGCAACTGAGTGAGTCTCTCGAGAGATCAAAGGTTGATTCTACATATATATCAATAATGCATTTTCTAAGACAGCCCAAGAATACACCAATTCTAGTGTAAAAAGTAACAAGGAGGAAACTAATTCTGTTTTACCCTAAGCCAACCAAAACACCTACCTCTATCCCCTAGTACCACTTGTCCCCAAATATAATCCCACCTTTGGGTAAGACTCCCATATTATACAGCAAAGCTCACAAATTAATTCCTAATGCCAGTGCATTTCCAACTGTAAAATACAAATCCAACACTTAGATTTTGGTGACTACGCCATGACAAAGTCTTACGGTTCTACCGTGAATCAGTGTTCATACTTGTCAAAATAGACACAAAATGAGGTTCTGCAAACAGCAATGCTAGACTTTGAAAACTGACCACCAAACTGAAAAACAAACTAAGGAAAGATAAAACTAACGGAATACTGACTGATATACAAATGAAGTAACAAAGATTATCTCAGACCTAGTCTCACAAAAGACAACTGTTTCTTTTTTTGTTTTTATTCATTGAAAACAGTGATAATGAAAATGTAGTTGAGGACTCCATGGATTACTGCGGTTCCCTCAGCTGAAAGGGTGCAGCATGATAGCTACAACTTTATTACAAACCACAAGCCAACATGTAATTCCAACACCACCTGAAAGAGATATAAAACACGATTTAAGTCATTGCATCAACAACCCTGAAGCACACAAGTGTCTGAAAACAACTTTGGAAGCGTAAAAAACGAAACAGGAGTTACGAGATGAACAAGAACAAAACATCTTCCTTTTTATATACAAACATCTCTCTTCAAGGGATGGCAGCTAACTCCATGCTGGTCCTGAGGAAACCTGAGGATTGTCTGGGGAAAAAGAGTACCAAATAACAAGAATATGAGCCAACGCGTGGCATATACAACCCACAGCTAAAAACATTTGCTATGTACCTAATAGAAAATGTCTAAGGTGCTGAAGTTAAAGGCTTGGCAAGTAACAGAATACTTTGCTAGAACCTAAATTCAAGATCCGAGAGAGGTAAATTTCTTCTGAAATCTAAATCAGTCTTTTAAAAAGTATTAAATCCATACTTCTCTCCCCCTGCTGCTCCCCATACAGCTATATAGCAAAACGCTACTGAGACCTTTGCTACTGACCCAGATGCCTTGCGCTGTTCTTTTAAAGGGTCCTGTCATTCCAACTGTCAGCACAGAAATTTGTACTGGTATGATGGAATAGAGGGTGTGCCCCAACTGTAATACACAGCACATCCATATTGCAGACTACATAGAATCAGGATACACAGTATCACTGAATACATAGCTGTTCATAGCACACATGTGAAGAAACTACCTTTTTGGTGACTTTAAGACATTTTTATGTTTATCACTAGAATTCAAAGGCGATCTCCACAGTAAAGCGATTATCAGCCAAGACTGAGAAGGAGATTTGAAGGCAGACATGGATGTGAACCATTTTAAATGCCTGCAAATGCTGTTTAAATAAATGTCTTCCAAGGACTATTCCCCCACCCTGCACAGAAGCAGGCTCTTCTCTTGTCCAGTAAGCATGCTTGGATACAAATCATTCTCCAGACAACGATTAAAGATACAACAACATACACTTCCAACAGCATATTTTGGAATTCCTTCTAAGGCCATCAGGACTTACAAGCCTAACATGAAGATCTACCAGCAGGATTTTGGCTTGATGGTAAATTTCCACACATTATACCATCATTCTGCCTGCCTACTTAACCTGTTAGCATACAGCCAGCACACTTTTCACTCTGATCATTTATTCGTTAAATTGCCTAAAAGAAAAGGATTTAAGTAAGTAAAAATGCAACAGAAGTGCCATGGGAAAAAGGGTGCGAACACACAAAACAAAATGCTAAGACAAAGCATACCTAAATCACTCTAGAGTTACGCTACTATGAAACCCCAGCAGTTTACAAGAAACACATGTAAGCGATACAGACCTATGAAGTATTTGCCCACTTTTAAACCAGTTTCCACTATTTCAGTGGACTCCTTAATATAAAAATATTTTGGATTTGAAATCTCCTCCAGGGTCTATTCCATATTAAGATAAAGCTGCATTGTTTGAGAAGAAATAAAAATGAGGAAAAGCCCATTTCATTGAATACATAGGAAATAGCTAATCAAATGTTTGAAACTCCTCCCTGTGCTAAGGGAGTTTGAAGAAACATACAGAAGCAGTGCTTTTAATCCATGTATGCTCTTTGTCACTACATTGTTAGCATCCGCAGGGGCTTGGGAAACGTATTTTTTCCACTGTAGAGTGCTTACCTGCCACCCCCGTAGGAAAGGCTACGAGGCGCTCCAGCGGAGCAAGCCATTTGCTTGGAAGCACTGTAACTGGCTCAGAATAGTACTTCCAAATCAGAGAGATCATCAAGGCAGCCTAGAATTGAAAATTTGATTAGCTTGGATAATAATACACACCAAAGTACATTTCTGCCGCTATTTTGAAGGAGTAAACCACAAATTCTAATCACAGAAAATAGTATCTTTGTTATTTTACATTGTTCTTAAGCAAGTTCAAAATATTTTTAAACTTAGTATAACCTTAACTTTATACATAATATTAAGAGGTAGCAGTAAGATGTTGGAAAATACTGCTTTCTTTTGAGATGCTGGCTCAAGTCTAGCACAGACAAACATATTAACAGTAACTGTTAAATTCTCATAACTGTTTTTAGCCATAATCCTTGCTCGCTAGGAATCCAGCTAGCTTTAACATTACCCTAAAGACATCTTCAGGTTGACCACTGTCATCCTTAAGAGCAGACAATTCTTTGGCATCAAGTCTGAACTACAGAGACAATCTGATGAGGCACTATGGTGAAATGCGTGGCAGCTGTAAGTGGAGATTTGCATCCTCATCAAAAGCATACTTTGTTTTCAAAAACATAAGCAAAATATATTTACACGTATCAGAACCTTCCTGGGTCCAGTGTCATATGTAAATGAAAAAGAAAAACTAGTGATGACAGAGCTATGACAAACTCCTATCTTGTGATCTCAAAACCAAAAACACAGAGCTAAAATGAAACTCAAAACTCCTTCATCCACAATGGCCAGATCTTATCAGCAACATCTCTCCCTTCTGTTTCAAGAAACTCTTTCCTTTTGGCATGCACTGTGTCACTGGAATGTCAAACACCTGCATGACTAATCATCAGCCAATAGATGCAGGAGAGAATTGTAACACTACCGAGGATTTGGTGTAGTAATTTGTATTCATAATAAAATATTTACTTACTTGTAAGATGTAGAATACAATATTTATAACCCACTTTATTTTGGCTAATTGGGCAGTTCGTGCTTTCACTGTTAAAAGAAAAAAATATTACTCTGCATTATTTATAGTAGTGAATTATACTTACATAAAACTACTAATTTATTAATATTTTGCTCTTCAAATCAGGACATTACATTGTTTAAAAATCCTTTTTCAGATGACTCATAGCTATATTCAAAGTACCCTTCTGCAAGAAAGTGCTAGGTCTGTATCATACCGGAGTTTCTTATTAACGCTACTATAAAAAGTTGCAAAACATCGATATCCTAGACAAAGAAATGTCACATGTAATCAAGAACGCTATTCCCAAATGAGAGCGGTCACTGTGGTTACAAATTTAAGAACCTGCTTCAAATGAAGCATAAAGTAAATTTTTCCCTTTCCAAAAAGGAGCTTTAGCAGATGCACTTTTTGCCCTATTTCATTTAGGAACACAGTTAAGACTATTCCTTCACTGAATGAATCTTGGTCAGGTTCAGTATTAAAACTTCTCATGCCTATTTTTCTGCTGTTACTGTACCGAGACCAATACAGAGAAGCCCAGTGAAGACAGCACATCTTCAAACGTAATGGTGGCTTAAAGTTCTCTAAAACAATGTTGTTGGTTGCTAAGTGAACTACTCAAATCTAGTTTAACTGAAATTATCAGGTTAAGAATAATGCTATTGAAAGCAATCAAAAACTGCCAGTTATACTGTCCTTTTTCCAAGCAAGGAGCCTATAAACATCCATTCATTCTGCACAGAGGAGGCAGACAAAGCAAGTATTCTCCTACCCTGTTAGGATCAGTTAGTGAGTTTGGGCAAAGACAAAAGCAAAAGCTCTGGTGCCAAAGGTTTACATGTACTTTCTACCACGAGATGATGGATTATGCCACAATAAAATCCTAATTGAGACAAAGCACTACAGCTTTATCGCAAAAGCTCCTGCATAAGGTCAAACAGGATTGCAAACGGACTGGAAAGGTATCACCTGTTTATCTTACAGATCAAGGCTTTCTCTCTAGCATTTTGTAGTACACCAACCAAATAGCCCCAACCAAGCAATGCATGCTTTTTGCAGTGAAGATACACAGCCTTACTGCGTTACTTCTGTTGTTAATGGCAAAGGACTTCCTAGACTTACTCAAAACACGGTTCAGTGATGAGCATAACTGAGGAAGAGTAAATAATTACACAGTGAAGCCCAGGAAATTCCTTGTAAGAAAAATTTTATATGCACATCACTCCCTTACCAGCGTATGCAGAACTATGCACAACTGAAAGGCAAAAGCAAGCTCTACAAAAAAATTAAAGAAAAAAAAGAAAGAAAGAAAGAAAGAAAGAAAAAAGAAAGAAAGAAAGAAAGAGAGAAAGAAACGAACACTGGAAACAGATAAGAGGGGGAAGAAAAAATTGAAGGAAAAATATATTTAAAATTGAAAACATTCTTGGAAAAATGTTTTTCAGAAAGTAGAAAAGGGAGTAAACATTGCACTCTACCATGAGTTTTAAGCTTGTCCGTCATTTTGTTAATCTTTCTTTCCAGACGGGCATATCTAGCAAACTCATCCATCATACTAATGGTTGAGAGTTCTTGCTTCATGTTCTGAATTTCAGCTCTCATTTGGGACTCCTGCTCTGCATCCTTTTGTAACAATCTGGATATCTAAGAAGTAAAGAAATAGTATCAGTTATTTATCCAGAATTCCACTGATTTTCTTTAATATGTGTAAAGTATGATCTCCTGCGTACATACTTAAAAGCCTCCCATAAAAAAAAAAAATGCCTTTTTATCAAGACACAGGAAAACCTTGGCTTAACATCTGCAACACGTTCTAAAAGCCAAATAATTTTTACTTTCTTGTTCTGACTGAGAAGCAAATCAAAAAGGGTTAAAGAAAATTGTTCTCGTAGAGCAGTGACTTTCAACTTTTCTACTATGGTTAACTGCCTTTTCCTTCTCTATTTCTGCCTTCATCTCCTCATCTGCCCACTCCCAGTGATGCTGCCTTCTGAGACCTTTCAAACCTCTCAGGCCCTGCCTGCTGCTGCATCCTGAGCCGAACTGCTGTCCTCTTTCCTTGCAATTCTCATCACCCACTGCTTGGATGACAAGCACCTGATAAGTGCAGGAGAGGAAGGACCTGGGAAGCACTCCTTTTCCATCACTACTCTTTCCAGCTCCAGCAACGCCCCTTACTCATTCACCATTGCCATTTCCAGCTCCAGCAGCCTCAGCAAGGGTCTGAACTAACTAATGTGGAAACTTTATTCACTGAAGCCCAATTTTAGACCTCACCAATAATGCATGGCTCACCGATTGGGAATCACTCCTCTAGATAACAGATTGCCTACCCCAGCCTGTTAGAAACACACGAATTGCCATACTGGTGAGAGCTGTGATCCACCCAGCGTAATATCTTACCACTGCCTCAAAAACAGAAACACACATTTGCATTAGTTATTTTTCTTACATCCTACCCGTGATTTAAATGTGGTTTTCTTATAACATCTTATTGGTTTCTTGGCTAGAATTATTTCTTGCTGACAGAAATGTAAAAGGTTAATGACACGTCATGTTAGCTAGCATTTTCTCCCCTTCTTTTATTTTCCACTTTCTTTTCATGAGGCACCACCTGCTTGTCGGTTCATGAACTCCTTTTACCTTAGAAATGAAGATACAAAGAACACAAAGTCTTTTTCTTGCTGTTCCTTAGCAAATCTTTGTAGCTTCTTCAAGACACGTGTGATTTTTTTCCCCCCCACAAATGATGTTCTCAGTACTGCGGTCAGTGAGAACATTACACTACTTTCTGTCACGAACCACAGCAGAAAGTTGAGCAGAGATTTTCATTAGTCGTCTTTAGTAACACCGCATTCAGCTTCCCAAATTGCTAAGAGCAATTTACGTTTCAAAGGATTTTTACACATTATCAAACCGTATGCACGGATCTCCATGAGCGTGAAGTTATTTCTGTGAAAGAGCGGGTAGGTATTTTAGCATACTCGCTTATGTGTAAGTTTATTTGGCAGCCACAGCGTTTATTGGTCCATAATTCCGTTACCCACGCTTCCACGCGTGAGGTCAGGCCAGGGGGCATCCCGATCAGTGACTGCGACTTGAGGTTTTCTCCTGCGACGCCCAACTCCTTGGCCTCCCTGTGCGCTGACCTCCCTTCTCCGCGGCGGCGATGTCCCTCTCTCGACAAGGCGGAAGGCTGAGCAAAGCCGCCCTTCGCATTCCCTGCCGCACCCCAAGGGCTGCAGCCCCATGTAAGACACTGGTAGCTCATTCCCCGGAGTCTTCGCTTCAAAGACCTGCTTAGCCGGGGCTGCTGGAGTCACAGCCTCCCCCTGCCACAGTCACGCCGTCACGGCCTTCGGTTCCACCGCCTCCAGTTCTTCCCAGTATCAGCCCCCCGTCTCTCCTAAGGCGAGGCGCAGGACCGGGCCCTGCCGCTCCCAGCGGGGGGTGCGTCAGGGGGGCGGCCGGGCACCGCTCCCCCTTCACCTCACCCCACAGCCGGGGGTGACGCCGTAACACCTCCGCCAGGCCCTGCCCCGCCGCCTCACCCCTCCCCAGCCACCCGAGGGCCCGGCGCCCGCCCCCCGCTTTGTCTCGGCGGACGACGGCGGCAGCGGTGGAGCCCGGGCCTGCCCTCGCCCCCTCCGGGGGACGGACGAGGGAAGACGGCGGGGGCCCGGCCGCCGCCCCCATGCATTAACGGCCGCCGGCAGAGGGGCGGGGCGGGCGCGGTGACGTCACTTACGATGGAGGAGCAGGAGGGCAGGAGGATCTTGAGCGCGTTGCAGAGGAAGACGGAGCTCAGCACTAGCAGCCAGGCGCCGCTCTCCGCCATGCCGCACAGCTCCGCGCCCGGCCGGGCGCGCCCCCACCCCCGCCCCCGCCGCTAAAGGAGCCTTCCGGGCGGGCGGTGTCGCCTCGGGGCGGCGCCCCCGCGCACGTGGGGCGGCGGGCGGGTGGCTGTGTGAGGGGAAACGGGGACAGGTGCGGCCACGTGACGGGGGCTGGCCAATCACGGGCCCCCCGCCTGGCGCCAGGCGGGGCGGGGCCGGGCCGGGGGCGGCAGCCGGGCCCGCCCCGCGGAGGCGCCCCTGGGGCGGGCGGGGAGAGTCGTGTCCCCCCCCCCCCCCCCCCCCCCCC
>VFFE01008609.1:0-86158 GCA_008921705.1 Burhinus oedicnemus | reverse complement strand
GCCCCGGACTCATCCCCCGTCTCTCCCCGTGTCTCTTGCAGAGCTCTACTTCCTCATAGCTCGGTTCCTGACCACCGGGCCCTGCAGGAGAGCGCTGAAGGTGAGTACCGGGGCGCCGCACGCTCACCTGGGCGCACCGGCTCGCACCCCGTGGCCATTCACTGCCGCAAAGAGGATTGAAGGGGAGGTGTGAACAGCCGGTCCCCCCCGCTCCCCCTCCCCCTCTCCAGCCCTTTTGCGGCAGCAGCGCCTTGAGAAGCCGGAGGCTTGCTCGTCCCTAACTCTGTATTTTTTCCTTTTTCTCTGCAGGTGCTAGTGCAGGAGCTGGAGCAGCACCAGGTCTGTGTGGGCTCTGATGAAATCATCTCTCTTGCTGTAGTCAAAAGTTTCCTTTACTTTACAAGTCATTCAAGTTTCTTCCACTCTACTGTTTCAACTTTTTCCTCTCAACACACATTGTTTTGGATGTGAGCAATCCCTCCTTCCCCTTTAACCACTCAGTTTTCTTTTTTTTTTTTCCCCCCCCTCCGTTTAGTTGCTTCCTAAAAGGTTGGATTGGCAAGGAAATGAGCATTATAGAAGTTACGAAGAATTGGTGAGACGCTTTTTTTCTTTAAAACTTTTATTTAGTGTGATAGCATTGATGTTAGATCCTTTACCTTTAAAAGTAGGCCCAAAGCTTTACCTTCCAGTTTCGTTCTGGCTCTGTTAAGACATTGGAGTTATTTTGGAAAGGGCCTTTAATTTCTTTATATTAGACTAACAAAAACAGAAGTGGTGTTTTAAATTGAGGATATTGTTTACATAGCAGAGGTGGAGCTTGGCGTTGTGCATTGGTACATGCCACTGCCTACATATAGGGGAGAACCAATCTGAAGCAAGGTTTCATTTCAGAGTTTCATGAGCAAGTTTGTTAAGCGCGTTTTGATTTGATGGTATTTATTTTCTGGTTGGCTTCCTTCATCAGTCCCTTTCAACAGATTAGGAAATGAAATCGCTGTTCAGAAAAATCAAGGGTTGGCAGTTCTGGTGCCTATGAGTATGCTCTTTTATCTCTGGCTACTCACTGGTCATAGCTTTGTTTCTAAATATTAGAAAGATACAAGTGGTCTCTCAACAGCATATACTTTATGCCTTCTATGGCTGATGTTGTTTGAACTTATATCTGTTTCGGAATGGAAAGCTGTCTTTCTCTTGGTATTTTATTTTACTGATTCTTAAATGGCAAAATATATTTGGCAGTTGAATCTTGTGAAGTGATGGTCTGGCAGTGCCTGCCCAGTGTGGTTTTATCCTGCTTCATTGTAGTTGATCTTGTTTTCTTTAAACAGATGTTTATTCTCACTTTCCCCCTGCCCCCCAAGATTCAGTCATTCCAGGTTGACTGGCTTCTCCCTGAGCCGTCAGTTTTTGTATTGTTAGAGTTAAATCCCCTTGTCCGTCTTCTGTAATGCTTGAAGATCTCAGAATCATATTTGCATAGAGAAGGAATGAAATTTTGTTTGAAACATTTTCTTAATTATTTAAGTGCTACCTAAAATGATAAACTGGATTCCATTTCTTTTACTTGTCAGTGTGGTCAGCTGAGCAAATGAGGTTTTAATTTAATGCTTTAAGTCACTAAAAAGCGTAGTCTTGCTAAACAAGAATACTTTCAAGCTCCGACTTGAATTTAGCAAACACAGAAGTAGTATTAAGTTCAAAAAGGATTGTTTGGGGTTGGTTGATCGGTTATTTTGACCCCAGTTCTTCTGGCAAAAAGTGGTGGTGTTGGGAGATATCATGTGCAGATTCTTCTGACTTAAGTACAGGGTTTTTTAACTGTTTATTATGCGTATACAGTTGTCAGATTAATTCTCTAATATGTGCTGCTTCTACAGCTTTTCCCTACACAATTTAAAAGAAATCACCACACAGGGTAATAGTATTTCAGAATATACAAATTAATCTTCTGAAGGTTTTAGTTTCTGCTTTTGAGGGGCTTTGGGAGCCTCTTGTCCCACTGGTCTCACTCTGAATTTGCAGAGACCACAGACAAATGCAATCATGTACTGGATTTATGTCTTTTCCTCTTTGTTCATCATGGAATTTGAGCAAGGCTTTAAAATAACTGTTCCTACCAAAACATGAGTAAAACTACTTAAAGAGGAAATTAATTGCATGGTTTTGTATGCATGCTTGTATCGGGGATTGCATTTGGAATATATACTTCCTGATGGTGGCATGCAAGCAAAATAGTTTATAATGCTTGGCATAAAGTGTGCTGAGCTTTCTGTCCTGAATGTTGTGGCTGGTACTGCTCTATACCAATTCAAGAGGCAAAATTTATAAAGAAGTGATAAAGAAATGCATTTTGTAATCTTTGGACTGCCAAATACGTTTCTCATAGTAGCCCTTACGCATCTGATGAGCTGATTTACTTGGATATATTTGGATCTGTGGTAATGTTAACTATTTTACTGATACTACCACCTCCCCACCCCCCCAGGAAGACAACCTATACCCCTGCAAGCTTTGTACATTACTTGGATTTTTATTATTAAACCAGGCATTAGGTTGTGGCTTAAATTGTATGTTCTCAATACTCAGTGTGCATTTGGGCAACTTCTTGGTAAACAGATCTTACGTGACAACACGTAGTATTTTTATTCCCAGTGTTCTGATGAGGAGATCAGTCTTGTCAGGGCTTCCCCCATCTGAATTCAGTCAGTAGGCTAAGGGAGTAGCATTGTGAGCATGAGCTAGTTCTGCCTGTGTTCTGAGCTACATGGGCCAGAGGCCACATACCTGTGTTGGTGTGTCCCTCTGCTTCTCCTGGGTTTATTGGCTGGGAATAGTCTGGCTGCTGAAGTAGCAGTGTGGCTTCTAACTGGTTTTTACCTGACCAGATCAGAGTGCAGTAAGTGTGGGGCTGTTTGTGCCTGCTGATTCAGACTTCCCCAATAGTTTGAATTTATGATTCTGGTGGTTTGGTTTACTAAAGTCTGTGTAAACTCTACTTTGCATATTTAACTTCTGTGTTATTGTGACTGACTTTATAGTTAGATAAGTATTTTTTTCATTGAACTCCCAGAAAGAAGAGAGGGGAAAAAAATACTCAAAAACCACACGTGTCTGTTCTTGACTGAGACATCTGAGTGTGTGTGTGAGTGTATTTTTTTAGGTTGTTAGGTGTAGGTAGTATGGGATCCTTTCTGAATGGACAGGTGACTGTTTTGAGCCTTTTGGTTTAAGGAAGTAGGGCAGTCTTACGCTATGTAGTACTGGTTCTTCAGGGAAGCTATTTCCGGAGAGACTGTACTCAGACCTACTGGTCTGCAGTTTGCTGAACAAGTACTGTGTGACTGAAGTACTAGTTGCGTAAAATCTTGTGCTTGATTACAACAAAATTCTCCATGATCTTGCAGTATGACGGTTTGAATTTTATTTTTTATTTTTAATAAAAATGATTGAGTGAATTGGGCAAAGACACTTGCTGTAGGATGCTGCACAAATGGGTGCCATACGTGTGAATATTGCAGGCTTTCAGTAATAAAATACTGATGTGCAGTAAGTAATTTTACTGCAGTTATTTTTACTACAGCTCTCCCCTTCTGGGAGCATGATCGCTGAATTTACTAGATCAGAACTTAACAGAATTAATTTTGCTTTGTAAGTTGAACTTAAACATATTTAAACAATGTTTAATATACCTGTGAATATTGATGCTTTTAGATTCGACTGGTCTGGGTGTACTATATATATTTTTAAAACTTACATTTCTGTCAGGTGCTGTCCAACAAACATGTGGCTCCAGACCATTTGTTACAGATTTGCAAGCGCATTGGCCCTATACTGGATAAGGAGATACCACCCAGCATTTCGAGAGTGAATTCCTTACTTGGTGCAGGGAGACAGTCATTGTTACGTACAGCAAAAGGTATGGTTTATTTATTATTTGAAATGAGTATGATACATTTTCATAAGTATATGGTGGTGAGCTTCCACCAAAATTGGCCCCTACTGCTTTTGTACTGTGTTTAATCAACCAAAACACTAGCAATTTGTGTATTAATGGTATAAGTATATATTGATTATTGTGAAGAGAAGGTTTTAAGTTACAAGAATTACTGTTACACTAAGTGCTGAGGCTGCTGAACATGGCCAGTTTTCAGTGTTACTGCAATACAGTGAATCATCAGGACACAGGTGCTAGTTCTCTAACAGCTCCCGACACTCCCAGTAGTATATTGGCCTACGTTGGTTTTGAATGCAGTAGCTGTTGTACTCTGTTCAGTGCAAATGTGAGACAGTAACACCAGTTTTCTGAAAGTTTTCTTGGTTAATGCAAATGGCATCAAAATTACTACTTGTGAATTCTGTACATACATAGGAAGAAAGTCCCTGTCTGTAACTTAAAGGGAATGGTTGACAATGCATAAACACATACTTTATTTGATAGAGTATATTTTAGCTTTAGACTTATCTCTTTCAATGTTTCTGGGAGGGGGGCTGTTCATGTGTTTGTATGAAATTCTATTGGGTAGCTAGATACTATGATGTGGAACTGGTTTATGGGATACTATTATGTTTTCAGTTATCGGCCTTAACTGCTTTAAAGGATGCACAGTGAATGACAGTGACTGTTCTGCCCTGAAAATCAGGATTGCAATTATTTCAGCATGAGTGTGTCAAAATAACTGTCAGTATGGGAATTTTTTTAAGAATCACAGAATTGTCAGGTTGGAAGGAACCTCTTGAGGTCATCTAGTTAAATAATTCCATACTATTCAATATTCAACAAATATTTATAATATTTTTGAATAAATATTCATGAAAATGTTAAAAATCTTAAATGCTTTGCACTCACTTTGCACTGTGTTGGACTCGATGATCTTAAAGGTCTCTTCCAAGCTAGGTGATCCTGTGAGAACGAGCAGGAAAAATTCAGTTGAGAAGTTAGTTTTGTGTTATGTGAGCTGCAGGGTCATCGCCATTTAGGAGTAATTTCAAAGTCTGGTGGTTGGTTATGTTGGGATTTTTTTTCCTCCTGCTGTTACTATATTAAATGGATTTCTCTCTCCTCTGACACTCCACTGTTCATGAAAAGTTTTGGGGCACTTGGTATTCCTATTTTTTCAGTTGTTTCAATACTGTATTTGAGACCACCTATAGATACGGTTTTTTACCATGTTTTGGAACTGCAGCTCTCTTGGCATTTTTAACATGTACTTATGACCAACTTCAACCAATTGGTTTTCAAGATTGCAGGAACACTGTTTGGAAGGGCTCTGCATTTGCTGCTCTTCATAGAGGAAGACCTCCTGAAGTTCCCGTGAACTATGGCACACCACCAAATCTTGGTAAGCTCTATTCAACACTCATCACTGCTGCTATGAGTATATGATGTGTATCTTGATACTGGCCTTGCTATGACACTGAAAATTTACCTCAGAACTGGATCTGGAGGCTTATCTGGAGAACTTCGTATGACTTCACTGGAGTTAATGGATTGGGTAGAAAGGTCTGCTCACAGCACTAGTGAAACAGTAGCCTCTAGATGACATCTTTTTCTTTTATAAAGCCCCTGTATTAAGTAGATAAAACTACAGAAAATACAAATCATTCTTCTTTGGATAGAAGGACTCCTGTATGATTTAAGGTATAGAAAGCCATGGGAAAATAAAGGTAACATTTAGCATGTTGTATTTAGAAACTGAAGTTTTGATTGGAGCACGTTTAAAATACTGTCTTGGTTTTATGTATAGAAAAAATTGCAAATACAAAAAACCATGACTTTATGATATCTGAAAGTCACTTCGAGTAAGTCCTTAAGTAATATATTAAAGTAAGTTAAATAAAATCATGTTTTAGAATAGACCTGTTTTAAATATCAGTACTTTCATTCTTTGTTTTCTTTGTATTCTAGTGGAAGTACATCGAGCAAAACAATTAACTGGATATGCAAAGTTCAGTACTTCATTTCCGGGAAGTATGTATCAGCATGTCAAGATGCACAGACGGATTCTTGGCCATCTTTCTTCTGTATATTGTGTTGCATTCGATAGGACTGGACATCGAATATTTACTGTGAGTTGATGAAACAGATCCAAATCTGAATATAAGTTCTAGATGGACGCAAGGAAAAGAACTTTGAAATACATGTTATGCCAGAACTTCTGGAGGTTGATACCAGTAGTGTTAAAACATAGCTGATTAGCTCTATTGCCATTCTTAAGTAGAACAATTTGATGTAATTAAAGGTCTGAAGTATGTAAGAAATTGTTGTACTTAATATCTGGTCAGGTGTTGACATTGATGTAGAGCTCTATGCAGAGCTGTAGTTTGATGTTAAGCATGTTTCATATTTATAAAGTGGCAGAGGAGAGATTGCTTTTACAGAACAGTACTTTCATTGGCCCTTGCCGTTACTAAAAGGAATCCCCTCAAACTTATCCCAGACTTTTTGCATTATATGGTATAGATATGTGGTGATTGCAGTGTAATCCTGAACCATAAGTGAATGTTTTGGCTTCTTTAATATTGGTCGTATGACTGTCTTTCAGCTTAAGTAGCATACATAGTTTCAAAAAGAAGCGTAATTTATCAGGCTGTGGAAAAGCTTAGTTAGGTTCTTTAAAGGAAGCCTAAAACTTTTTTTCTGAATGTCTTTGAAAATCCTTGCTAAGCATAATAAATATTTCTTTCTAGGGCTCAGATGACTGCTTGGTAAAGATTTGGTCAACTCATAATGGCAGGTTATTTGCCACATTACGAGGACATTCAGCAGAGATTTCCGATATGGCTGTCAATTATGAGAACACTATGATTGCAGCTGGAAGCTGTGATAAAATGATCAGGGTGTGGTGTCTGAGAACTTGTGCACCAGTTGCCGTCCTGCATGGGCACACAGGGTCCATTACCTCATTACAGGTATGTTTTGTTAAGTGTTCCTACATATTGAAGCATAAATAATGTAGATGGATTGTAAGAAGCAGACAGTCCATGCAACTCAAGTTTCACATGACAGCATGGTACAGGAAGTTTGAAGGTATTTTAATCAAATAGTAGAAGACAAGAGATAATATGGGGGGGAAAAAAAAAGGTGCTGTTGCACCTGATTTGAAAAGTTAAGAGTCGCTTTAGTAGTAGGATTTAGATTGATGGGATACCCTAAGATTAGCTAGTTATTATATTGGTAAGAAACAACCGGTTTCCTTAGTTGCTTATTGCAATTGAGAAACATGGTTACATGAATGCTTTACACCAATAGAGCCTTCTATCTTTCCGTTACAACTTTTTGAAACGGAAAATTAGTTCTTCATTTTCTGTTTGTGGAGGAAAGTACTTTGTGGTTGCTGTTACTAGCTTAAGAAGTAGCTTGCCAAGTGTACATCTTACTTTTTCATGTCCAAGTGCAAGGAACTGATGTTCAGTTTCCCAAGAAGGCTGGCATGTGAATGGCAAATAACTTTCACTATGCATATTGCTGTGGTTTTCACGTGACAGAAATGATTTCTGTGTGAATGCCTATGGGAATATTAAAATCTGAACATCTAAATATTGGTGTCAAAAATGAGTCAAAACCACAGGAGAAACTGTGGGTTTTTTAACCACAGTTTAAAAAAAAAAAAGGGGGGGGGGAGGGGGAAGTTCCTTGCCTCCCTGAAATTCTGAGTATTTAACTGAAGGTAATGACAGGAATCCTTCTTCACTTAAAAAAGATCACTACCTGTAATATTTGAGCTGTTGGAACCAAAGGGAATTTCTGGGAAATATCATGTCCTCCTATTGTCTGTTACTGGAGATGCGATATGCTGGTTTATGTGGATGAGTGTTCTGATCCACTGTGATTCTTACAACTTCTGTGACATGGGTATTTGTCTTAATCTCAAAAATAGAAGTTACTTGAAAATGAAAAGATGTTCAGTGTAATATGTTGTACATTTAAATTTGAAGGCATTGTGATACTTGTAAGTGCTGTTGGTAGTCCTTTGGATTCAGTCTTGTTTTGGCCTTTGTAATTCCTTATTTAACAGATAAACTAGTAGCTCATTATCCACATATGCTGTGTTTTCCAATGAGACAAACAGGCTTATGTTGAGGGGGTGAAGCATGGCTACCTGCCAGCTTGTGGAGCTCAGTACAAAAAATAATTTTGCAGCTCTCTCAAAATGCTGCCTCCGAGAGTAATCTTCATGTTTGTAGAGTTTGTGGCATTCATTGCATTTTTTTTTTCATTTCTTTGTTTTTTAATGGCAAAGCACTTAATCTTGGTGTGTCTTTTATTGTAGTATTGTGGATTTTTTTTTTTTTGTTTAGGTGTTCTTAACGCTGTAATTGCAATATGTACAATTTATATGGCCGTTTCTGATGGTAGTAGTAATATGAACAATTTAATCAACTTGTGTAACTTGGGTTCTGTAAAGTTTTCTGAAGGGTACCTCTGTGCATAGCAATAAATCCATGTCTTCAAGAAGTATGTGTGAGGACTTCTTGTTAATTTATATGTGATACTGGATTACACATACTCAACTATCTCATAACTGATGCTCTGCTTAATCGTAGAATTTAAAAAGTAAGCCTGTCTGGTGAAACTTCCTTCCTTGTTTGTTTGTTTTTTCTCCAGTCTGCTCTGCTCATTACTTTATTCATTGACAAAATCTTTAGTGAATGACTGTGGTTAGTTAAGACTTCAAAAACAAAGTAGTGAATGAATTGGTTTATATAATGCAATAATTGAAACATAGACCACAAACTTATTTTAAAACATAGGAAGTGTTATTTTGTAAACGTTAAAAATGACAGTTATCAACAAGTGCTTTAGCATTTTTAGTTGAAAAATCCAAAGTAAATCAAGGTTTTATGTTAATGTGTGTAGAAGTTCATAAACACTCTTTAAATATCTCTTTTTGTATGTGTCTGTTTTTACTTTCTTCTCTTTAGTTTAGTCCAATGGTGAAAGGCTCCATGCGATACATGGTCTCTACTGGTGCAGATGGAACTGTCTGCTTTTGGCAATGGGATACAGATTCCATGAAATTCAAGTATGTAAATGGGTTGCTGCTTAACTCTGTGCCATACTGTGCTTGATCAAAATAAGTTGAGTGCTTTTAACTAGCTAAAAAAAAATTGGGGTTTTGTGATAATAAAAATGTTGTGGAAATAATCTGTTACATAATTATTTTAAAGCACCATTGCTAACTATATCCTTTAGAAATTTATGTTATTCCATTTTTGTGGGAGATTAGTTGGGAAATAATAATACTGACTTTTTACTGCACTAAAAATACAAATGTAGGACAACTGGAATTGCTGGAAACATAAATATGTTAGAACAGTATTATAAAGCTTTTTATTTGTATTGAGTTTCCAAGGGTCCTGTAGTTTTAGGATGTCTCTTACAGAACTTGCATGCAGAGTATGTTCAGAATAGTTTTTAAATGTTCTATACGTGATTGCTGTTTGTTTGTACAAAAAAAAAAAAAAATTTGGATCATTACCGGAATGAAGAGATCTGGGATGATTAATCAGTGTCTAGTATTGTGCCATATAATGGTAGCTGGTATCAAACTATCCATTTTACATTACAGCAGCTATTAAAAAAAAATAAAAATCAGTACTTTAGAAAGCAGATTATTTTGCTTTTTAATTCAAACTTGTCTTCTTAAGGTAGTAGAATTCCAGCAATAACTACCAAAGTTGTAGTTTCATCTGAAGAATCTTTTAGGGCTGTAAGTTATAGGAGGGCAGTGTTTAAACTGGATCCATAATTATTCTCCTTCTAAAGTTAAGTTAGAGGACTGTATGAGATGTAAACATTGTTTAAATTAGTTTAAGTATGGACTTAAATTGGTTTAAGCATTGGTAGGTTTCAAAGGAGCATTCTGAGGATTTGAATCTCTGTACTGTGTATCATACAAACATGAGAAATATATGGAAGGTCTCAACATTTCTCTTGATAAACAGAAAACATTTGAACAGAAAAACAGAATGAGTAGAAACCTATAATAAAGTTATAAGCTGTGTGGGCTTCAAATATCACTTGTGTATATGTGTACAGTAATTTTCAAATCTAAACCTTATTGCTCATCCTCCTGTGCGAGATTTACAGATGTTACTGTATGTATTTAAGAAGTACCTGTTATGTAGATGTTTGAAGAAACATACCTTTATGGTTTGAAATGTTGATAAAAGCCAAGTTTTGTGTGGCATGTCCTATTTCAAGCATCTCTTCTTTTTAAGCAATCGGCCAGTGAAATTCACAGAGAAACCTAGACCAGGGGTTCAGATGCTTTGTTCTTCATTCAGTGTAGGTAAGTCATGTACAGATTGAGGTTAGCTTTGTGATTTCTCTTCTTTTGTCATTAGTCGTTATTATAATACTCTGGTTGTGACAGCTTTAAAATATACAAAGCCAGCAGCTGTATAGTAAGTAATTGTGTATATATGTATTGTTGGCCTAGAACATAATTAATGTAACTTGTCTTAGCTAACAGTGAAAGACTGTTGAACTGAGTGATACTATTTTCCTTTTGCCATTGGTGATTTTACAGAAGTAAAAGTCACCTGATGCTTGTTTACTTTTTAGCCATCTTTACTGGATTTTTGGTTTTGTTTGATCCCTTAGTATAATGTCAAGCATTTGCAAAATTAGTTCTCTAAGATACAACAGTCAACAGCAGTGGAAGTGGTTACTGCCAATAGTAGGACCTCCTGATTCTGTGCTAGTCGTATGCTGGGATAAGTCATAAAGATCCCTTCTTCCTTAAGAATACGCAAATGAATCTATAAATGTGCTTCGCTCCTGGCTTGTAGTCGTTTTTCATTCTAATCACGTGCGTGACTTGTGGGAAGACTTACTGGTACCAGACAGCGTGAACATTAGAAGAAACTTGGGAATTTCAGAAATAAAATACAAATCAAAGTGTAGCTTGTTAACGTTAGGATATAGCCTTGGGTTGTGTTTGAGGTTTTCCTGACAGCACTTAACAGGTGCCAAGAGGCAGATCTTAGTATTGCTGCCACCACAGCTAAATACTGATGTACTTATACTGGTTTACTTAATGCTTCTACTCAGTTTTGAAGCAATTCACATGCCGCAAATGAGACATATGCTACACTGAGAGAGTCATCTAGATTATTCTGATGATGACTAGTCATATTCTCCAGAATCGAAGGCTTCTGTGCGCAATTAGTAGTGTTATGTGTTTCATCATTCCCCTAGTTATATATTTTAAAATCTTTGTAACACTGAGTGTGACTACTTATTTTTACTATGGCTGAGAGCTTTCTGAGGCAAGGGGGGGATTTCCTTCCACATCCATGTGTCAGTGGAAGAGCATAAAAAAATGTGAGTCTTCAGATTATTTCTTTTTAAACTAGGCATCTGAGAAATGTTGGTGATCTGTTTTAATTCCTTATACATAGCTTAATTGTTGCTTGATTTTTACAGGTGGTATGTTTTTAGCAACTGGCAGCACTGACCATGTCATCAGGATGTATTTTTTTGGCTCTGAAACACCTGAGAAGATAGCTGAATTGGAAAGTCATGCTGTAAGTAAGATTGTTAAATCTAATAATTAGGCACTTCAAGGAGTATTGAAGTTGCAAGTTAATGTTGTTAGTGTGTTTGTAGCAATGCTATTGAATATTTTTAGAAATAATGCAGAATTTCAGCCAGTCATCTCAATGTGACTTAACCATTTTAAAGGCTGGAATGTATCAAGATGACATTTAGAATTCTATCTTTTCAACTGCATATCATACATTTCTCTAATTTTAAAGTGTGTCGTTTGCTCAGTTGCTTCCCTCTGATGCAAGTGTGCCTAGACACCCACATATTATATGCTGTATGCAGGAAGTAGGTAGGCTGAGAACGTGGATTTCATTACTCAAGTTATTTACCATTTGACACCTTTTGTGTTCAATCTTTAAATGGGATTGAGTTTCCAGAATTTTACTTCTCTTCATCTTGACCTTTATTCACGTCTTCAGTGGCTGTGCAAGCTACTTTATACTTCCTAAGTAATAAGTCAGCTTGCTGTTTAGTGTTGTTTTCCCATGTGCTTTATGTAATGTGTGCTGTCTGTCTTTGCTTGCCTTCCTGGTATAACTGCTACCTGTTAGGAAAAGAACTTCTTAGATAAAATACTGTCATTTTTTATTTGTGTACCTTAGTCTAGCAGACTCTGTCTTCTAAGGAATCTAAGGGAAACTTGGCTTACATTCATGTGCTGAAGGTTGAGTCATTTTTTTTTCAGCACTTGATGCACAAAGAATCTGCAGTTTTACTGTAGAGAATTTAGTTTAGCTCTTTCAGGGACGGCTCTTAAAATACTCATCATCTTCATTTTGTTTGTCTTAGTATGTTTTCTCTAATACAGAATCTGACTAAGCATTTATGTTATAGTGGTAAGGCTTGCTCAATACGTATTTTGTATGTAGAGAAGACTTTCAGTTCTGAAGATAATCTGATCTGAGTGTGCTATCCACTTTTCCTGTAGTTTTTATTGTGAAAAAACATTAATAACTAATTCTATATTTCTTTCAGGAAGGAATTGTACAATATGCACTTTTTTCACTGTTTCGGATTTTACTAAGCTCAGATTTGTCAAAACCCTATTTTCTGTATAAAAACATTATTTCTAACAAACTGTACTTTTTCTTACAGGACAAAGTTGACAGCATTCAGTTTTCTAACAGCGGTGATAGGTAGGTTGAAAGATGCTCAAATGTGAAAAAACAATACATTATTTTGGAATTAAAAATGTATTATTGTTCCCACCTGGAGACTTCCAGTAAGAAAATTCTACTTATTTAGAACTCGGAGGGGAAATTTGAACTAATCCAGGAGAGCATAGTTAAGTTTCAACTGTCTTTTTCAGCTTTCTATTCATCTTTGTTAGGCAGTGTCTTTGGGCTGGCTGGGTTTTTATTTACCTGGAGGAATGTTACCACACTTCGACATATACAATGTATTTGCGACTTCATAAACTTCCTCTTCCCCCTTCTTTCCTTCCAGTTTCAGATAGTATTCGATCAAAACAGGAAATGGGAAAATGCAATACAAATGATCTAAAATAAGTTTTAATCCCTTTCATTTTTTTCTAGCCTACTATTTTTTTTTTTTTTTAAGGAAATGACTTTAATGGAATTTTACAGCTGATTTGAGGGAGCAGGGGGAGCATTGTGTAAATTCTGTTTGTAAAACTTCACCCATACTTCCAGTACAGAATGGAGTCAGAATTGATCTCTGGTTGCCTACTGCTAATGAAGATACAGATTTTAGCCTTCAGCGTAGACCTACATCTGCAACCATAAGTTGCAGCTTTATTTTTATTGTTTTTTGTTCTCTTCTTGAAAGCCAGATAACTAAGAACAGTAATCTACTTTCAGTTTGGAAGTTGTAGTTACCTGGCTTTTAAAAGTGTTTTTCTGCAATTATACCATCCACGTTGCCTGCATGGATTACTTTTCAAGGCAGAAAAAAAAAAAAAAAAAAAAAAAAAAAAAAAGCAATACTGCTTTTTTGCTTGGTCACACTTTCTATGGAAGATGTTGAAGATTTATAATTATTATTAAATTAAATTATATATATAATTATTATTAAAATTTAGGACAAGAGGTAATGGGCACAAACTTAAACATAGGAAGTTCCATCTAAACATGAGGAGGAACTTCTTTACTTTGAGGATGGCAGAGCACTGGAACAGGCTGCCCAGAGAGGTGGTGGAGTCTCCGACTCTGGAGACATTCCAAACCTGCCTGGACGCTGTTCTGTGCAACCTGGTCTAGGTGACCCTGCTCTGGCAGGGGGGTTGGAGTAGAGGATCTCCAGAGGTCCCTTCCCAACCCCTGTGATTCTGTGAAAATGAATCACAGCAAAGTAGAGCACAGTCATGATATTACCTAGCATGCAAACTTTTTCTGTGGGCGGTATGTCAACTGTCTTTCTCAGGGTTGTGATTCATGGACTCGGGAGATTATCTTTGGATGTCTTAAAATGTTTCTTTCAGTTCCTCTCTCCAGGAATTTCCATTCTGCTGCATTGATAGTTCAGTTCATGAAATGGGAGCCTAAACTGCCGTGGTTTACACCTTGGTATCTTAAAGTAAACCACAGGTGGTCTTCTCTTTTATGCACGGTTGTGGGTGGGAACATTTCACGTTTTGCTGTACTGATACAGTCATGCCTCTACTTCAGTATCTGATACTCTACAATTTCAGAATGGCTTACTTAAAATATCTCATTAAAGTATTGTAATTGAGAAGGAATTGAGGATGAAGTTGTGGATTGAGTTTAACTGGGAACTTGGTTCTCTATTATATGTGTTTTGACAAATTTATTCAATATTTCAGTTCAGAAAAACTCTCTTTCCTGGGCTTCTGGAAAGAAAGTTAACAGACAGGTAACTGTAAAGAATTCTGTTGCACACAAATTGTAGATTTTACTTCTACCAGTCTTTCATTATAGTGTTTTAAATTGTGGTGGTGTGTAACTCTGAGTATACTTTAAAGCAAATTCTTTTGAAGGTTAAGTAACTATCTTTTAAAATTTCTTCAAGGTTCATAAGTGGCAGTAGAGATGGAACAGCTCGAATCTGGCGTTTTGAGCAAGCAGAATGGAGGAGTATTTTGTTGGATATGTCCGATCGATTACCAGGGTAGGTGAAGTGTTGTCTTTTTTTAAACTGTTGTGTATAGTCAGAAAGTTTGAAAAACTCATCAGCCACGCTTAACTTACAGTCAAACTAGAGCAGTCCTTAGCGATATTTTGATCAGGTGGTGTGGTGTTTGGAGGGGTGAAATGAGTGTTCTGGTGATGTAATTACTTGCTAGATTTTAGTCCGTGCTTGAATAAATGCATGAATATTTATATAGCTTTCAAATGCACACTGTGCCAAATTAATTACATTTCCTTTGTTAAGGAAAAAAGTTAACAGAATATGCAATAGATCTCTATCTGGATTTCAGTCAGACACCTGACATGTAACAGGACAAACATTTTTAGATTAATAAAAATAAGGTAGATGATAACCTCTTTCCAGGAGAGGTCATGACAGGTAATAGATGGGTTTCCTCAAGGACTGATCTTGCTGCCTATTTTAATTGATTCTTTTGTACTTTTGAAAAGTGTATTGATGAAATATGCTGGTGGCTCACAGCTTGAATAGTGTTACTACAGATGAAGATCAGGGTATTACATGGCACTTGATAAACCTGAAAGGTGGATGATTTAAAGTAGTACAGAATGCTCTGTCAACTTTTGTAGACGCTAAGCAGAAAAGAATTTGTAGGTGATTAAATGAGGCGGGGGGAACAAACACAGAAAAATAAACCTTAGGCGTACTAGTTGAGTGGAGGGTGATTGCAAGCTCTTTTTGTGATGCAGCCATGGGGGGAAAAAAAAAGTGGTTTTACTAAGAAAGGAAGCGGTATTAATTTTTGAGATTTGACTGTGGTATCTTTCTGGGTTAATATGTACAATTATAGTTGCGTGTAATAGAGAGAGCGCCTTTGTAAGAGAGGCTACTAGTTGACATGGAATATAGATAACTGTGTGAAGGTATGTTTCAAAGAAATTTTGTTCCTTCAGTTGACTAAGATGTTACAGTATTCTATAAATGTATTTTGGGGAGACAAATGAGGAAGTAGATTGAGGTTAATGCAAAATACTATCTTTAATATATTTATGTTGGGAATCAGAAAAAATGCTTAGTTAACGTAGAGGTTAGCTTCTGAAACAGAGTTAGTTGGAAAGCTCTCGACTGCAAGAAGTCCAGATTTTTAAAAGAATTATGTTAGGACTAACTGTAGAAGAGACAAGACTGCGTGACAAAGGAAAGCCTTTTTGCCTTGCATCTCAAATGGGTAGGAGGTTATCATGTCCTATGAAATAAATATGCTAGAAATCTAGTTTTTCTTTGTAGTGAATTGCTCCAAAAAGAATGAAGTTTATGGACAAAAGTTTCAAAACAAGTTTAATTGTTAGTTTTCCTTCCCTTGTCTCATTAATAACATGGGAAAACAGGTTATTTTTCTGTATTTTGAGATTGAAATGGGTTAATGAAAAAGATCTCATGCCTATTCAACTCTTTAAAATAGTGACACATGTTCAGAAGAAGACAAATTTATGAAGCCTAAAGTAACCATGATAGCTTGGAACCAAAATGATAACTATGTCGTTACGGCTGTGAATAATCACCTGCTTAAAGTGTGGAATTCCTGTACAGGGCAATTGCTTCATGACTTGGTGGTATGTAATTTTATTTGCTTTTTGAAGTAGATGGTCTCCCTAGAATTGCAATGATGTGTGCATGTTGAGTTTATAATTAGATCTGATTTGTCTTGAAAGCTTTTTGTGAATGACAAAGCAAGTGTAGTGTTTCTTTGGTTTTTTTGGTTTTTTTGGTTTTTTTATTTTAACCAAAACTAGCTGCTTCCTCCTGCATTTGAACAATCCTTTCCCTAGCTGCTGTGTTGAACTTGCCTCTCCTGTGGAATAAATAAAAGTTTTTTGTGCAGTAACATACTTGCCCATTGAATAATTTGTTGTCCTTTGGCAAAAGCTCCATATTTCTAGAGTTCTTGCTTGAATCTAGAAAGTTATTAAATTTAGACTGATAAAGTCTTTCTGGCTGCCTGGGGTTTTGCCCTACTTATGTGCCACAGGTAGAAGTCCAGATAGATATATTGTGGAATTTGTAAAAGTCTGTGTATTTTTGGAGGCAACTCTACTGTAAATACCCTATTGATGTGGATTTATGTCCTCTTGTTTGCATGTGATGTGCAATTTTAAATTCTAGGGGCATGCAGATGAAGTATTTGTCTTGGAGACCCATCCTTTTGATTCCAGGATAATGCTGTCTGCGGGTCATGATGGCAACATCTTTATCTGGGACATTACCAAAGGCACAAAAACAAAGCATTATTTTAACATGGTAAGACCTTTTCTAAACTCCATTTTTTTTCTCAGCGCACAGCATTGTGTTCACATACTAGTTTAATGAATTTCCCCAACATGCATGCCCCCTGCACCTTTTGGATAAAAAAAACACCAAAAAAAGCAACCAAAACCCGCCAAAAACCCCCAAACCAGCAAAATTTATGAGTTCATTTTTTTTTCCTCTAGAGCTTTCACCTTTGAATTTCTTGGTTATTATAGCTGTGGGAGCAAAGTGACTAGGAACCAGTTTTAACAGTTTATTGTGGCAGAAAAGGAGGGCCAGGATTGCCTCCCTTGTCTGCTCCTGGCTCCCTGCTTCCATCCTCTACCTTGAATCAGGTGCCTCTCACTGCACCTTTTACTAAGCTGCGTCAGTTCACTAATCTGCAAAAGTGTTCTCCACTTTCTTCCACTGCTACTTTCCTGTAGGACTTCTGCGTTGAATTCAGTCAGAGTTCTTGGTAAGCTTCTGAGACAAGGAAGATGAGTTCTAAGAATGTGCAGTTGGGTATGAGGAATGTGAGGTACGGGGGAGCAGAGCAGGACTTTACTTTCATCATAGTCAATGTCTGAGCTCTTCAGACTTCACCTGTTGATCAGGACTTCTCGGTCTGTGAGGTGTGAATAGTTGACACCAGGGCTTTTGCACTCCTTGTTCCTAAAGATCATCTTGCATCTCATTCATAGAAACAGTTTTCTGTAATTGAGATGAGGTGCCATCTAAAAGACTGAAAGGACCATCATTTCAGGAGTCTTATGGACAAATATCTGTATTCTCAAAGGACCATCATTTCAAGAGTTTTATGGACAAATGTATTCTGAACTGTCTTAAAAATGATAATATTATTAACATAAGCAGTTAGCGCAGTTCCCGACTGCTTCCGTGATGTTCACTCCATTTTGACAGCTCATGATTAACACTTTAAAATAGGTTATTTTCTCTGAGACTTCAGTTATGATCCACTGTTCATGTTAATTTTTTAATTTTTTTTTTTTTTTTGGTTACAGTCAATAGCAAAGTGATTTTTTTTTTTTTTTTTCTTTAAGACTCCCTGTCCTTGTCTTGCAAGTGGTTTAACAAAGTCAGTATATATTGGCTGCAGTTTACTTTTAAGCAGTATACTAACAGCTAAAAAGTCTCAAAAAGTTTTGGGTTGTTTTTGGTTTTTTGTTTGTTTGGTTTTTTTCTTTCCTTAAGAGTAAGTTTCCATACCCTTTGGTGCATCTTTTAAAACTGTTTGTTTCTGGACATAAATTCACATATCAAGGGTAAAAGAAATAAACTGACGTAACAAGATTAATCATTTGTGCTTTAATGGAGGTATTTAGGAGGTGCATGACTGCTTTTGATAGAGTAATTAATTTTTTATGCTGCATTATTGTTTACACAAAAAAATTGGTCAAATAGTCTTGAGTTTCTTTCCTTAAATCTAGATCGAAGGCCAAGGACACGGTGCTGTTTTTGACTGTAAATTTTCACCAGATGGGCAGCATTTTGCATGTACAGATTCTCACGGGCATCTACTGATATTTGGGTTTGGCTGTAGCAGGCCTTATGAAAGGGTAAGTTCAGCTTTTTCTTAGAACTGTTTATTCAAGCTTCTAACTGAAATTAGATTAGTTACATTCATTCCTCTAAAACATCATATGTAAAAAAGAGTTTTGTATGCGTATGGGATCTAAATATAACAGGTTCCTTGATGTCTGAGAGTCCTCTTGTATATATGGTCCTGGCACAGCAGAAACAACCAGTGTCTTAACGCTCCCTTGAGAGTAGCTCCCAAGAACTTTTCTGGAATACATTTTAATCTTCCAGCCAGCTAATTTGCATGTTAATTGTTCAACCTCAAAATTACTTTTATTTCTAATTTCTGAAAGTAGCTTAATGTTTAAAGATTGGAATGTATCACAAAGTTTATTGCACTGTTGCCTAATTAACAAAAAAGCAGACTGTCTGTATGTTAGGAATAACTTGCCTGTTTTATTTCAGTTATTAGAACTTGCAGTTCTTTAGGCCTTTCCTTATTCAAGCTTATTAAAATAAGCAAAAGTAAATACTCATCCAGCACTGAATTTTGAAATGTTAGAAAAATATGCACGGGATAAACGTTTTGCTTTTTTGAATCTATCAGCCTGATCCCTTTTTGTTTTGATAAATACATGTGTTTCTGGTTTTTTTGAAGTAGCTCTCAAAAGTGCACTTCTGACCTATGTTTTACTGAACTTCTTCCTCAATTTTTTTAAAGTTGCAATGGTAATTCTATGTAGTTCTAAAGAATTATTTTCTCCTTCCTCTACATTCTTAGCTGAAATTGAAACTTACTCTCTTCATCTTACTCATCATTGCTAGGAGCAAAATTCTGACTGTGATCTAATACTTGTGTAACCAATTTCCTTCAGCTGCATGGATTTAACAGACTGTTTCAGTTGCGGAAGAAATTTCTGGTGAACATTGCATAATTAAGAAAGAGCTTTACATTGAGAGCTTGTGTTGAACTTCAGACAATGATTTCCTTGCATGGAAACACAGGAAACTTCTTAATTATGTGGGAAAAAAAAAATAGAATGATATGTAAAATATTTTAAAGTGTAAAGCAGTGCTTCTGCTTTAAGTTACCTCAGTTGATTGTTTTCTAAAAGCATTTTGTTGCCTGCAAAAGCACTATCAAAAATGAGAGTACTGCAACACCCATACAGGTTAATTGTAGCTGTGCATAACTCTTTATTGGCAACTTGCCCTTTCTTTTACCTTGAAGATTTTAGATATTTTAGTGTCACTTGTTGTTCTCTGTTCTTTAGCATATTTTTTTTTCCAAATTGATAACACAAAAACTTCATTTCTTTCTAGATTCCTGATCAGATGTTCTTCCACACTGACTATCGGCCACTTATTCGAGACTCTAACAATTATGTCCTAGATGAGCAGACTCAACAGGCTCCTCATCTTATGCCCCCTCCCTTCTTAGTAGATGTGGATGGAAACCCTCATCCAACAAAATATCAAAGATTGGTGCCAGGAAGAGAGAATTGTGCAGATGAACATTTGATTCCTCAACTTGGATATATAGCAACAAGTAAGACCAGTATCACTAAAGACCTACATGCAGAAGTTAAGAGTTACTGTAGTAATTCTGAATGGGAACAGAGTAGATGTGATATAGGTGATTTTAAAATGCCATCGTTTTCTCACATGGTAACTATTGTGTATTTATGTTCATTAAAGATGCTGAAAGGTCCCACTGCGAATATGATTTTAAACAAGAAAAAAAAAAAATTGGTGGTTCAAATGGATGTCTAATTCTTTTCTGCCAGCACTGGTATGCACAAACTTGCGTTTGAGCTGTAGACTCCGTAAATGTCTCCTTCAGAATAAGCAACTGGAATCATTTCAAGAATAGTTTTCATTGCGTTTAGTTGTAGAACTTGTCTCACTATGTTGTGAACAGTGAGAATCATTCGCTGTAGTCAGTTACTTAACTGAACCCATTTGTTTTGTTTGTATTACACTTGCAAGGTGATGGAGAAGTGGTTGAACAAGTTATAGGTCAACAGACAGTTGATCAGGATGAACAAGGCTTGGAGCCCAGCATTCTTGATGGCATGATTAGACAATTACAACTGCAACAAGATCAAAGAACTGGAGCCGATCAAGAATCTGCTTCAGGTGGCCCACAAAATGGGGAAGGAACACCTAGAAGAGGTTAGTACTTGCTGATAAATTATTAGATAATTGTTCTATCTCCATTTTTATTACACTGTATGAAATATTTCAAACAAGTCTTAACTTTAATGGGGTTTTGGGGGCTAAGATTCCCTTAACATAGTCATACCTGGTTAAGATCTTTTTATTCATTAAAACACAGCTACTCCTGTGATTAAATTACAAAAGAAAGCCTTTTGCTTTTCCTGTTAAAGAGCGTTAATTGTATTTCTTGTAGAGTGCTGCATATTTAAAAATATTTGTAGAGCACTCAAGTAACATTTGTAGGAGCTACATTTATTATCCTCTGAAGTTTGCAAAATACGTATCTTACCATTAGTCAAACTGGGTTCCTTTCTCCCTTCTTCACAAATTTAAAGAAGACACTCTTCTGATCTGTATCCTGGTAACTTTAATTATGTAAGCTCAGCTCCAGGAAGAGTGCTTTTTAGAACCTCACTAGCCTCAGAGCTGCCTGAAATAGTTCAGAAGAACACCTCTATCACATTATACTTCCTTTCACTGTATTAAAATAGTAGGAAAAATAACCATTTTAAAAGTGTATGTGTAATCTCGCTGTACTTTCTACGAGAGATATAGTTTCCTGAAGGTGATAACTAGTCATCTAGTCACATACTTACAATCGTGGAGATAGAAAAAATGTGTAAAGTGTTACTTTTATATCTTGTAGTGAGAAGAAACAAGGTTCCAATTCTGTGTAATCTGGAAAAAATGTTTTTGTTTTGTATATTTTAGCTTTTAGAAGACCAAGTTTTGACATCCAGTCTCCTCCCAATATTGGTCTGCGACGTAGTGGGCAAGTTGAAGGTGTGCGTCAGATGCATCAGAATGCCCCACGAAGTCAGATGGCTACTGAGCGAGACCTTCAGGCTTGGAGACGAAGAGTTGTTGTACCAGAAATTCCACCAAGCTTACTCAGGTCTGTAGACAGCTTGCTGGGCTGCAGACATGACTGGAGAGAACACATGTGTTTTGTCCTAAATGTAGTGCTATTAGACTTAAGCTAAAATAGGTACATGATACATGTTGAAATAGTTCAGTGTTATGGTTAGCTGTGCTTAAAAACTTAATTGTAAAGTCCATTCAGCAAAAATAAGTGGAAGTTGCTCTAGTTTCATAGAGAATGATTCTCCCATATTTCAATATTTTAAGTCATCTTAAAGGACAGCTAAATTACCTGGATTCTTTCTTTTTCCAAAATAAAGGGATATACGTTAAATTAATTTACATGACAGAGTTCAAAGAGATTGTGCTTTTGTGAGGTTTTGGGCGGATGATGTGCTGTAACCACAAGCAGCACTAAGCACTTGAAATGCTAAAAGGGTTAGCTGCTTTCAAAAGTACTATCAATATGCATCTGTGAAGGAGAATTAATATCGATAGCTAAATATTTCTTTTTAATGGTACAGCCATACGTGCTGCCACATCTCTGAAATTTTTCAAAAGCTTTCCCGGTATAGGGAGGTAGAATGATTGCAAAGGGAAAAGTGTGGAATAAAAATGGGGCTGAAAAAGTTTATTATATTCTGTTACTTGCAAGGAAGACTTTCGTAGTATCCATCTTCTTTACTCTATCTGGAAATGAGAGGACATATGTTATTGATGTTTGAGTAATAATAGCATCTGTAATTAATAATGTAATAGAATTAGGTGTTAGGTGTTTTTAGATAGATCCTTTAAAGAGAATGGATCGTATAACTTTTCAGCATTGTCAAAACAGATGTCGAATTAGATTTTTCCTTACTTTCTTGTAGGAAGCAGGAAGAATATCGAATTGCAAAAGGGGAAGAAGAGAGAGATCTTTATGCAACAGAGAAGAAAAAGTCATTCGAGTCATTGGAAAAGGTATGCAGCAGTTTCTAGGAAAATGGGCATTCTTTGCCCAGGGATAAGTCATGGTTTGAAAAAATGAAAGCAGACATTTCCAAAGGTGTGGTCTTCAAAGATTTCTGCTGATTCAGCTTCCAGTTATTGCAGGACAAGATTAGATTTATTTTCACAAATACCTAGAATTCTTTTTTCTTTCAGTCTTGCCTCCTTCCATCAAAGGCATTTGGTAGTGATTTTTAAAGGCAGGCTTGATTTCAGGCCATTCTGGTTTTACTGCAGTTGAAGTTTCAAATACAGTTGTTGCAGGTCCATGCTAAAGCATTGAGGTGCAAATGAGAATGTTCAAGGTCCTTTATTTGAACAATTATAGGTTATATTGCTATTTCCTTGTCATTTTACTTTAGACGCAATGTTTTGTGTATGGGGCAACTTTTTCAGACTTGCCCTGTTTTGAATGCTTTTTTCATTATCTATTTTTAGCAAGAGATTGGTAAGAAGGAAAAGCTGGTTATAAGTTAGTGGCCTGATTCACTGTGTCTTGCAGTACAAAATAATTTGATGCAAGAATTCTACTGCATGATCCCATTAACTGGAGGGGGTTGAGGATTTCTGGTCCTCTCAGAATTGCACATTGTAGGCAGTTAATGTCTTGATTCTGTAAATATGTTTTATCTGGTAGTGTGAATGGACCTGTCACAGTAGTTCATAATGAGCAGTTTCTTCGAACAACTACTAAATCTTAAATTTGGATCAGCAAATTTAAAACTATTGGCTTACGGGAAAATAATTTCTAGTAAGAAGTTTTGACACAATCAGGCTGTGATGTGATGGGGCCATTTTAGTTTTTACCTTCAGCAGTGCTTTTAGCCACCCTTTCACCCCCATAAAAGTTTGCCACATGCTTTTATGTAACTTATTTTTTTCACTTCTTCTTTAAATTAGAGTGACTCTGAGTCTTCGTTAATACAATCTAAGCGTAGACTGCATAGACGGAAATATCGCAATTACCGAACACGGCATCACATTGAACAACTGGAGTCTTCTGATGAGGAAAGAGATGACTGCTTTGGCTTGATAGAGCAGGTGGGTTTGCTTCGGAGTTCTGTATTTTGAACTCGAGTTCCTCAATAAGTGAAGTTTCGTGTAAATGTGCCTTTTCTCCCTTAAAACAAACAAGCAAACAAAAAAACCCCCTCTTTTATGAGGGAAAGTATTTCTGTAAGCAGCATTATTGTTCGCACTTCTCGAACGTAGTTATCTGTTACTTTAATAATGGCAATCTTTACTGTCATTTTATAAATGGCTGGACTATTTTTGCTGAGAATCTTCTAAAACAAATCCACAGCCCAACGCAAAAAACTGATGTACAATGCTGAGGTGGGCTTAAAGTGAAGTTTGGATTTTAGATGTGTGTTGGGTGTTTCTCTGTGAAATCCTTCCAAATTTGTGTTCACACCTAAAACTGGAAATTTTGAAGGTTCTTGATACGGAGTTGTTATGGCCTGATAATGTGATTCTTTCACAGAGTCTGTTTATCCTGGCCAAGTCCTGGCTTGGAGTGAAACAGGACTTTGCTGTGGGTAACAGGAGCTTTTGACTGTTGTGTTACCAGATGCTGTAAATCGGCAGTAGGACTGCTTGCACTACAGTTGTCTTGCCTTGCACACAAGGAAATAGTCTCAAACTGGGAAAGGGGGAAGAATCGGAAGGAGTAGAGAAGGTCGGACTTGTTGGACTAGTCACTTTCTTAAGAAAGAATGGTGAACAAAGTAGTGGATGTTTAGGCAATAAGATAATTTTGTAAGTAAGGTGAAGAATTATATACTTTGGAAACGGACTGTCTTCTAGCCTCTTAACAAAAAAATCCTATGTGTTTAAAAACAATAAATCACTTAAATTTAACAAAAAGTTCAGGTTTTCCATATTTTGGGAATAGGGTGGAAGGGGAGTTGACAGGAGACTTCTGGCACCTGACAAATTCAAAGCACATGAAGTGCAAACAGGAGAGTTAGGCACACTGTCCTGTAAATACTATGTATACTTAAATTTTTTCAAGAAGTGATGTTAGATCTAATAATAGTAAAACTAATAATACTATAAGAAGCCAAGCTTTGATGTAAATGGATTTTTTTTGTTGTTTTAATCCTACAAATGGTAGGATAAAAGAGAAGAACTGAGTTAGTGCGTATTGTCCATCCTGTACAGTGTATGAACAGGTCTTAGGGGGAAAACTGTTAACTTTGTTACTCTGAAAATTACAAAGAAATAATCAGTTGGACTAATTCAAACAGTATCGAACTTGAAGTTGCAAATGAAATCATCTTTTCTTACCTTTTTTTTTGCTTGACAACATGTAACTTGAGACATGAGCCATGCATTATACTTAGTCATTTCAGTTATGTAAAACAGTTAAAACATTAAATTAATGCAAATAAATTGCTGAAAAACAATCAGGAAATTACTGAAGTTGTAATATATTTTGATGTATCTTGACTATTTAGTTTTACATTTAAATACAAGCATGGATACACCCAATTAGTACTTGGTCAATCAGTTGATAATAAAATCAGAAAAATCACCTGATTCTAACTTGCATAACTAATGAAAAAAAAAAAAAACCACAGAAGTGCTGCTCCTGTAACAGAATGTACTCGCGTTGTGGGCGGATGAGAGGTGTGATAGTTTTCCTTGATTTGTTCCTTTTGCAATCTTTAAATTCTTCCTTTGCATTTTAATGAGGTAGATTTTATTGTGTACATGACCCAATTTACAGCATCATGAGTCTGGAATTTGAAGGAATCAAAATCGCCTGCCACTTTGTTCTGATAAACAATGTGAACTTATCCTTAGACTAGAAAAAAAATAGAACAGTCATATGGTAGGGGGATAGAAGTGTTGCTTTGTGAAGAGTGGCTGCAGCAGGTGGACCCACAAGTGGCTAATAAAATGCGAGTGAATATACAGAAGTTAATGATTAATAGTGTATTCCTGAGGTTAAAAGGGTAAGTTGAAATCAGCTACAAAAAAGAACTACTGTAATTTCCATTTTAACAACTCTTTTTACCAGATTTCTTCCTAACTTGATAATATGCAGACATGAATGGAGAATGTGGGTTTTTTTTGTTTCAAACCCTTAAAACGTGTGCTGTGAGAAAGTTTTGGATTGACTCCGTGTATTTTTAAATTTAGGAAGCTGAAGAAAGTGAGGGCTCTGGCTCATGCGATGAAGAGGAAGAATGGAGAAGTGACAAGAAAAGCAACAGTAATAGTTCTAGGTAAAAGTGAACAAACAAATCCCAGCTTTTACTGTAACAAGTTTTACTTGCATTTTGGCAAGTTAAAAGTTGTATGGAAGTTCTGTTGAGCTTCATATGTAATAATGCTTTCTAGAGTACTGTACGGACACATTGCATTGTTATTTAGTGTTCGTTTCACCAAAACATTTCATAGAATCATAGAATGGTTTAGGTTGGAAGGGACCTTGAAGATCATCTAGTTCCAACCCCCCTGCCGTGGACAAGGACACCTCCCACTAGACCTGGTTGCTCAGAGCCCTGTCCAACCTGGCCTTGAACACTTCCAGGGATGGGGCCTCCACAGCTTCCCTGGGCAACCTGTTCCAGTGCCTCACCACCCTCAGAGTGAAAAATTTCTTCCTAATACCTATTCTAAATCTCCCCTCTTTCAGTTTGAAGCCATTACCCCTTGTCCTATCACTCCATGCCCTTGTAAAAAGTCCCTCTCCAGCTCTCTTGTAGGCCCCTTTCAGATACTGGAAGGCTGCTGTAAGGTCTCCCCAGAGCCCTTATCTTCTCCAGGCTGAACAACCCCAACTCTCTCAGCCTGTCTTAGGAGAAGTGCTCTAATCCTCTGATCATCTTTGTAGCCCTCCTCTGGACTGACTTCATGTCCTTCTTATGTTGGGGGCTCCAGAGCTGGACACAATATTCCAGGTGGGGTCTCATGAAAGTGGAGTAGAGGGGCAGAATCACCTCTCTCAACCTGCTGACCGTGCTTCTTTTGATGCAGCCGAGGATATGGTTGGCCTTCTGGGCTGCGCGCGCACATTGCCAGCTCCTGTTGAACTTCTCATCCACGAACACCCTGAAGTCCATCTCCTCAGGGCTGTTCTTGATCCATTCTTTGCCCAGCCTGTATTTGTGCATGGGATTGCCCCGACCCACCTGCAGGACCTGGCACTTGGCTTTGTTGAACTTCATGGGTTTGCACAGGCCCACTTCTCAAGCCTGTCCAGGTCCCTCTGGATGGCATCCCTTCCCTCCAGCGTGTTGACTGCTCCACACAGCTTGGTGTTGTCAGCAGGCTTGCTGACGGTGCACTCAATCCTAACATCCATGTCACCAGCAAAGATGCTGAACAGTACCGGTCCCAATACTGACCCCTGAGGAACTCCACTTGTCACTGCTTGCCACTTGGACATTGAGCTGTTGACCGCAACTCTTTGAGTGTGGCCATCCAGCCAATTCCTTATCCACCAAGTGGTCCATCCATCAAATCCATGTCTCTCTGTTTTAGAGACCAGGATGTTGTGCACGACGGTGTGAAATGCCTTGCACAAGTCCAGGTAGATGATGTCTGTTGCTCTCCCCTTATCCACCAATGCTGTAACCCTGTTGTAGAAGGCCACCAAATTTGTCAGGCACGGTTTCCCCTTAGTGAAGCCATGTTGGCTGCCAGCAATCACCTCCTTATTTTCTATGTGCCTTAGCAGATTTTCCAGGAGGATCTGCTCCATGATCTTGCTGGGAATAGAGGCGAGACTGACCAGCCTGTAGTCCTCCAGGTCATCATTTTACCCTTTTTAAAAACAGGGGTTATGCTTCCCCTTTTGCAGTCAGTGGGAACTTCACTGGACTGCCATGACTTCTCAAATCTGATGGATAGTGGCTTGGCAACTTCATCTGCCAGTTCCCTTAGGACCCACGGATGAATCTCATCAGGTCCCATGGACTTGTGCACCTTCGGGTTCCCCAGCTGGTCTCAGACCTGATCTTCTACAGTGGGTGGTTCCTCATTCTCCAGGTCCCTGCCTTTGCCTTCTATGACTTGGGCAGTGTGGTTAGAGCCCTTACTGGTGAAGACCGAGGCAAAAAAGTTGTTGAGTACCTCCATCTTCTCCATGTCCCGGGTGACCAGGTCTCCCATTTCCTTCCGGAGAGGGCCCACATTTTCCTTAGTCTTCCTTTTGTCACTGATGCACTTACAGAAGGCTTTCTTGTTGCCCTGGTTTCTGTCCTTTAACGTAGTTTCAAATCCTTTGCTTTTTTGCTAGGTGGCAAGGAGAAAGAAGACAGTCTGAAACATTTTTTTATAGTGTGCTTTGTTCTGTTGGGTTTTTGAGGGGTGGGGGTTTTTGTTTGGTTTTGGGTTTTTGTTGTTTTTTAATAATGCAGCAACAGTCTGTTGCTTGCTCTTAGAAAAATGGTTGAAAATCTTAATTTTGATAAGGTTATAATTTTATTTAGAACTGAAGTTATAGATTTTAATCACTTTGGCTTTTTTAGATATTCTTTCTAGAACTCTATGGTAGTAGAGCTTAAAATACTGAGAGAGAGAGGAAAAAAAAAAAGCAAATGTGTACCTGTGAGATTTGTGTAACTGTCTTTAAAGAATTTAAGTAGTGTTTGGCTAGTGTCTTCTTTAGGGAGGGCTCTTAACTTGTCCAGAATTTCATTGCACAACTTTCTTGAATAAAATTACTGATTTTAGAATTCACCAGACTTGATTTTTTTTTTTAGAAAAAAACATGCTTTGAATTACTGTGTTTCCAAAAGATTAGGTTAAACATCATGTGAAGTAATTGTTACAGCAGATCAAAGTAATTTTAGTTCTTTTGATAGTGCTTTCAACAGCAGTCTATATCTGCAGATACTTGTCTACAGAGAATTTAGCACTCTGAAATACTGACAGTTTGGTTCTATGTTTGTATTTTCCCTGACCCATCCACTATGGACAGTGATTCTTCAAGCAGATACTCTGACTGGATCGCTGATGCAGGGATTAACCTACAACCCCCCGTACGGACTTCTCGACGGAAAGCTATCAGATATATCAGTACTTCAGAAGATGAAGTATCAGCAGAGAAATCATCTCCTCCGAAGAGAAGAAGAAGAAAAAGGAGAAAAAAGCCAAAACCAAAAAAGCAGGAGGAGGTATACAGTTAATTTCTTCTACCACTTTTTAATAAATTTCTCTCTTAGGTTTTTAGACCTCTTCACTGGAAACTGTTGAAGTAATTGTTACTGCCATTGGACAAGGATATTGGTAGCACTACAGTGTACCCTTAATTTGAGACCATTCCAAATGCAAAGTATCTGCTGACTTGTATGGAAGAATCTGCATTCCAAGTGAAGTCATTTTCACTTTCCAGATAAAAGGATTCTCAAGGTTGCTGGTATCAAAGGGGTTATGTGATTATTAAATAACTCTACAGAATATTAGACTAAAACCCTTTAAACTGTCTGGTTTTAAGTAACATATCTTTTTGAAAACTTAGGGGAAATAGTCACTGTATTTATGGTGGCCGTTTATACTTGGGTTGAATTTTCAATTTTTTATAAGTGACAATAATTATCCTTTTTTTAAGTTACAATAGCTATTATTTGCCATTTTCTACCATAAAGGGACAAAGTGGGTTTTTTTTAATGCTTGGGGTAATTTTGGTATGTCTTTCTGTCCTTTCACTTTCTTCCAAGTAGTCTCAAACTGGTATTTTTGGAACTGTTTTAATATGGATATTTATTGTGCAATATCTCTCATAATTTTTCATCTCCATATGTTTTATTGCAGCTAGATAGATTTTTAATTGGGCACTGAGACTGCCATCTGAATTATAAAACTTTGTTTCTGTTAAGACCTGCATAATGGTAATCTTGCTCACTCAAATCTTCATATAGGAAAGGAATGCTTAGTATTAGTACTACAAATACAATTACAATTCGAGAAAAGCCTTGGTGGAATTTTGCTAGTATGTTTTGGAAATGTACATTAGTCTTTTATAAGTTAAGCTTTTGTCTGCTAAAATAAAATGGAATAAATTGTTTTGATGTTGTGTCAACAGTATGTCCATTATGTCTAATTTTGCTCTCTATTAAATGTGAAGGCTAACGCTCTAACACAACCAGTAAACTTGGAGTTGTCATATGATTGGCATCCTCCTGTTTGGATAACAGACACCGCTCTTCGAAGATCCCCTTTTGTTCCTCAGATGGGCGACGAGGTAGGAATATTGATAAAAATCTTGAAATGTTTGTGTTAACTAAACATTATTATAGTTACTAAATATAGGATAACATTTACTGTTTGTTTTTCTTTTGTTTGGGTTTTCTGTTTTTTAGGTAATATATTTCCGACAAGGACATGAAGCTTACATTGAAGCAGTCAGAAGAAATAACATTTATGAACTCAATCCACACAAGGAGCCATGGAGAAAAGTAGTCCTTAGGGTAGGTCTGCATTGAAGATACTGTCAGTTCATTACTATTAGCCTGAATGAAGAGTTCTATTACATTGTTTGAAAAACATCGATTTGTGAGATTATGCTGTTTCCCATAATGTTTCCCTATGGAAACAGTACGGGACAGTGTCTTCAATTACCAGAGCACCTTCAGAGTTACCTTTGGGAAGCCTGAATATAGGTAGCTGTGTTAAAATTGCCACGTCTGACAGACTATCTTCCATTGAAATCTCAAATAGAATTTCAGTATTTTTTGGCTTTTTGGATGTGGGTACAATTCATGTGCTAGGTTACCTAATGTTAAACTAATAGTTCTGTGTATAGTCCAGAAGGTAATACTTGCTGAAACTTTGTTCTTACCTGTAGGATCAGGAATTGGTAAAAATTGTTGGAATTAGATACGAAGTTGGTCCTCCCACATTGTGTTGCCTCAAGCTTGCCTTTATAGATCATGCCACCGGAAAACATACAGACAAATCATTTTCCATCAGGTATGTGCATCTTTATTTTTCTGAGAAGTAAAAGTATGTTTCTTTTCAAGCGTCTTCTGAAAGCCCTAAGGTGCATAAATGAAAGGGATTATTTTTTTTATCTAGATACCATGATATGCCAGATGTTATCGACTTCCTTATATTACGTCAGTTCTACGATGAAGCACGGCAAAGGAACTGGCAAGCTTGTAAGTGTGCTTTCTAAGTATTTGACTAAATGATTTTAAAAGCAAAAATATTCCCTTGGCTAATTGCTGAATATGCTAGACGCTGCTTGCTTGTGACTTCAGAGGGCTCTCTGGTAGGTAAGGTCCTTTTGCCTGTTAGAAATTTGAGCCTACTAACTGCTGTACTTAGCATTTTGGAGGGATTACCGTAGCTCTAAGATACAGTCTTCAAAACATACATTGAGACTCTAGTGCTCCCTTTTCTTATTTTATACCTAAGTAGCAAACTTATTTAGATTTTAGCGCTTGTATTTTTTTGGCATACTAAGTTGTCTCATCTTTTATTGAATATCAGTGGATTTAGAACTTTAAAGTGAAATACATTGGTCAATCACAGAAGCACAGGGGTTGGAAGGGACCTCTGGAGATCCTCTACTCCAACCCCCCTGCAAGAGCAGGTTCACCTAGACCAGGTTGCACAGGATGCTGTCCAGGCGGGTTTGGAATGTCTCCGGAGTCAGAGACTCCACCACCTCTCTGGGCAGCCTGTTCCAGTGCTCTGCCATCCTCAAAGTAAAGAAGTTCCTCCTCATGTTTAGATGGAACTTCCTATGGTCAAGTTTGTGCCAGTTACCTCTTGTCCTATCACTGGGCTCCACTGCAAAAAGACTGGTCCCATCCTGCTGGCACCCTCCCTTTAAGTATTTGTAAGCGTTGATGTCATCCCCCCTCAGGCTCCTCTCTCCAGACTAAAAAGACCCAAGTCCCTCAGCCTTTCCTCATAAGAAAGACGTTCTATCCCCCTAATCATCTTTGTAGCACTCTGCTGTAGCCTCTCCAGCAGTTCCCTGTCCTTCTTGAACTGGGGAACCCAGAACTGGACACAGTACTCCAGGTGCTGCCTCACCAGGGCAGAGTAGAGGGGGAGGATAACCTCCCGCGACCTGCTTGCCACACACCTCTTGAGGCACCCCAGGATGCCATTAGCCTTCTTGGCCACAAGGGCACATTGCTGGCTCATGGTCATCCTGTTGTCCACCAGGACTCCCAGGTCCCTTTCCACAGAGCTGCTTTGCAGCAGGTCAGCCCCTAACCTGTACTGGTGCATGGGGTTATTCCTCCCCAGGTGCACTACCTTACACTTGCCCTTGTTGAACTTCATGAGGCTTCTCTCTGCCGAACTCTCCAGCCTGTCCAGGTCACCCTGAATGGCAGCACAGCCTTCCGGTGTGTCAGCCACACCTCCCAGTTTTGTGTCATCAGCAAACTTGCTGATGGTACACTCTATCTCTTCATCCAGGTCATTGAAGAATATGTTGAACAGGACTGGACCCAGTACTGACCCCTGGGGAACACCACTTGTCACAGACCTCCAACTAGACTCTGTGCCACTGATCACAACCCTCTGAGCTCTATCTGCCAGCCAGTTTTCAATCCACCCCGCTGTCTATTCATCTAACCCACACTTCCTAAGCTTGCCTATGAGGATGCTGTGGGAGATGGTGTCGAAAGCCTTGCTGAAGTCAGGGTAGACAACACCGACTGCCCTCCCCTCACCTATTTGTCCAGTCATGCCATCGTAGAAGGCTACCAGATTAGTCAGACATGACTTCCCCTTGCTGAATCCATGTTGGCTACTTCTGATGACCTTCTTTTCCTCCAGATGCTTTGAGATGATGCCCAGAACGAGCTGTTCCATCATCTTTCCAGGGATGGAGGTGAGGCTGACTGGCCTGTAGTTTCCCGGGTCTTCCTTCTTGCCCTTTTTGAAGACTGGAGTGACATTGGCTTTCCTCCAGTCCTCAGGCACCTCGCCTGTTCTCCAGGACATTTCAAAGACAATGGAGCGTGGCCCAGCAATGACTTCTGCCAGCTCCCTCAGCACTCGCGGGTGCGTCCCATCAGGACCCATGGACTTGTGGATGTCCAGTTTACTTAACTGATCTCTAAGTTGATCCTCCTGATCCAAGGAAAAGTCCTCCTTCCTCCAGACTTTCTCTGTTACCTGTAAAGTCTGGGACTCCTGAGGGCTGGCCTGAGCAGTAAAGACTGAAGCAAAGAAGGCATTCAGTAATTCCACCTTCTCTGCATCATCTGTCACCATGGCCCCTGTCTCATTCAACAGCGGGCCCACATTTTCTCTAGTTTTCCTTTTGCCTCCGATGTACTTGAAGAAACTCTTCCTGTTGACCTTGACATCCCTTGCCAGATTTAATTCCAAGGAGGCCTTGGCTTTCCTCGTTTCATCCCTGCATACTCTGGCAGTATTCTTGTAATCTTCCCAAGTGGTCAGTCTCTTCTTCCACTTAGTGTAAACTTCCTTCTTCCACTTGAGCTTTTTCAGAAGCTCCCTGCTCAACCATGCAGGTCTCTTACTTCCCTTGCCTGATTTCTTGCTCTTAGTGATGCACCGATCCTGAGCTTGGAGGAAGTGATACTTGAATACCAACCAGCTCTCTTGAACCCCCCTACCCTCTAGAGCCCTAAACCATGGGATTTCTCCAAGCAGTTTCTTGAAGAGATCAAAGTTAGCCCTCCTGAAGTCCAAGGTTGCAACCCTACTTGTTATTTTATGCCTGCTGCACATAATCCTGAACTCTATCTTCTCATGATCACTACAGCCGAGGCTGCCCCCAACCTTAATGTTCTGCACCAGTCCCTCTTTTATTGTCAGTACTAGGTCCAGTAGTACACCTCTCCTTGTCGGTTCCTCCACCACCTGAGTCAAAAAGTTATCATCAAGACACTGGAGGAACCTCCTGGACTGTACATGCCGAGCTGTGTAGCCTTCCCAGCAGATATCAGGGTGATTGAAGTCCCCCATGAGAACCAAGGCCTGTGATTGTGAGGCGGCTCTCAGCTGTCTGTAGAAGGCCTCATCAACTTCTGCATCCTGATCAGGTGGCCTGTAATAAACCCCCACAACTGTGTCTCTCATGTTAGCCTGCCCCTTAATCCTTACCCACAAGCTCTCAACTCTCTCTCCATCTGCCCCCAGGGACAGCTCAATACATTCCAGTTGCTCTCTCACATAAAGAGCAACTCCACCACCTCGCCTTGCTGGCCTGTCTTTCCTAAAGAGGACATAGCCACCCATGACAGTGTTCCAGTCATGTGAGCTATCCCACCATGTCTCAGTAATTGCGATGAGATCATGGCCCTGCGACCGCACACAGATCTCCAGTTCTTCCTGTTTGTTCCCCATGCTGCGTGCTTTGGTGTATAAGCATTTCAGAGAGGCAGTTGAGCGTGTAGTTTTTGCCCTTGAGGTGTGGTAGGCCTTCTGATTCTCAAAAATATGAGCACACTGCCCCGCAAGTGCTGGGCTACTGCACCCGGCCGCCTCTCTAGTGAGCCCAGTTACATCCCCATTCCCCTTCAAATCTAAGTCAAAAGTTTTTGTAATTGCATATAGAAGAAGCATAGTTAAATAGCTTTTCCTAGTAGAATATCTGAGCAGACTTTTTTTGCTTTAGCTGATAGGTTCCGATCCATTATTGATGATGCTTGGTGGTTTGGAACAGTGCTGGGTCAAGAACCATATCAGCCTCAATATCCGGATAGTCACTTTCAGTGTTACAGTGTTAAGTAAGTATAAAAAGATTTTAAACTTCTAATGGTAGTAGTGTGGGTTGCCTCTTACACAGCTGGTTTACTTGGTATGAGAATGTATAAATTGTTTAAATTATTTTACTGGTTGTATTATCTCTTCTTAACGGTTTCAAGTTGCTAATCTAGCACAATGTGAATATATAATAACTTGTGGCAACTTCTTAGCGAACAGTAATGTGGTAAAAGAAGTTACTGACCTTTTTCACATTTGCGAATCATTTTCATTAATGACTAGTGCTGAATCTCTTCCATGAAGCAAGCAATGCAATTTCCAGTGTACACTAATTATTATTCTTCACTGATAATTGTTTGTGGATGGGGATGCTGAATCTCCTGTTGTTGCTGAGATCATGGTCCTTATGCTTCAAGCACACTTCTGTCTTTCACATTATAGTCTACAGAAGCAAGTATACCTATAAGATGATCTCATGCTATCCCTTGAGACTTCTGTAGAGGATGTTTCCAAACATTGCTCTCTCTTCATGCTTGACCCACGTCTTTTCACTGCCAAGTGGTATTCTGCCATATTCCCTATTGTGTAGATCCCACTTGCAGTTTCACCTTTTGATTTCCTCTTTGGGTGATATTTAGCTAGATAACTGGCAGATAATGTCACCTTGTCTTAGCTGTAACAGACAAATCCCTTTGACCAGTCTGCTTGTCAGGAGATGCTACTACCTAGATGGAGGCATATAGTATCAAGTACATTGTTCAAAACATGGCAAATTGAGCAAATCAAGGGTATTAGAGTAGAAAAAACCTGCTTAAACAGGAAAGGCAAGGAACATCTCAGTCAAACTGGTAACAAGATAGTTGGACACATACCTTCTTTACCAAGGCGTGTTCTGAAAAATGACTCCCTAATATCTCCCTATGACAGTTTCACATTAGTGATGTTCCTGTACACCTTCTCTCATGTCAACAAAGAGGTCCTTCACACAAAGGAGAAGGGTGAACAAAGATAACTCTGGACCTCAGTTTTCACAATCAGGATATTGTCCTTGTCCTGCCCTGTCCAAGTTATCCAGAATGGTTCTGGGATCTTGCTTGCTTTGGATTCCCCCAGCAAGGGAGGACTGTAAGGAGAATAATCAGCGAATACCTAATATTCCTATTTCTATAATGACCAGAGATTCTTCCCTTGTCTTTTACAGTATATTTGATACTCATTCATCCCAAGCAAAGGAAATACTTGTAGCTAATACACAATTTGTGAGACTGCTGAGATTGTGTTATGTATTTTAGTTCCTTGTGTCATCTACTTGTTATCTATTCTGTTCATTTTCCTTAGTGGGAAGGTGTAAGTAACTTCCAGACTGAAGTTCTTGCCTGTGTGTTTTTGGCAAGCCAAGTTTCACGTTTGCTTCAACAGCTACGGTTAGCAAACTGACACTCTTGATGTGCTGTAAATAAAAGTGGCATCCACATTAAGTCTTTACAACAGATCATCTGACCATATAGGACTTTCTCATGTTCCGGACAGTGATAAAGCTAAGACTGCTCCACATCTTGCACATCTGTCAGTATGTGTGAATACTTGTTTCTTCTTTCTGACAGTTACTTGATCACCCACAATGAGAAAATACCTACAGATGAAAAACTGAAATCCAGACTATCTGTGTATTGATTTCTTGCCCTCACTTCATTGTCCTTCGGACTCTTCTCTTACCTAAAGAGAGGATCTTGACAAACTAAAATGGTGCTGGATGTTTACTGACATCTTACTCGTGTCCCAGGCATAAGGGATAGTATACTCGGAGCATATCTCCTGCAGGTGATGTAAGGGTAAAAATATTCAAGTTACTCCACTTATTTACAGAAAAAAAATCCACTGAGGCCAGATATCAGTTTGAAAATACAACTAAATCTTATTTCAAAGTACTAAGTTTTATCTGTTAAATAGTTCAAAGCCTTTGATATGCTAGCATGGGGAATATATGTTACCTTGCATATGTTATACCTTTTATATGTTTTGTTCTGTTACCACAGTTGTTTGTTAAGAATGAGTTTAGATGGAGTTTTTGGTTGTTTTCTTGGCCAATTCAAAATAAGTTTCTGGTTATGAAAAAGAGTGTATAGACAATTTCCTAGACTCCTTTCTTCTGTGAACGCTAAAGGACACTTCTGTATTTTAATGCACCAGACTTTAACAGAGGGAAGTCTAAAGCTGCTTTGAAGTTAGCTTAATAATTGAATAGGTAAGGAATGCAGTGCTCTTTAAAGAGCACTTTCAAAAGTGAGCTCTTTAAAGATTTGCGCTGCTTTTGTAGAGAATGTGACTCTGTTCTACCTTGACTCACAAACAACTCTTCCAGAGCAGATTCCTAAGGTAAGTATATGAAAATGTCTGGAGTGCTTTGCTCAGGTATAGTTAGGTTTTGCAACTTGACTGGGTCCTTAGCTCTTTTTGCAAATACTTTCCTTTGTTTGAGAATCTTAAGTCTTCTCTGCCCAAGAATCTGCATGTGGTTCAGCAGCAGTAGCTTCCTAATTTGCATTCATATGCTTTATACATTGAATGCAAAAAGATTTTTTAAATACACTTCACTTTACATATGTATAAATGGGAAAAAATGACCTAAACACAAATGATTGTGACTCTGTCTTGGAAAGAACTGCAATATGCTGTCTCTCTTCTTCACTCAGGATTTGGGTTATGGTGCTTTTTTAGATGGTAGAATTTTGCTCATCCAGCTGAGTGAGCATCTGCAGTTGTTCTTCACCATTGCTGAGACAAAGAGCTTTATTTGAATAGAATTGCCTTTTATTTTATACCAGAAACAACCTTTGAAAGTTGGCTTCAAAACAGTCAACGATGGAGAGTGTGGGAAACCACATATGAATGAGATGAAGGGGAGTAATTGCCGCGTAACTTAACTGAAAGTCTTGTCAGTAACCAGGTTGTCATGCACTTAGGAATCATCTCACATTATCACCATCACTGTTGTATAGATAATAAATAAATAGAAGATGTATAAATTGAAGAAGATGTATAAATTGAATGTTTTGTTATTTTATTGGCCAGACAAAAGTAGGTATTTGTGTAGAAGCAGCTTTATATATTATTAAGTTGCATTACCTGGATGAATGTAGCTTAAGCAGAGCTAAATGGGGCTTAAGCTGTACTAAACTGTATTGATAAAGTCTTTCATGCAATATCATGAAGTAGTATATACATTTCTGAATACCAACAACTTGTGAATTATTGTACATTAACTGGGGAGGAGAACGGAACAGATGAACCTTCAGAGCTGTCAGAACTCTGTTAGTTCATAAGCATCAAACAGGCTGAATGTGGATGGATCAGAGTTTTCCTAAGTCGATGGGTAATCCAAAATAATGGAGTGGTGCTCTTACCTGCAGAGTTTTAGTTATAAAATGTTATGAGGATGATCATCCTTGTTTTCAGTTTGTTTGAAATAAATACACAGGAGGTATTAGACCAAATATCTAAGTTTATTAAGTTATAAGAAGTAGATGGCATTCACCCAGGCATTTGAAGAACTCTTGATATGAGCATGATATGAAAATGTCTGGCAAAGTTGCAAACTGTCCTACAGTTGGACCCTGTACTAGAGAACTGGCAGATTGCTGTTGTAACTCCAGCTAACAGAAGAGGCTCTGGAGGGAAACTGGTGAACTATAGACTGATATATTTGACTTCAGTGTCTGATATGTGCCTATAATAAAGAATAATACTATTGAACATAAGGGTAAACCCAGCTGTAGGAAAGAGCCAGCACTGCATCTGTACAAGGAAGTTCTGCCTCTACCCCTTTTGAAGTTCTGTGACTGTTAGTAAGCATATGAATAAAGTGGACAGCAGACAGCATATATTCAGATTTTTTTTTTAAGAAGCCATTGACAGGATTTCCCTTCAAGAGATGTTTAAGAAACTAAGATGACATAGGATTGGAGCAAATACTTGCGTGTGTTGAAAATTAGTTAAAGGATAGGGTGCAGAGGGATGGTTCCTAACAATGGTATTTCAGCTGGAGCAGTGGGCTCCCCCAGGAATTTATGCGGGGATCAGCTTTACTTGTTGTCCTTCTAAGCCCCATGGAAGGTGTGAACAGTGAAATATCCAAGGTCTGTAAATATTGCAAGTCATAGAATTGCCTAGGTTGGAAGGGACTTTTAAGATCATCGAGTCCAGGTAGTAGTCAAACATCACCCTAAAGCTGAGGACTTCCTGAAGGACCTCATACAACTGACTGAATAGAAAAGTACCAGATAATTTTCAGTGCAGATTTATGTTAGGCAGGACATCTGAGGTAACAGTAGTCTTATATATGCTTATATGACATTGAGCTCACTAGCAGATTCAGGTGAAGACAGAAATGTTGAGGTAGTTGCTGACAGTTCTCAAATACATCAGCTGTGTGTGCAGCGGCAGCTACAAAAACCAACAAGGCGTTGGCCACCATCAGAAAGGATATCAAGTCTGTATTGCTCACTGCTTTCTAGCACTGCGATATGCTGATGTCTTGATGCATTTTGTGTCTCAGCATCTAAAGGAAGATATAATGACTTTGGGAACAGTACAGAGAAGGGCAGCTAAAATGATTAAGAGTCTGTACCAGATGTTTTGTGAGTTAAGACTAAAAAAAAAAAGTGATTCTTCAGATGGAAGAGAAGGGCGAAAGGAGTGCATTCATACTTCACAAAATCATAAAGGTGAATAGAAAATTACTAGTCACCAAATTCTGTAATGACGGAACTAGAGGTGTGTGTTGAAATCTGCAGGGGATTTGTTTCAAAGTTTGGGTTTGGTTTTTTTAACATTGTGGGTACTGAACTTTGGAAATACATTTACACAGGAGGCTGTCCAAACAGTATGAGCAGGTTCAAAAAGGTATTAGATAGAAATAAACAGATACTAAAGGAAATAGGTTGTGATGTATTCACAAACATGCCTAGAGTAATAAAATGATTGTGAATGCTGTATGAGTAGAGTGGACTTGTACCAGGATCATACTGTCTATGTAAATAGCATCTCCCAATAGTAGTTTTAAAGACACAAATTAATGGTCTCAATGGACCAGTAGGGTGTTTCTTATCTTTGAAATACCAAAATTCATTGGTATTTTTTGCATTGTTAAAAACATGTAAAAATCTGCCCAAATGTAGTAGAATTTGGAGAGATCTCAAAATGATGTTCATACCTAATAGTTAAGTATCAGAGTGAATATAGATACACTATCAACTGTGTTTGCCTTTGCTTCCTCTTGGTCCTTATTTAACTTTAGTTTTTTCATCTTACGCTTACTCTTTTCTTTGTCTAAATGCGGTATGCCTTATAAAATGAAATCTTAATATACCAAATACCTCGCTTATTGTTCATCCTTTCTCTGAAACATTCCACAGACTTGCACAACTACTGTTGTGTTTAGTCCAAAAATCCTCTCTTCTGTGTGTTTTTTCTGTGATCTTCCCCTTGATGTTGTTATCACACTTTTCCAAGTGCATGGCTTACTTTTCGTCTGAACTTCTTGATACAGGCTTTGTAAAATTGATTTTTATATTGCTATATTGTCATACAGCTATATTGTCATACAGCCAAAATCACAAGCACAATTGTAATTTGAAATTTATTATAAAGACTGTTTCCTTTTTGCACTGTGACAGCTGATTGCTAGCTAATGGTTTTGTTTATGCATGTTTATACAGTATATTTTACTAATACCTAAAACTAGCTGTGATTTAAATATGCCTGGAGGGAATACTTCTAAGTCAAGATAACTTTAATCTTTTAATTTTTTTAATTTTTTTTTTAACTTGGTGAATCAGGTGGGACAATGGCGAAATTGAAAAGCTTAGCCCGTGGGACATGGAACCAGTTCCTGATAATGGTAGGTAGAAATTCACTTAATAAAACAGTTTAATGTGCTTCTCCCTCTTCCCAGTTCCTTTGTTTCATGCAGGTAGTGGGCCTTAGATGATTCCTGTCTTTCTTGCAACTCTTGCCACTAAGTCATCCGAGTATCCATTTTGCATATCTATTTAACAGGTGGAACTGATAGGGTAATAGTTATCCTTTAAATTATAGAGAATGTCAGCAGGGTGGTTTTGTGCATTTAGGCAAGAAAGTTCTTAAAGACAGTCTTGCTTCAGATCTGGTGAAATACCTTGAAATATACCTGTATTTTTTCCCTTTGCATCTTCCAGAGCAATTTTGAAGGAAATACTTAAGATGTGTAGTTCTGGCTTCCGCAATAAAACCTGCCACTTCTAAAAGTCAAGTTTCAAAAACATATCAAGTTTCAAAAAACTAGTTTGTTGTAATACATTATAGTACAAGGGAATGAGGGAAGAATATGTAGAAAATCATTTCCAGTCAGCAAATCCTTACTGCATATGGTTTAAAACCAGCAATTTATGAAGTTTGCTGGTCAAATCCGAATTAACTGTAAATGAAACAGTTAGATTCCTGGTTTGTCTTACACAATTCAGTTTTCCAATGTCTGTCAGTACCAACTGGGTGGAGGGAGGAAAGTTTGTGAAGTACTGAGAGTAGCTGCTGAATAAGCTGTCAAAAAGATACTAATTTTCTTAATAACCTTTGCTAGGAGTTACCTTGTTTCCCAGACACCAGAAAGGCTTATGTTATATTTTTTTCTTAAATAAGAGTATAGTGTACACATGCAGATGTTCTCAGAAGCCACCTGACTGTCTAATCTTGGAAGTGTTAGCTGGCTGCTTCAGTCATATTTTGTGATGACAAATTCTTGCAAAATAGTCTGAAATCAAAATGTGAAATTGAAATTTTACACAGTTTGTAGAAAGCAAGTAATCAGTATTTTGGTTTTAATCCACACAGAGTTTTAATTGAAACATTCCATTCTCTCATCACCAACATCTGTCTCCTTCTAACATACAGAAGCTTTTCTTACTCATCATGAACTGGTTAATGCTCCCCATGTATGTCACTGAGAGACAGTCATATTGCTAGAGGCTCACAAGCCTTACATGTGAACTTAAGTCAGGATTTACTTTGTTAACAGGACAAATTATATAAATTTCCTCTGAATGCTGTATACTATGGTTTAAGTTGCTGTTTATATCAGTGTATTAATGAACGCTTCTTCCTCCTGTGGATTGAAATACAAAGACTAGTATTCTCAACTGCTGAAGTTTGATAGCATAAAGGAACTAGAATTCTTGAAATTGCTACACTGGCAATGTAATGACAGAGACATCCTACAGATGCTAATTTAAATCTGGATAGTATTACATGTGTAAGTCATCATTTACTGTCTATATCAGAGGCAAATTGTAACTTCTTTTTTGATTTAGTAAGTTGTTACTTTGCCGTGTTAAGAGCTTAAGGTTTGATTGATCTGAGGAGCTACGACTTTACCACAGGAAAGCTGGGAAGGGGCACCCAAAAAAAAAAAAAAGCTAAAAGCTAGTGTGTCTTTTGTGGATAAGGTTAAAGAATTGCGAAGAACATCCTTTGAACAGGTCAATGATAAGTACCACAGCAACCACTAGACTAGATGAAGAACAAAAATTGTCTGAAGACAATCTGGAACTCCTTATTTTCTACCTGTCTTTCCAGACAGAAAATAGCACTCTGTAGGGAAGTGAAATGCTTACAGGAAGGTTTTGTGCATTTCTAGAAAGCATTATTATGTTAACAATATAGCATAAAACAGGGTTAAACCCCTTCTTTGCTTTCTCTTCAATTGAATGACTTACAGATCAAATTGAAATTATGCCTTGTGTTTGCCACTCTTCTCTCAAAATACTTCTTCATTCAGTTTACTAAGATAGGTGTATGGTAGAAGAACAGCTCTGAAGTTGGACTAACTAGCAGGTCACAACTTTAATTTGTTACCTTTCGTATCCTGCAAGCCTAAGTTTTGTCTCAGGATTATCAAGATAACAGTATCAGATGTCAAACTCTTGTCTCATCAGGGACAATGCTGTCAAGACCAGGAAAAGCTGGTGCACATGGACCTGAAAGTTCAGTTTTCAGCAGCCTGCTTACTAAACCACTATTGGTGTGGACTGGCTGTTATGACAAGTCTTCTGTGTCATATGTACCAGGAACACAAAGCAGAGTCTTTACATGCTTGTTGAGAAGGACAGTTTTATTTGTTTTAGTCTGTCATTCTGCTTTAGTTGTTACTCCTGCAGGAGAAAATCCTTCTTGAGTGCTTATGCAATGGAGTACCAGATACCATGTGAATTCTTGACACAACCCTTTGTAAGTGTAGAAGCATTACTTGCTGCTTTCTCTTAGTGTTGTCTTCAGGAAGTTTGGTTGCATAATTTGTTTTGGCTCGAAGATGAGTTAGAAGGATCACGTGAGCGAGTCACCTCTGCCCCTTCAGCTTTTCCTAGCACCTTTCTGTATTTTACTCATGTTTCTTGAAGAACTGCTTCATCTTTAGTATGATTTCAGTGGATAGTAAATACTGTTAGGTCTCTGTCAATGCAATAATGAACAGAGAACTAGAAATGACTTTGGGTTATTAAGACTAACCCTGTTGAGCTGAAGGAAAAAAATAGTCCTTTTCATAAACTTGGAAGGTCCCCCGCTAAAGCTTGGGGTTTTTTCTCTACAGTAGTTGTAGCTGAAATGTATTTTAGAGTTTGTATGCAACATATTAATGGATTGCAGTCATCCTAACACTGAGAAGGACTCGATCCTTTTTCTTGCTTTCATTTTTTTAATGGACAGACTCTCAGATGCTAATGGAAGTTCTTTCTGTTAGTTTCTAGCTCTAAGCCTACATGCTTTATACTGTTGAATTTATCTGCTAATAAAAAATAATTTATCTGCTAATTCCAGTTGTCGTAATCAGTACAAAGAAGTGATCTTGCCTACCCACAGAGTCTGATCAGGAACCTTCACATGCTTGTTCCTTTCCAAGTGCTCAAACGAAATGAGGAACTTAGCTTTTCAAAAACAAGAGAAGTGCAAAAACTGCAGATGTACTAAAAACAATCTGTGGAGTTGGGGGGGAAAGATACCCAGGCATAATACAATACCTACTCAATCATTCTGCATTGGCCACTTTGCATTAGTCTTTGGAAGCATAACTCTTTCCACAGAGCCATACATCACAGCTTTATATTTCTGCTACTTCTTACTGCTTTGAAATAATTAATCTGCCATGTTCAAAATAAATATTTTTTTAAATGTCCAAAAGATCACAGTTGTTAATACCAGGAAGGATGTCACAAAGTATATTGCCTATCTTGCATGTGTTTAAAGGCTGGGGGCACAAATTGGCGCATTAAACTTAATTTAGGATCCTGTGAAGTTTAGGGTGTGCATTTAAAACAAAAGCATATAAACAACTCTTCTGAGTTCAAGTCCTCTTTTAAGTTGCTTAGATGAAGAGAGGAAAGAGTCTTGTGGAAATTCAGAACTGCAGAAAACACAACTAAAGGATATCTTTGCTGTTGTATGCATTTTGTGTACTACTTTTCCCCATAGCTTAACATCAAACTCCAGTTTAAGGGAAGAATTTTTTTGTCAGTTATGAGTATTTAATAAGCATGAGTACTTAATTTATCTTGTTGTTTTGTGTTCTCACTTACCCTTCCCTATTTGCTATCTCTCTTCAGTTGATCAGCCTGAAGAATTAGGAGCTAGTGTTTCCGTGACTTTTGAAGAGGTGGAGAAGCTACTATACAAACCCCAAGAAGGGGAGTGGGGGATGAGATCTCGTGATGAAGCATGTGAACGGATTATCAGTGGTATTGATCAGCTTCTGACTCTTGGTGAGCATGCTATCTAAGCTTTAGGTAGTTTTCTCCTAACATTTCATTTATAAACAGGTCCCTGGAGTATCCATGGCATCCTTTTAAAAATTCCCTGTGATAAAGTACGGTAAATGCTCATACATTTTTATGTGCAGTTCTTTCTATTTGTCTATACTGAGTTTTTTATATATTGTTGGTTTTATCAAGAATAATTATACATAGCAATTGAACACGTGGCACAATTGTTATACACATACAAGCCTTGAAATAGTTTAATTAATCTTGCTGTTTCTTAACAGACATTTCAGCAGCTTTTGCTGGTCCAGTTGACCTGTGTACATATCCCAAGTATTGCACCGTGATTGCTTATCCAACAGACTTGAACACTATTCGGACAAGACTGGCTAACCGATTTTACAGGTTAGTACTAGCAGTAGAAACAAGGGAGAATGTGGCCTTGAGTTTGTCTGTTGTGAGAAGATCTAAACTTTTTTTAGTAAGAAGAGCAATTATTCTTTTTACAAATGTTCTGAAAACCAATAGTCCATTACCTGAATTCAGTATTACTAGTGTTTTGTAGCAGGGCTCTGATGCTTCATAACTGCAACGTTATAGTAATTTTTATTAAGTTTCTTAGTCTTAAGGAAATTGATTTCAGCCTATATTGGTACTGTTTTCAGGGTTACAATAAACACTGATATTCTTTCTTTGCAAAATATACTATGTGAAATAGTAAATATTAAAAAAAAAAAGTAGTTACTGTGGTGCTGGAGACTTAATTCAGATTTTGAAGTGCTGTACATCAGTTACTTTGAACTTGATGAGGGTTAAGCTCTTAAGTGCGTATTACTTTTGGAAATGGACTTAAACAAAGAGGTGAAATGTTACATATTACCACTGGCGTTGTAAATGATAAAAAATTTATGGTGCAGAAAGAGGGAAGAAACTGAAGTGTAGTGGTGATAAAATTTGGATTTGCTGCATGTGCTGGGCATCCTTAGCTCTAAAAGAAATTTAAGGGTGTTCTTCATCTGGACTTGCATTCAGTGTGTCTGTAAATACAGTGAAGATACATTAATAGTTGTTTCCCTTCTACATAAGACTGAAATAACGTCTTGGGAAATAGTTTGAAATTCTGTAGGTGAAGAGCTGCAAACTTGGGGTATCTCTGCTTCACAGTTATAAGGAATTGGAAAAATGAATGATAAAACTGAAATTACATAGTACTAGCTCATTTCTATCAAGTTACAATTTTAATTTGTAGCAGTTTCTACAAATCTGTCATCTTACAGAGGTCAGTTGACTGGTCCGTTGGCCTCAAAGCAAGGTATTTGAGGGAAGACAGAAAAGAACATCATAGCTGAGATGTCTTTTAAAAACGTCATTTTACTAAGCTTCTCATCGTTCTTTTTTTAATTGCTTGTGCCTTGTGTTTATTAGTGAAGAATTACTAAGATGCTATGTAACTTGTGTTCCATTTGACAGGGCTTTGTAACAAGCAACTTTTGATGTTTCCAGAAAAAATATTACAGTTTACAGTGATGGTTAGATAGTACTTTTTCCCCCTCCTTTTTGAATAGGGTCAAATGTAAGCCTTTTTAAAAATGCATGTGTTTTTAAAGAATCCGGAGAATCCACAATCCTCAGTGTTATTTCAGTGATATTTTATAATTTAGTGGTAACAAATGCTAGTGCTTACTTGGCTAGTTGTATTAACTGTATTTTAAGAATGAAAACAAAGCATGCTAGAATTTCATAAACTTTCTGAAAGTGAATTATCAATAATGAGTTGGAAGATGAGGGAGTAAAGATGTGCATTGTTGGTTTTGCTTCCTTCAGTGAGTGTCTGTCTGTGTGTGTGTATACATATACATACTTCAGTTTTCCATGTGAATGAAAAGTTTGAGACTGGTCTAATGAGACTTAAAACAAAGGACATCTATCTAATCTAATGTGGACATGAAATTACTAAGATATATTTTTTGCAGTTTTTAAGTTTTTCATCTTAGTATTAAAGGTGCTATGTTTTTTAATTTTAAGGAGAATCTCTGCATTGGTTTGGGAAGTAAGATATATTGAAAGCAATGCTAGGACCTTCAATGAACCTGGGAGTGCTATTGCTAGAGCTGCAAAAAAGATCACTACCCAGCTCTTAAAGTTTATCAAGTGAGTGGCATTTTCATCTATAAAGTGCTCAAATACTTGTGCTCTTAAAGGGTGGGAGAATATAAGCATCTTAGTATCTCTTTGTTGTGAATCCTGCTTCTTCTGATTTCTTACTGTTTTTTCAATACACTGCAGGACAGTTGTGTAATTCTTTTTTGACTATTACCTTAACTGGAGAAACACTTAAATGTTCAGCATAGAAACATTTTAACTTTTTCCCTTAGCAGCATTCGCTGGTATTTATAGTATCAAAATGTCACTTGACATGAAAGTAGCTCAACCTATAAAGTAAGTTCTGTGCTGTCTAGCACATGTGTAGAAGTTCCTGTTGCAGCTTGTCTGACTTAGTTCAGTTGAGAGGTTTATTTTTGAAAGAAGTTAGTGTAGGCAGTCTTCCTGCAGATACATCAGGTGTGAAGGCCCCTTTCAAATCCCTCATGCTAATTTCACCCTCCTCCCCTCACTTCTGAAATACACAGTATAGCAGTTTTTCAGACATAACATGCCTTTGTTAATATAAAAAATCACAAAATGATTATAATATTTCATTTAATTCTTAGTTACTGTCTTCCAGTTTATGCGTAGCTTTTAGTTGTGGCTGGGTTTAATCTAGGAAATGATAGCTATGTTTTTGCTATTCCAGTAACAGAGATTTAATTGCATTACAGTGATCAGGACTGTACAAACATTTTTGAACTATGTAGCACAACAGACGATGAACAAGATTATCTTGATACTGATCTGGTAAGCTTTTTTTGTGGATAATTCCAATAATGTATGGTGGTAAGAAAATATCACCAGCCTTCAAATATTTTTGGTAAAATTGCTCGGTTACTTGTATAGAGATGTTTGTGTGTGTTTACGCATTTAAATAGGTAATATAAACATGGAATGTGTTATGAATTTGGGGAATGATGTGAGGAGATGCTTTATTAACATAATTTTGAGTTGTCAATATTTATTAAATGTATAACAAATATGCATTTTGTTCTATGTGTGCCATCAACTACGACAATTCTTCAATGTTTTGTGAGTGGCAGTGTATTTCTTAAGCATGTTAATCTGCAGTAATTTAATATAAATATTTCCAGAGTACATGAATAGCTATCTTTCATTGTATTTTTAATTATATGCATCTGCTTATTTCTAAGGTCAAAATTGTCATTCATACACTCACAAATGCTGAAAGCTGACAAGTTGTATAACTATCGCAGTGGAGCTTTGGCTCTCAGTTTCTCTGTATACCACAATATGAATCATGCATCACATTTGCATACATCACTGAGAATTTAATAAAATGCATTTATCTTAAATCTGATAGAGGTAAATATGCACTGTTGTTATGTAGTGAATGCTATCTGCAGTGCTGTATGGTGTAATTGTAGTGTACCCAAAACTGACCAAACCAATATCTTTTTCACGTTTTGATTTCTAATTTGGCATTTACTAACAAGACTTTATAAAGTTGCAAAGCAGCTGCTCTCCCTTGCAGGCCAACATGTAGGGGAGAAATTCTATTTTTTTTAATCTCACTACTTCAGCATCACCTTAGTACTTCCACATTGTAAGGTTTTTTCTGTTTACCAAAAGTAACTTGATTACAAGATGTCTTTTCCTAAGCCCAGGCCGAGAAAAAATCAGAAAATTTTATGACAGTTATTATCAGTGAATTGAATTGCTGATAATCTTTAGTCATTGAGGTTCAAAGCTGATGGGTATCTTCTCATTGCAATTTATGCTGATGGTTTTTCCTTTGTATTAAGGGCAAAAGTTGGAGTCAGGAATCTTCCTTCAGCAGGGTATCTAGGATCTCGCTTTCCAAGTCTCTCGAATGCTGTGCTGTATTTTTTGATAATACTCATCTTCTGTCTTAATGAGAGAAATTAGAATAAAAATCTATTCTTACCACAATATCAAATCTAATGACACTTTGAGCACCCATTACCTATTTTTTTCATACATGATTTTTAAGATTATTGATTTTATTTTGTGCAGGAGGATGAAAAATGTCTTCCGAGAACATCATATAGAAGAAGAAAAGTAAGTTGGCTAATCTTTACCATATATACCCAAATCAGGTCTGGCAGGAAAAAAGTAGTTCACGGACTGTATTGAAATTCTGTGGGAGTGATGCTTGGTTTTATAACAATCACAGAACGGAATTTTTCCCCATGGTATTAAGGAAGTAAAAGCTTTGCTTAAATAGGTGTTTGCTGGTTTAATGCTCCTGTACTTGTTCTGTTTAGTTGTCCAGGAAAAACTTAAGAGCTTCGTACCAGTGCTGTTCAGTGTAACAGTTTTCAGTTCTCTGTATGATACTGAAATAAAAGCATTATTCAGCTGACATGCTGAGGAAAAAAATACTTTGAGTGATGAATATTATTCAAATCTTTTGAGAATAATTTGTATCAGAAGGTATGTTTTTGTGTGCCTTAGTTATGTAGTATAAAAAAAACTACTTGAAAGATAGTAAAAGAAAGTTGTATAATTTGTCAGAGTATTAATACAGGAAAAAATCTGCTAGTAGTGTAGTGCCCTTTTTGTTATAAAACAGTATGTTCGGAAGTGCATTTTTCTGCTACGGAAATAGTTCTGGACAGATTATCATGTTTAATTTTTCTTGCTATATTTAAGTAATGCTTTTTTCTAACTTCTTTTTCCAAGGGTCGGGGCATAAAAAAAGGAAAAAGCATGAAAACTGGCTATGATGAAAACTGTTGGAAGAAGCAGTGTATGGAACTAGTGAACTTAATTTTCCAGTGTGAAGATTCTGAACCTTTCAGGCAGCCGGTTGATTTGGATCAGTATCCTGTAAGTTGTTCTTACTAGCCTTGTAAGATATATTGTTTGGGGTTTTTTTTTTCACTTAGCATTTGGTACCCTAATAAGATCTCTGCATTGCTCTTGGAGCTATTCGTTTTCTTTATGGCTTTAGTCCCAACCCATTGAAAAAAATTTGCTTTGCTTTATGCTTAGAACTATGAGCTGTATGCTCTACTGCATCAAGATAACATCCATCAAAATATTGACACAAAACAGTTATAGAGCAGTGGTCGTGTTTGCATATATTCTGATACCTTAAATACGATTTGAAACCACTCAATCTTTTTTTGCTTGCTTTCTTACTGTCCCTTACAGGGAAATAATTTTAGATAAATCCGTATGCTCTTAATTAAAACTAGTTTCTTGACAATCTACAAAACCTGTTTACTAAGGCTGAGCTATAATTTTGCTTTTTTCCTTCTCTTTCTCTTAGCTGTTCATGGTATTCTTGCTAACTCTTCAGTCTCTTTGTCTAAAAACCCAATAAACTTTCAAGGAAAAAAACTTCTCAACAAGCATGCAACTGTTTTCCTATGGACTTCATATCCTGAGTTTGGGTCTCGTTTCAGGTTTTAAAAACCTCTTGAGGTTCTCTAAAATTCACTAACAAAGAGAAAGACAGAGATGTGTTGATTTCTGTGTGTCTTTTTTTTTTTTTTTAAAGAAAAAAGAACAACAGATCAGTTTGTTTCTCATAGTAAAATGCATCAGGGAAAGGACTACCCAACAATTTACAGCAGTCCCATTTCTCATTTTGATGAACAACAAAAACATTGACTTGCATATTATTGCTACTAGTTAGTTTTTATTGGGGAAACTTGGGAGAATAGAAACTGGAAATCTGCATGTGCAAGCATGTGGCATTGTATAAACTCATGATCTTTCAGAAATTCTGAAGAACACCTTGAAAATGAGCAAGAGTTTGTGTGGGATAATGTAGTGGAGACTTTAAATGAACTAGTGTCAGCAAAAGCGTTGCTGTCTGCTGTGGTAGGTGGTTCTGTTTTCAGCTGATAGTTAAGATAATCTGTGGTCATCCTAGCTACCCTTAAATTATAGAAATAAAATTCAAAAGTGTTGTTTTTCCTTTATACCTTCTTGAATCTTTTTTTCTTTTTTTTCCCCCTGTATGTGTTATATAGGATTACAGACATATTATAGACACTCCAATGGACTTTGGTACAGTGAAAGAAACCCTGGAAGCTGGAAATTACGACACTCCAATGGAACTGTGCAAAGATATAAGACTAATATTTAGTAATGCAAAATCTTATACTCCAAACAAAAAGTCAAAGGTAGCTGTTAATATTGGGGGGTTTATGCTTGTCTTAATGAAATAAGATATTATTTTGGAATTACTTTGTTTATCAGTACTTTTGATAAAGCTGCTGGTTGGATAGATGGTGGGGAGAAATATGACAAAAATATTTAATATGTTCCTTTCTTGTTTATCTAGTGTTATGTAGCATTGTGTGCCATGCTTTTTCTATTTATTTTCTGTACAGTTTTTAATTTTAGAAATGTTATTCCTGGATGAAAGGTTCTGTTTTTAATATAAGCCACTTTCTTACCTAGATTTATAGTATGACCTTGAGATTGTCAGCACTATTTGAAGAGAAAATAAGAAGGATTGTTTCAGATTTCAAAAATGGTCAGAAACAGAATGAAAAACTACGAAGAAACAAGAGGTATACTAGAAGATTTCATAATCAAAGCTCAGTGCAGCATCCTACCAAAATGCTCAGGTAACCAAATTTTGAAGATGTAGAAATATATCACAACTGACTAATATTCATACTGATTATCATATTTAGTCTATGAAGAAGAGAACAATTGGTTTATTAAATGGTTAGCTAACTCCAGTGAGACTTTTTATAGTTACTTCTCTTGCAATAGGAAAGACATGCAAAAAAAAAAGTGAGTTTTCTGTAGTATAAAACTGGCTGTGAAACATTGAAGAGACTGAAGAATACAAAAAGTTGGGGGTTTTTTTTTTTTTTTTTTTTTTTTAAATAGGTCAGGAAATGAATATTTAATCTGACTGAAATAATGAGGAATGAAACAAAGATTTACTTGCTGTATATATTACAAAGATTGCAAAGCTGCATATATTACATGTTTTATCACATACAGAAGAAAGTCGTATGGAATTTATATAAATTTTCTCTTACTGTACATTCTTTTGGTAGCTAGATATGCCTTTTCTCTTTTGAAGGAAAACAAGTTTTGGACACAACTGCTGGTTGACATGATTAACTCATGTATTCATGGTAGATTGTTGAAACTGAGCTTATACCCTTCTGCTACTGTCCAGCGTTTCTTCTCTGGCAGTGGAAGTATAGGAATAAGAATTTTAAGGCGGGGGGGGGGAGGGGAACCCACTAGTAATATATTTCTCTGCCATGTTTGGCTTCCTTCTTTTAAAATTTCAGTGGATTAATTCTACGTTTTCAAATTTTGTTACGCATACGTGTTGGATTACACTACAGGCATACTTGGCAATGAGCTTTAAGCTTTACTGGGAGTGTTCCTTGCATTCTCATTTCTTCCCAGAGAAATAAAGAAACATCAGGATAGGCACAAATTTTCCTTTGAAATGACACTTCTGCTCATATCTGAAGAATTGTACGTGACTTGTTTACAAGTCAGTGGTGCTTAGCAGGACTGAGGTTTGGGATTATTTGGAGTGTGTTTGGATAGCAAAAAGAGCACATACATCTTGTGCGCCTAGACAAATATCCGAAAACCTGTGACTGTAATGAAGCAACTGAAAAAATAGTAGTTCTAAATGTGAAAGTAAGTGGCTTATCAGGACTGGATGTAGCACTCTAGCATGTATAGTAAGTAAGAATCGAATCAGTGAGTTTCTGTACAAACATGCAAACAGTGAACTTTCTATAAAAATACACCTTCATTGTGTCTTTGGAACTCAGTTTATTGTGGAATAATGTTAGTACGCATAAGCACTTAGTGTGAGGCTTAGTGCAATTAACAAGAGACTGGGAATTCAACAGAAATTGAGGCTGCTGTTGCAATTTCCTGGTAAACAGTAAGAGGACATTGCTGTCTAGAAGGCATTCAGTATTAACTTCTTTGTTTCTCAGAGCAGATGAAGAATGTCTCCCCTTGCATAACTTCACTAGAATTGTAGACTATTATTTTAACGAAAGTATTTAATGCTTATCCTTGTCAAAGTTAAGATTGTCCCACACCATGTTAGCTCAGAAATCTAACTACCCTTCCATAAATCTAAAATCATATGACATAGTCAGTTAAGCTTTCAGAGAGAAGTATTGTTAAAGTACATAATTGCCGTTATTTCTCATAGTTTTACAACCTGTGTTGCTTTTACTTCTTTCCTCTTTCACTAGAAATTTGAAGCAGAAACCATTAAAGTCTCAGGCAAAAATTGAATCTGAGCAGGAAGATTCATTTACTCAACCTACCTCAAGCAGAGCTGCCTGTGTTGCAAGCCATAAAACGAATGCTAGCAATTACAACCATAGTTCCTCTGGTGAATCCTCTGATTCTGCATGCCTGGCATCATTTGAAAGGAATGGAAAAGCTAGATCCACAACACTAACAAATTGTTCTGCATTATCGTCAGGTCAGAAATGGAATCTGTTTCAGCTGAGGATTTTCATCTTGGTCTTATGAATTGTCGACTAATGTTTTCTTTCCTTTATAATTGTGATAATATGCAATTCCATTCTAAATTGTTAAATGAGGTAGCATTTTTTTAGTGTGAAATTTTTTTGGACAAGACTTCTATGCAGTTTGGGTTTTGTCTAATACAGAATTTTGCGTATTTTAATGAATTTTGGACTTTTACTACATTATTGAATGTTATAAAAAGGTCTGTCTAATAAACATAGAAATTTCTGCTTTAAAATACCTTAGAATGCACTAAGTTTACTTTACTTCTATTAATGAAAAAGCTTGCACCTAGGATGATTTGCTGCTTAGAGGCAGAGCTGTCTTGGTTGTATATCCATTTTGCAGTGGATGGGTTTTTTTTTTTTTCAGCTTTTATATGGGGATTCATAACAAAGCTGAATTAAGTAAGGTTGATAATGAGAGAAAGATGATCTGCTAACTACATGTTTACTTGATGCTCTTACGTCTTACCAAATACAATAATACAATTTCTTCATTTCAAGCAGCTGTTCTAGAAAAGTGGTTGTAGTGAATGGATGTCTCTTATTTGAGAGGAAAATGTAGTGTATTTGGTAAATGGTACTATATAAAATACAGGTTATACAGCCATATATGTTACATAAAAATTGTCATCCAAAATTAGCAAATGGCAGAAGTTTCCCAAGACATAAAAACCTTTTTGTCTTTTCCTTCTTCCCCTACACCTCACCTTTTCAAGGAATAAGAATCCAAGTCCTGGTAAAAGACATCTGTCGGAGTATGTTTTGTGTTGTTTTGTAACATGCTTTTCTCTTAATTCTGTTACTTGGAAACAGCTGTGTTATTTTACTTGAAACTTAATTATAGGTTAAAGAACCTTCCTATCACTGAACTCTGTATAAATATGGAGTGATATATTTTGTAGAGCTATCGATTTTACAGATGTAAGGCTTTAAGGCATGATAGTGTATTGTAAGATAATACTGTGAGGAAATTTTGAAGATTTACTGGATCAGCAAAATGTAGCTCTTAAGTGGAAGCTAACTGTATGTTTAGAATTCTAATTGACTTTTGTTTAGAACTCTAATTGACTTTTTTTTTTTTAAAAAAAACAGAAAGTGAAATAGAAGGTTCTTTGGTTTCTTCATCTACTTCATCTTCATCCTCTACAAGTAGCTCAGAAGACAGCAAAGAAAGCTCCCTGGCTCTTGTGTCACCTCCACTACACAATGGTGTATGTAGAAGAAAGAACAGCAATCGTAGGATAACTAGAAATCGAGCTGCTCAGAGAAAACAAATAGGTAATATTTGAGTAGTTTTCTTGTGAGTGGCAAATAACACGTGTGTATATATATATAACTAAATGTAATTAGTATTTTTAAATTGTTGTGTATGTAAGATACTAACTTTTTCATTGGTGGTAGTTCTGAAGCTCTCAAAATACTACACTGAACTTTTTAAAAGATTTTTTTTCAGTATTTGGGGGAGTAGGGTAGAAACCAAGAACCTAGTGAGAGGAAATTTTATATCTTCATGAAAGTAAAAGCAATAATTCGTACAGAATTTTCACAAAACTAGAATGAATCCAAAATTTATGACATAGCTAAATAATTTCTCTTGGCAGGCAACAAAAGCACGTAACTATTACTAGGATTATATTTCGTTTGTCATGTCTGTGGGTTGAACCTGTTCCAGATTTGACAAGACCTATGAAGCCACTATTTTTATATTTAAGATACTAATCCCTCCTTTCCTTTACAGGAACGCTTCTTCAGGAGAATGGGAATACCAGAAAAACTGTCAGGAAAAGGTTATATGGAAGTGACTCTGAAAATGCTTCGATGGTGACATCTGAGTCACTCAGTAATAGTACTGGTAGACATAGAAAAACTCTGCGCAGAAGCGCTGCTGTGGCTGCTAATAAGTTAAGGCTAATGAGTGATGTGGAGGAAGAGGTTTCAAGCTCAGAAAGTATTGGCATTGGATGCAAGAACAGAAAACTGCCTCACCGAAATGCCTCAGCTGCAGCCAGGCGAATGTTACTGGAGGGGTCTGAGGATGACGTAGGCTTAAAGTCTGAAAGTGAAAAAGAAATAGAAGAGCAGCTTACCAAGAGGAAAATCCTTTCTCAACCTGGTTCATCTGCTGCACGAAGAAAATTTGTTAGTGAATCTGAAAATGAAACTTCGGATTCTGAGACACACTCACAGATGAAGCAGAAAAACTGGCAAAGCAATGGTCATAACCAGTTACATGGGACAGTCCATTCTGTATCTCCCAAAATGAAAAGTCCCACCCTAGACTTTTCAGAGGAGGACTCCAAAAGCCATAATTCAGAGGATGGGAGCAGTCGAAAAGTTTCTGACCAGTCAACGTCTGCACATAACAAGCCTGTAGTGAGCAACTCTGAGGATGAAGTGGATTCTGAATCAGATACATGGAATGGCAGAAAAAGAACTGGTCTGCCACTTGCTGCTTCTTTGAAAAAAGCAAGAGTCTTGAGTGATTTAGAGGACACGGCAGAATCTGAAACAGAAGACAGAGAGGATCAGAGATTTTTTTTATTGGAGACCTTGGTGCCAACTAGAATTGCAGGGAGTTCAAAATCTGGACCCGATGCCAGCTTCAATCGCTCTTCTGATACAGAATCTGGGACAGATTCCAATAACAGTGATTGTTGTGAAACGTCTTCAAAAACAAGAAAGAGGAAGAGAAAAGGAAAACCAAAAATTGTTAGAAAAGGTAAAATTTTTCAAGTTAACGCATCTAACTCTTGATACTGACTAGATGAATGAGACAACATAAGATTAATGACTGGATAATGACTGGGAGGATTTGGACTATGCAAAGTGTTATAGTGTTCCTTGTTGTCCTAAAATAACTATATATGAGGGAAGGAGAACTATAAGGTATGATGATGACAACAGTGTCTAGAAGTCTAGACAAGTTTGGAATTGGGAGGTTGCCAAACACAGTACTGAGAGAAAACTATTACAGTTTTGTGTAGTTCCATGATATTTGGAATGCCGCTGAGACTGAACGCAGGCTGTTCTTGTACATTTCAGGCAATACATTTCTCTATAAAAAAACTTGTCATTAAATCATGATTGTCCTTTCCATATTTAATTTGCACTTGCTTATCTATGCAGCAGTATATAGTAACTAATGCTAAAATACCTATTCTGAAGTAATATTGCTGTGTGTGCACATTGTGACAGTTAAATTTGAGAAATGTTGGCTTTCAGGTTGCTAGCACAAAACTAAGGAGTATTCTGAGGGGTGCTCTGAATGAGTTCTATGGCATGCAGCTCAAGGTAGCAGAAGATCTCAAAAGGAATAGTACGTTCTCTTCCTTTGGCCTGCTCCTTGTTTTGAGAATTTCAGTAACAAAACTCCTCTGGTTTGTATTCCTGTTACCTTGAGTTTGTGGGTAAAGTAATTATTATTTTGGATTATCTTAATTTTCTGTTGAAATTTTCTGTGCTAAAGCAGACTTACAACCATTATTTTCAGTTGAAGTAACTTTATTTATAGTCTTTCAAAATGAATCTGATTGAAAGGTGTTATAATTATTCTTACTTTTCATGGTGTACACTGGAACCTGTAACTTGATTGGACTTCTAGATTTTATTGTACTTTTAGATTTTATTGTGTCAGTGATGTGTAGTGTCCTTAAGACAGAGAGGCACTTTGCTGCATTGGTAGTGTTCTGATGCATGTCTGGCTTTTCCCAGATTTAACGTACAGGGGTTTGGGTGGTTTTGGGGGGGGAGGTTGTGGCAGACAAATGGTGTTACAGATATAGTGGTGACCTGCTTGCTTTAGGTTCATGGGCGTCTAAGCAGTGTTGTATCTCATTGAAGCATCATGTCGCTGCTATAGCTACATTATAATATAAATAAGACTTTGCAAGAGAAGATCTCTGTAGGGCAGTTAACAACAGCCAACTGAAGGGCAGAAATTCCAGATAGTTGCAGAAGCAAGATTTACTATTCAACTTGTTTCAAAAGGTTTCATTCTTTGCTTTTTGTTTTTTTCTATAATTTTGTCTGTCACTCAAATGCTTGTGTGTGCTGGCTGACATTATGTTTTGGAGATTTGGTTCTGGGTTTTTTTTAAGCTTATCAGAATGATACTAAGATTAATTAAAACAGGTTCCATACATTGTGTATCTTCGTATTGTTAGGGGATCTTAGTATTTATTGCTGCTAAACATACTGACAACATTTCTTAATGTTTTAACATTAGCAATGTGAAAGGATGCCAGATGGACCTGAGGAGCAGCAATAAAGAGCTGCTGAGTTCTGTAATTGGCTATTGAACTCTATAGTCAGAACTATGTTGCCATAGTCCCTTCCTAAAACTTAAGAAAATTGGGGGGGATCTTTTACTGCATTATAGAATTGACAATTGATTGTGCTTCATATGTCAAAACTCCTGAGTCAAATATAAAAATTGTTGGGGTTTTTTTGGAGACTTGTACCATTACTTTGAGAAGATTTGAAGAGACTTTTAATATGGCAAAAAGGAAAGACATTTGTACAAATACTTCATCTAGTTGGAATTTGTAGCTTTTGGAATACACAATTGGTAACGTTTCCATTATCAAGCTTGTCTAACACCTCATTTTTAAGGGGAAAACAAGACTGGGTACTTTTAAAAACTTTATTTACGCTTTTTGTGTAAACGTTTCCTGTGAAATATGTGAAAGCTGTCACACTGGGTAGCCAACACTGAGCTTCTGGTCTCTTTTAGCTTTTCCTTTGAATGTAACATGGATGTTTTAACTGTTTATATTGCATTGTTTTAAACCTTGATGAAAATCTGGTTTCTCTTCTTGCCAGTTCTTTAACACTGGTTAAACTGTAGCTTCTGCTGTATTGTGTACCTTTTGTGCCCATGGGTGTGAAGTGTTAATTTGTCTTCCAGGTCTAACTTGGAGCAAAGCTCTTCTTACTGACTTTTTGTCTCTTAAACTTTTTGGATTATTTCTTTTTTTTGTTAATTCTCATCCTTTTATTTTGGCCATAGTTTCTTTAATAATCAGTGTTCATCCAGTAGGTAAAACTGCCAGTCATAAAAGCAAATTCAGCATTGTTTTCCATGTGTAGTTAGTGCCAAACATTGGCAAGTATAAATAAGTATTATCAGTTAGTTGCTAAGGGCTGCATTTGTTTAATGATCATAATAACATTACCAAAGATTTTAATGAGAATCAGTAAGAAAATAAACGGTGTATTTTTTACTTTAGTATCTACCTTTTTGCTTTAAGGGGGCGTCATTTATTATGGAACAGTCTTAATTTGTACAAAATGTTTAACGTCCCCTGCCCTGTATAACCACCCAAATATTGAGGTGCACACACAGCAGAATGTCAGTTTTTTGTTTTACCAAAATTTTTAAGCTGATGCCCTTTTAAAACTCTTAAATGGAGAGACCCCATCTAAAGGAAACCCTAAAGGTAAGTATATGGGGCAAGAGCAAGTATCACTAAATTTCTACAAGGCCATGAAATACACTCTTTAAAAGTCAACAAGGATAAAATACAGTAATGAATACTTGCATTATTTGGGTCTCATTACAGAAGTCACCTGCCAAGAGGGCTCAGTATACTGTTAGTAAAAAACTTAATGTTATGTTTCCAGTATATACAGAACCAGGATGGTTAAAGACGTAGGGCCAAGTGTGAGACTCCTTTCATGTGAGAGAGGAATATATCCTTGTCCTATACAGTGTTCCTTATAGGCAAGTAACTCTCAGGCATTTAGTTTTCTTTACATTGTGAGTTATTCCCCCTATTGTTTTGTTGAAACATTAGTTGTCCTGTATATGAATTTATAGCTAGCTTTGGACAGCGTTTACTGTAAAACACAATATTTATTTTCCATTTCAGTTTAATCTTTATTGGATCTAATTTTGGGATATTACCACAGATAGTCACATAACTATTTTTAAACTAGCAGATGCCCTTTCTAGTTCATTTTTCTCCTCAGTAGTCAATAGATGCAACAACAGATGTGCTGTTTACTGTGGTTTGCCAAACTGATGCCTCTAAAGAGGCTGACAGTTAACTGTAAATAGGAAGCTAAACTTGTTTCTACTTCTAAAAGTTATTGTCATGTACTGCTGGAGTATGTGCATACTTTTATTTAAATACATACCTATAGGCACATATGTATTTATATAATATCTATTTTCAAAAAAATACATGTTCTCTCTATGTATAACTATATATACACTGTGCAATTAACCAGCTAAGCAATTTATGTGGAAACTTTGCTTTGGTTATTTTTTAAATATATGTAATTTCTATATACACACTACCTGTAAACTATAGTATATTTTAATATATAAAACATAGCATATATAGTGCTGTAATGTACATTACATTTTATATAATATAGATGTATAGTATATAGCATGGGGTTCCAGACTAAATCAAAGATTTCACATAAATTGCTTAGCTAGTCAATAGGGGTTGGGAATTACTTCGTGGACTGTAGTACACCCTGCAGATTAGCTGACTGTGGAGATATAGCTGGATATTCCTACCCAGTGTTGCAGCCTGGACTTCCAGGTTTAGAGTTTGATGGCATGAACTCCAGGACAGCAGTAAACTTGATGGACAAGGCCTTTGTATCTTGGTGCTGTTCTTTTAAATGCTCTCCCAGTTTTTGTGGGTAGTGGAGTTTGTTTAATCCTCCCTCTTCCTGCCTATGCAGTCTGCACCTTTGCAGCATTTAATTCAGGATGTTCATTGTGTAGTTTCATTAAGCTTTAATTAAAGCTTTAATTAAAAAATAAGATGAGCTTTATAAAAAATTTGCTCCCAATTTAAGATTTTGTATACAAAGCATAGATTTAATATTCTGGTAGTGTGTTGCAGAAAGGCTGGACTCCTTTATCCTTTAGTCTTAAATTCCATCTTATGAAATACCTGCTGAAACACTGAAAAAACGCATAATCTGTTTATTATGATAAAAGCTTTTTTCTCAAAACATGGATCTATAAACACCTAAGCACCTATCTCTCTGAAAAATTGGCTAAAATCATTGTGTGCGTTCTTTTTTCCCTTTTTTTACCTGCCTTTCTTGGAGTAGTTCCAGGTGATGTCTTTAAGTTTTAAACATTTGTTTCTTTAGATGACCAAAGGGCATTAGGTTAGCACTCAGCATTAAGGCTGGGCAGTCATTTCCACCTTTTCCAAACTGCCGTTCTAGAGTGCAGGTGTACCTCAAAGTAGATGTAAGGGAATCTTAATCCTGGGGCTGGGTTACACATTTCTGCACTTAATAACTGGTCAAAATGTCTCTTTGTACCAGTAACTTGTGTGCTGTTGTTTGCCACCACTAGCATGTTATGATGCATTGTTACGTTCACTTACAGTATTTTCCTGTTTAAAGTGTAATTTATCATCTTAAAGCTCTTTGCTCCTGCCAGTTCAGGCTTACCTCATAACAGCTATGAGCAGCAGCCATATGTTGTGTACGTGTCTACTTAAAAGTATTGGAGGACAGTGTATAAGCTTTAGCTCCTCATTTTTTTGATCTGTGAATTAGTTCACATTTTATATGGTATTATGCAGTATTCAGCAGAAATGTGTTATGTTTTAGCCATAAATCACACAGTACAAATAGCAACAGTAGTAGTGTTCATGTATAATTTCTGGAAACCGTTAGAAAAGACACTAAATTAATTATCCTTTGGAAATATCAAAATATGAATATACTTGAGTAGTACATAAAAGGATTTACATTGAAATAATGAACAGATTTGGTATCTGAAGAGATTTTTAGTATTGGTACTCATAGGACACAAATTCAAATGTGAAGCTTAACTTTTTTTTAAACTTTCTATAATACATCTTCATTGCGTTTATTCATGGCAGAATTTAGGGAAAATGTTGCCCTATACTTACCTCACAGATGAGGGATTGGGAAACAAGAAAGTACAAATGACTTGCAGTGTTAACACTCCTGGTTAAGCTGGCCAGGAGGAGCAAGGAACTGAACCTTACTTGGTTTTAACTCTCAGGCTAGTGTTCCCGTGTCTGGGTGGCTGTCATTCTTGGAAGGCATTTGGCCATTAGCAGTTCAGACAAGTGAAACAAAGTTAGCAAGACCAGCTTGTTTCATCCCTCTGTAAAGGAAGACGAGAGAGCATGCCTTCTGGAAACTCCTCTTGTTTTCCTGAACTTCTGCTTGAAAAAATACTTAGTTGCCTAGTGTTCTGCAAAGGTACAGCAGCTGCCATGATTTTTTCCCCTCCGCTCAGTAGAGGTAGAGAATCATCAAAAGTAATGAGTTTAAGCTAGAACAAAATTGCCTGTTATCGGGAGGTAATAGGCTAATAGAATGTAAGGGCTTTAATGGAGCACATTTTTATCCATTTTGCACATAAAATCAGTAACAGCTACAAAGAAACAGGAGATGGACAACAATCTTGGGAAAACTAACTTTACAAAACGCATCTCTGCTAAAATAGCAAAATCTTGTTGTTTTTTTTTTTATCAAGTCTGTGCCAATAAATTTACCTCAAGAACTTATGCTTTTAATTCTTCTTGATACCTATGAGTAATTCTGGTTTTTTTGGAAGGTAAAAGTTTAAACCGTTGCGCTTCATAGCATTGTTCACAGTATCTACAGATTGAATATTTATTTTAAAACCCAACATAAGCAGCGAGTGTTATATTAAAAATTAAAATACTGACTGGAATATTCACTATTAGAAGCAATCTTACTGTTTAAGTCACTAAGGAACTGAATGGTTTAAATGTTCTCTGTGTATGCAAAACAATTCTAAAACTGTGAAATCCATCCGGGGCTTGTGTCTACATAAAATACTATAATCTCTTTTTTTGAAATAAAAGCATCTAAAATGTGTAATAATTCATTTTGACAGTTTGTTCTCGTAAGAAAATGATAGCTTCTAACAATAGAATTATTAATAATATGAAAGCATTTGTTTGCTAAGTGAGGTAATTTGTAATTTCTAAGATAATTTCTAGAGTGATGTTAAAGAATGTTACTTTCAAACCCTTTCATTATCTCAAAGCAAAAGAGTAATCCTGAGAGAAGTATGCCTGGGACTGTCTGGCTGTATTTTTAGTAAAGGCTTAAAGTAAATTGCACATAACGGTTGAAATGAGGGGGGGAAGCTTTTGTGTATTTTATTAAAGGTGGTGGTGTTTGTGCTTAATAAACTAATTATTTCAGGAATGTAAGTTACTAAAAAGACCTTTTAAATCTTTATTTTGTAGAATCAACATCTGAGGAGACTGGACAAAGTGCAAAAGTGCTCAGGAGCAGGACATGTATCATTAACTACAAGAAACATATAAAGCTGTCTAATGTGACTGAGAAGAAAAATCCACGCAGATGTGCCACTTTGGCAGCTAATAAGATTAAGATAATGAGCGATACAAAGGAAGAATTATCAAGCTCAGAAAGTGTTTACACAGTAAAAAAGAACAGAAGGCAGCTTCATGGCAACGTGTCTGCAGCATCCAGGAAGAAACTGATCGGCAACTCAGAGGTAGATGCTTGCTTAAAGTCTGAAAATGAGAAAGAACAGCTTTCTGGCAGAAAAAAACTTTCCTGCCCTGAATCATCTGCTCCTAAAAGAAGATACATTAGTGAGTCTGAGAACGAAAAAACAGAATCTGAGGCAGAGATAAAAGTGACTCAAAAGCAGAATGATGATCACCACAAGCAGGTGCACAAAACAGACTGTGCTGCAGCTCTTAAAAATCTTGAATACGACTCTTCAGAGGAGAATTCCACAAACCACAAGATGGAAAATGGGAGAAACTGGGGAAGTTGTAGTCAGTCAACTTCAGCTTCCAACCATCGTATGAGCAACTCTGAAGAGGAGGTAGATTCTGACTTAGCTAAACACAAAACTAAAAATATCAGAGAAGTTGTAAATAAAAAATCTAGACCTTCTTGCAAAAGACCAAAATTATCGGATGACTTCAAAGAAACAGCAGAATCTGAGACAGGGGGAAAGAAAGATGAAAAAAGCTCAGTATCAGAGAAAGTGGAAGCACGTGGGACTGCAGGAAGTTCAAAAGCCAGTTTCAATTGTTCTTCTGATTCAGACTCTGGAACTGATAACAGTATCTATAGTGATGCCACAGAAACAAGAAAGAGAAAAAGGAAATCAGAAATCGTTAGAAAAGAAATTACCAATTCCAGCTCACCTAAGCCTTCCAGAAGACCCCAGCGAAGGAAACGTTTGAAACCTAACCAAGAAAATGACTCTGAAGATTTGGATTACACCAAATATAGAAGAGCTAATCGGCGTTCTAAGATAAGAACTCGGAACGGTGGTAGGCGGACTGTGAGATACGACGATTGTGATGAGGACGACGATGACAGAGGTTTAGACGATGTAGATTGCAAAACGTAACCTTAAAAGGAAAAGCCAGCCCACTTTTTTTTTTTAATGGTAATAGCACTAGAACTCATGATGGATGCTGGCTCTTCTTTGTCCTACATTTCAGGGAATATATTTATATTTTTCTATGAAAAAGTTATGAATGTGATTAGATGATGACTTTCTCCTTTTCATATTTTGACTTGCACTTGCCTGCCCATGTAGCAGCATTTAGCACAGATGCCAAAATGTGCCTCATTATAGGGGCAATTTTTTGTCTTTACTGGTATTTTATTACATATAACAAGAGTTAAAGTTAAAACACTGCGCAACAGGTTAATAGCAGTATGTTGAGTATTATTGTTATGGGTGCTGCAATGGAATACTACCTAGGTCATACAACATTCAAGAACAGATTTCAGACATCTCTAATGCTGTATGAAATCATATAAAATAGTAACAGGCTTATAAAAAAAATACTATACACTATAAAATCTGGTGGATGCGAGCATTGCATCAAAAGAGTAATGAACGGTCACTAGTCTAGTAACTTTACAACTTGTATTAGTACAGATGTTAAATGTTCTGTACTGCCATTATTGATAACGTGCAACTAGAACCAGTTACCAGTGAAAAAGAGTATTTGCCAATTAAAAAGGCATATTGGTGCTGGTGAAGAGAGGGTTTATGCTGACAGGTAGTACTATCATCATTAATGTGACTTCTATACTGTAAACTTAAGAATATGAAATGCAGGTGAACTCTTGGGCCTAAGGGGTTTTGTGTGTTTTCTTTATAAAATAGAAAAACAAACAAAACACTTGTTCTGTTTTCTTTATGTTTGAAAAGCTTGAGGTGCAGGATTCCTACATTCCAGACCTTTTTGCTACATTTCTGTTGTTCTTCCATATTTAAACTTTTAAGTGCTTTCATGTTAGACTTCTCATTGATTAAACCTTGTCAGTTTCTGATTATTGCAGTACATCTCCTATTTTCGATATGTTTGAGGTGGCTGTTGTTAACAGGAAATAATTTTTGCATAGAAATTAGGAGAAAATTTCTCCAGGAAAAATGTGTAAATTCTCAGTTGGCCACATACCAGCTACGAGAACACATAGCACCTCTCAGCTCTCACAGCTTGCTTTTCCCGGGAGCTGTGCTGGCAGAAGCCCCACCATTGCTGCCTTTAGTCCAACCAACACCAGGTGCTTGGTGATCTCCGCTCCTTCACCACTCCTGGTTTCCTCACGCAGCTCTGCTGGGTCTCTTTCTCACACTTTGTAAGACTTAGTGATTCCCAATCTCATTGTTCAATAGGAGATATCTTAGAATGTTAGATTTATCCTAACCCAGCTCATTTTAACTGAAATAGCAAGTTTGTAAATTAGTTTTCCAGCAGATTGGACTGGTGGTAGCATCTGGAAGGGTTTGGGGGGGGAGGGGGGGGAAGTGCAGCTGCATCATCACAGTCACTAATGCCAGAACTGCTTGTACAAATGGAAAAGAAGTGATGGAAAAGGGAGTCCCACACGCTGCCCGCCAGCAGCTGGTGAGAACCACTTCTCCAGCAATGTTGCTAACATTATGTGCCAAAAGGTGTATTTACCATCACATAATTTTGGTATCTAGAATGTTATCTCAGTATAGAGAAGTACTTCCCCCCCCGCCCCTTAAAACTTCTATATAAAGTCCAAAAATAAACCTAGTTTATATCATTCTTGCCCCGTGAATTTTATTTATTTGGAGCATAGTCCTTAATATGATACAGTAGAATTTTGTAAATTCAACATACATATTTATCTGAATTCTTTAAGTTGGTTTCTAAAATAAGAACACAGTTGTGTTTAGTGATGAAACTTCCAGGTGGCTTTGTATATCTTACCTTTTAGGGGCAACTTTGTTAAAAGAGAGTAAGTCAACTGGTATTTTTATATTATCCATAAACTGAATGCATTGTTCAGCAGCTGTTTATGTTCAATGTTCTATGGATTATCGCCTCCAGCATAGGAATAAATACTGGTCTGATAGCTCTTCAGTGAATGTCAGAGTTTTTATTAACCTTAAGTTTAAACAGTTAAGATTGGGCTGGTAGGCTTGTATTTCTAATTCAGGCTTAGGTTTAAAAAGACGGGTTTTTTTCTTGCCCTTTTTCAGCTGCTGTATTCTCTGCCATACCGCACTCATGCACAACACGTTCATGGTGATCCCTGAAAGCTGGGAGAAGGTTCTGGCCTCTGTATCTGTGTATCCCAGAGGGAATTGCTGGCATCGGGACCCTAACTCTTTATTTTCTAAGCAAAGCAAATGCTCTTTTGTACTTCCTAATTTTATACATGGAGGCAGGTTCCAAAGAGCCAGTAGGAGGAGAAATGATTAAACTGGAAAGGGACTTCTACTCTTTCACCCTCGAACAGTTTGAATTTTTTTATTATTATTTATTTAAATAAGCATGCTTCCTGTTACCAGAACTGGCTGAGCCTTGCAGAAAGCAGTTCTTTCATCTTCCTGGTAATTTTAATCAGTCAGCATTCTTTATTTGGTGTAGCTGTACTCAGGGAACTGAAGTGACGTAGTGGACCTGTGAAAGTAGTATCTTTATTTAAAGCTGCTTTATGTGATATATTTGTAAGCTGGGGTGGTTTTGTTTGTTTGTTTTAAAGCAGGACCTGAGTCTGGGGTAGTGAACGGGCTCGGGTGCAGCATGAACAGAGGGAAATACTGGAAGTGTAGGAGCAAAACGTAGGAGAATCAAATTCTTTAATACTAAAGACTTTTATGGTGTACGTGCAGAAGTGGACCAAAGTAAAGCTATACATAACCCTCTAACGTCACTGTGCTCTTATTTGCGCACACCTGGTGTGCCTCACCCCCACATACGCCACACGGGCCCCTCTTCCGCCTCCCGCCCGGGGGGTGGGGTGGGGGTGGGTGGTGGTGTTGGTGGCTGTGGGCCCCTCAGGTACGCCGTGCCACCCCCGGGGGGCGGGCCCCGCCTTCACCCCGCTCTTCTTCCCAAACTTCGCCGGCGGCCGCGCCGGAGAGAGGCAGCCTGCTCTGCTCGGAGGCCGGGCGCGGGTGGGCGGTACGAGGCCGGGAGTAAGCCGTGCAGCGGGTCGGGGGGCTCAGCAGGCCGCCCCGCCGCCGGGCGGGCCTTCTCCGGGGGCCCGGCGCTAGAAGCGGCTGTTTAGGGCGGCCCGGCCGCGGTAGCAGCCACCCTGGAGGCCTCCGGGAGAGCCGCTCTATGGTCTGCGGGGCCGGAGCGTCCGTAGGCGGAGCGGAACTCGGTGGTGCCAGCGAAGCAGAGCGTCTCGGCGCGCAGGCGCGGTGAGCGGCGGGGCGGCGGCGATGGCGACGTTCTTCGGGGAGGTGGTAGTGGCGCCGTCCCGCGCCGGCGTGGACGACGAGGAGGAGGCCCGCGAGGAGACGCCCGAGGACCGGGAGATCCGCAGGGAGCTGGAGAAGAAAAGGTAGTGGCCCCACCGTCTCCCTCCCGTTCCCCGCCACGGACCCCCAGGGGCGGCCGGGACCGGGACCTGGGGCTGCGACCTGGTCCTGGGCCGAGCCGGGTGAGGTAGGGGGAGCGCTGCGCCACTTCCCTCCGCCTCTTTTGCCAGGGAGGTCGACATCCTCTGGACCTTGAAGTCGGGCGCGTCTGCGGAAAGCTCTGCCGACGAGCCCTTTGTGTGCTCGAAATTTATAGTCGCGATTGGACGTAACGCTGCAGGTAGGTGACGCAAACTGCAAAAACCAAACCGTCTGAGTCTCTAAAATGCCGTTGTTCTTTTGCTGTTGGCTAAATTTGAGGAGGTAGGAGGCTGGAAGAAAGCGTAAGTGCGCTAGGACACTGCCTTTGCCGTAGTCCATTTTAACGTTGGTCTCTGCTGTAAGAACGGTCCTTAAGGGTGCCCAGCTCTTCGTTTGGGGAGCGGGGTCTTAACCCTGAGGCAGCTGAGCTGTCCAGAGAAAGCCGAAGTTAGTCTGCACACGTAAAACACCGGATTTTTTACAGCTTTTCATTCCTCCTGTCAGGTCATGGTAAAATAATATATTATCAGTTGAAGGGTGGAAGCACAGTGTGTTTTGGATTTTAGGTGTGACAACCCCCCTTTTCCTTTATCTGACTTTTGTTTGGTAGACTCCCCTGGATTGTTTGTTAATTGGCAAAAGCTTCCTTCTAATAGTAGCAAGCAAGCAGTTTGTAGTGTTTTGAAATAGGGATCTGTCAGACGTAAAATTATGGGTCAATAAGCTGTAATTTCTTTAATTTCTAATGAACAGTGATTTTAATTCTTTTTTTAAATTCTTCTTGATCAGTCAGTCACTTTTTCACATCCTAATTCCCCACTTGTTCAAAATGCCCTCTTTTGAGGTGGCTATTTAATCATTAGGCCTAGAGTCTTGAAATACCCTCTCCCCTTCCCACACACACTTACAAAGGTCTTGAGTTTTTTAATAGCTCTTTCCCTGTGGACTTAAAGAAGTTTTAAGTCTTCCTTACATCTAGATCATCTAGATGATATTTAGATTATATCTACATTAACTTTGCTAACTTGTTTTTTCTTTGTTCAGGTTTTTCCTTGAAAAGCAGTTACAGATATTGTAGATCTGTCTTCTCTTTAACAGTAACTTTTGACAGGAATTTGGTTTGTGAACATTTGATTTAGGATCTCTTTTTGCCACCAAGTCATGCATCCTCTTGTCTCTGCTTCCTAGAGCCAGTGTAATAGTTCTGTGGTGCTGGTTCAGGGATTTTTATTTTTTTCTTTTTTTTAGAAATCTTTTGTATCTGTTATGTCAAGAGGTATTAGAGACTTAACATTTACATTCTTAGTGTATACTCAAGGATCAAAGTTGACTGTAGTGAGGTAATTCCTAATAATATGTTTTTGATGTTAGGGATCTTTATATGTAGATCTGCTCTTTATCTTTTAAGTCTTGATAAGGTGAGGTTCCTCACATTCTTGATCTTTGCTGGATTTGGTCAATAAATGTGTGTTGATAAAAACAAGTTATTGCTTGTTTTTTAGCTTGAGATTGCAAAGAAATAATCTAATTCAGTTCGGGTATTTATTTGTAGAACAGAGGCTTTATTCTTTATAAATGAACAGTATTTATTGTTTTTTGCAGCTTTCCTGTCATCTTTTATTCTGGATTCTGTATGTTGGGAAGTAGTTGGAGTTGTGAAGCTGTGGAATGAGTGGTGTCGAACATCCAGCACAACAAATGTCCTCCCAACAGATTCTTTCTGTTTGTTCTACCGATTAATATCAGATCCAACAGTAAGTGACTTATGCATGAGTTGTGCTATATTTTAGCTTTCTGAGAAAGAGAGCAACCATCATCCACCCCCTAACCTCCCCAGAGCAACCAAAACATTAAGGCTGCAGTATTCTGGGTTAATCTCGTAAAAAATCTGAAGGGCCGTTATGTTCACTAAAACTATTTGAAGTTCTGGCATGTTAAGTTTAGTGCAAAGATGACGTCTGACAGCCTGATTATTTCACATCAGTTGTGAATGAAAAATTCTTGAAATAGAGTTGAAGCAGCCCAAGAAAACTGAACAAGTTTTTGGGTGCAGTCACGTCACCTTTACATGTGATCGTGAGCTGTTGTTGTGTTCTTTAAACCACTACTGATGCAACCTTTTCTTTTTTTTTTTTTAAGGTTTTGTTGTGCCAGTGTAGTTGCTATGTTGCTGAGGATCAACAGTTCCAGTGGCTTGAAAAGGTAAAACTGGCAAGACAACAAATTGAGCAATTGTTGTGGTTTAACCCCAGCCAGCAATGAGGACCACGCAGCCACTCACTCACTCGCTCGCTCCACCTCCCACGCCTCCCTCCCCAGTAGGGTAGGGAGAAGAGGGAGAAAAGGAGGGGAAAAAACCCACCTTGTGGGTTGAGATAAAGATAGTTAATTAGAACAGTACTGGAAGAAGAAAATAATAATAATAATGGTGAAAGAATATACAAAATGAAGTGATACAAGTTGCTCTCACTACCCAATGATGGATTGCCCGGCCCATCCCAAGCAGCCATTGCGGATCCCTGCCCCCGGCCAACACCCATTTATATACTGAGCATGACATCTATGGTATGGAATATTCCTTTTGCCAGTTTGTCCTGTCTGTGCTCCCTCTCAGCTTCTATGGGAAGCTGAAAAAGTCCTTGACTAATGTAAACATCACTTAGCAACAGCTAAAATAATACGTATTATCAGCATTATTCTCATACTAAATCCAAAACACAGCAGCTACTAGAAAGAAAATTAACTCTGTCCCCGCTGAAACCAGGACAGCAATGAAGTGTTAGGGCTGGGGATCTTCAGCTTGGTGCAAGTGCCGCCTCTTCTCTGATACTCTAAACATGACAGCATTGCAAATAACTGCTTTCCCTGTGGCTTTCTTAAGTATTCAACAAACAAACACAGTTACTATCTGCAGATTCTGTGAAATTCCTTTCTAAATGCTGCCACTTGTATCTGGTGTAACTTACCAACTTTGTGCAATTACTTCTCTTGGACACTTTCAATTTTGTTGCACTTAACTACTTTCCAAACCATTTTCCTCTTTCGCTTAAATTTTCTATGGCTTATTTCAGCTGCATTTCACTTCTGGAAGAATCCTTCCTTAAAAATAACATAACTGCATTTGTATGGCTGCCAAAGGATCACCAGACAAACCTGTTACGAAACTCATGATGGATGGTATCTTTACTAATGGGTGTGCTCTATTCCTTTCACAAGGAGGAACTCTAAAGGAAGGTGCCTCCAAAGCAGTATCTGTCCCATTTGTTCGTAGACGTACCATGCTAAGTGCCTTACCCCAGCATCATTCAGGTACAAAAATGCTGCTGGGTCATTCAGGTCCCTCCAGATATCATCGTGTTGATTTCAATAAGATAAAGCTACAGGGAGAATGTTCTGGCTGTTGATTTTCTTTGTGGATTTGGGTCACTGCTTAGTCTCAAGAAGTATGGCTTAGTTTGTCTTGCTTCTGTCTGCTAACCTACCTTTTAAATCTCTGCTGAGCTGATGAACAAGGAGAGATTCTAAAGCTATTACGTTACGCTGAAGTGGTGTAAGGCTGTGGCTAGGGATACAAAGAGTGACATAAAAAGCGGTGTGTCTGCTGAGAGCAAGTCCTCCGCCTGAGCCGAGTGATACCTGCTCAGTCTAGCCTGCCAGCTGGCCCAGCCAGCGCATGAGAAGGATTACTTGGTAGTGAGGGAGAACCATACGAGCATCCCAGTGTGAGGGAACCAGAGGGATTATGGGAAGGCAAAGAGGATGGAGAAGTGGGGTAACTTCACTGAGTGGTACAGGGATTTCAGACCCAAGTTTGTGGAAAACTAACCTTTTGGAGTTCCATGGCTTGTTTAATCCACTTTGGTGGGGAGTAATGGTTCACTTCAAAGTTTAGAAATCCTAAGACCTAAAACATACTGCGTTTGCTGTATTCCACGTGTTTTTGCAATTCATTTAAACCAGGATTACAAAAGAAAGATGGTTGTGGTTTTGCTGTCTTCTCTGTTTGTGTTTTTCCAGCTGTTTGCACATATGTGTTAGTTCAAATGTGGGTGTTTATGAACAGTAGGAGTGTACAGTTTTAGCAAGTCAGTGTTCCTGTGTATTTTTAGACTTCATTGTTACTGGTATTTTTACATGTACAGCAGAAACGTTTTGCTGGTAATCTTCTGCTTTTAATGTGAATTACAGACCTGTTCTGTATGCTTTGTAAACTCTGATTCACTGAGCATCTTCACAATCTCCATGATGTTTTTACTTCGTTATGTGTTTTCCCAGTAAGTGATCACTGACAAAATGAGAACACTAACTGAAGTTTCACAGTAATGCACATCAGCCAGTGTTTCCAACAAAGTAAATACACTGTATATTGAAAATACCTGTGTTTCTGAAAAATTAAGTCAGTTTTATATTACAGTGATAATATGCTGATGTGAGGGAACAGTCAGCTTCCCTTCTGTGATTGGTACCGTATACAGAAGCAGGCGAGTTTCTGTAATGTTTACCAAATTCCCTATATCCTTCTTGATCATAAATCTGAAGAGGACAGTGTAAAGGGAGGGTGCGGGTTTATTGTGCTTCTCTTCATTTTGACATACGTTCTTTAAAAACAATGGAAAGCTGTGCAGCATGATGGTGTTTTGTGACAGCATGCCGTGGATCCAGAAGTATGTTTTGTACAATGTTTTTGAAACTTGTTTCTTTGAATTTGAGGAAAACTGAAAAAATTAAGGTTCTCTTTCTCAATTCTCAATTCAACTTGAATATAATTGAATAAAATCTGAGTATTTAAAGACCTTTAAAGTACTGTAGAACATCTGAGGAGCACAATTTCAATTTCAAATGTCTTGCAGCTTAGCAAGCTGCCTTCCTGTCATAAGCAGCCTGGTTTTATTTGGAGTCCTTTCTCTTTCTACAATCATCATTAGTAAAAATAGTAAGTCTTAATATATTTGCAGATGAATAGAAAGTGCTGAAAACCTAAAGCCTCTCAAGAAAATCAAGGCTTGGTAAATACATTGGCTCTTCTTTTGCGTTTTTTATCTCCATCCCAAGAGCAATGCGTGTGAAATTTGTACCTGAAGGTTGTGATTCAAATTTTAGTTAGCCCTGCAAACCTGAATTAAACTGCTGTTTGCCATCTGTGCTGAAATTGAAGTGAATCTTTGTGTTTTTATGCTGTTATTGTGAGAAGATAAATTTTTCTTATGTATTAACATTTTTATTTCAGGTTTTTGGCCGTATGCGAAAGGAGGGCTTGCAAGTAACCGTTCTTTCAACGTGTCCTGTAGCTGATTATAAAACTCAAGAATCCACTTTAACACTTCCATCTCCATTTCTGAAAGCCTTGAAGACAAAAGAATTCAAAGAGCAGGTCTGCTGCCCACTGCTGGAACAACCTAACATTGTGCGAGATCTTCCTGCTGCTGGTATTTTGCAATTCCAGTTCTTTACAAGGCTGCTGATGGCAACATAGAATTCACTTTGAAGAGCATCCCATTGCAATTAGAATTTTTACTTTATTATGTGAACTGGCTAACAAGTTCGCTTTTTGAAAGTTATTTCCTAGAAGTTTGACATCTTACATGTTTCCTTTTAAAATAGGGATGAATTTCAAAACCACCCACAAATCCTTTTACCCGTTATATACGGGCCATAAGTAGTAGCAAATTCTTCAGTATAGCCTCATAAAGTATATTGTATATTGGGATATTGGGGTTTTAGGGCATTTTACTTATGAACTAAGTATGTTTTATTAAGAGTTATTTTCATCTGAGCATCCGAACTGAGGCTCATAAAGTCCTTTCTGCGTATTACAGGTAAAGTAGGTTTATCACAGTGCTACTGATCAACCTCATATAAAAGTTAGATTTAGTTTTATTATATAATGTAATGAAAACCTGAGGCTTTTCATTATAGAGTACCAAATTAGTGGTAGCATTGTGAGGAAAAACTTGTCTGGCAGGAGCTAAAAGTGGATGATTTTTCTAGAAAAAGTTTTATTTTGATTGCACTTTGATTTGAGATTTTTTGTTTGGTTGGTTTTGGGGGTTTTGTTGGTGGTTTTTTTACAGAAGCTCATATTATTTTTGTTTACCAATAATATACAGTTTCCAGTTAAGGTATTTGCCAGGAAGAAATACCAACTGCATTTTACTAATTTTTGGTAGTTGGTTTTGTTGTGTACCTGAGGAATGAGGGATGGCTGGTCTAGCAGTCAGGATCCCGAGTGGTTAATTTATAAACTTTCGTGCTTTTGAAGTTCTGGCCAGAACAAATGTGATTTTATACACAGAACTGAGATTACTGAACGTAACACACATTTTCTTTTGACTTGTATTTAGTTTTGAGTTATTGTCAAGTATGGCAGATTCCTGCTGTGTTATATCAGTGCTACACTGATGTCATCAAACTGGACACGGTTACAATTGAAGCATTCAAGCCTCTGCTTTCATCTAAAATCCTGAAGAGTTTAGTCAAGGTAAAATTTCATATGTAAAAATTAATGGGAGGTTTGGTCTCTTTTGGTCTTTCATCTCTTGCATTCTGCTGTTGATGTGCCCCTGTGAGGATTCCACCTGAAAAGACTGATGTATGTAATGTATAGAAATGTACAGACTTTATTGGCAGAGGACAGTGATTTCTGGTGTAGTACTTGCTGTAAGTATTTACATCTGTTTATAAGTTGCTTAGAAATAATGAATCTACAGCTTCCATCGAAACTTTATTTTTAATTCTCAGGCTCTTGTAGTGCTATTAGTATATCAGGGAGTCATTTCTTGTGATTGTTTAAGCTGCAGTTTTCTTTGGAAGTGTCTTGTGTTAAAAACTTAAAGGTTTTGTTTGGTTATGTGTGGGGGTTTTTTTTAACATTCTATATTCATATGCAGGATGGCTCTGTTCTAGCTCTGTGTCTGCTTGTCTTGTGCAATATGGAAAGCTTCTTAAGAAATTTATTTTGACCTATAACTTCTTTCTGGAATTAAAAGACTGCATTTCTAAAGATGATTTGTTTTGCACTAATCAAGCAGCTCTGAAATCATGGTATTACAGCTACAAAATGAATGTTTTGCTTCTTGCTGAAACGGTTTAATTGAAGCGTAGTTGGTTCAAAACACTCTCCTCAGTTTTTCCAATTGAACTTACATTTAAATGACAGAAGAGGTTTGTGTGTACTGAAGTACTTACTTCATCTTTAAATGTGGGAATTGCGAGTTAGTTTTCATTACAGCTTATACTGGTCTGCTAAGTAAGTCTATCAGACCAGTATGTAAATGTTTAAACTCTGAAGGAAAACAACAGCAAATATGCAGGCTCTTCCTCTCCTATACAAGCGAGGAGGAATGCAAATCAACAAATCACATTCTGTGGTTGAACTGCAAATTCATTTGGAGCCTTTAGCAGGTCTCTGGATACCTTCATTCAGAAGACCTGAGTTTTGCTCACAGTTAACATTTCAATCAAATTGATACTCAGAGTAATAAAAATTGGAATAGAGGACAGTGAGGCCTTTTTGTTTTGTTTTGTTACCAGCAATGTAGCTAATGCTGATCATCTCTTCCTTTTCCTAGGATGTATCTGAAAGCACAAAGATTTTGAAGAAGTTACTGACAACCAATGAAACGCACAATAATATCTATATCTAAAGAGGACATTTATGACGCAGACTGCACTTTCGTAAACTCCAGTTTCTTCTGTAAAGGACACTTTGGAATTTTAGTTGTTTCCTTAAAAGTGGAATAAATTCCAGTAGATTTTTACTTCTGCAGTCGTTTTTGTTACTTTCAAATTCATCACTACAAACACATATATTTCTTCTGCCTGGCTTGAGAGACTTTCTTCTGGAGTGATTTTAGGAAAGATATCTTAAATATGAAAAGCCACTTCTTTTTCCCTTCCTGAAGGCATTGTCTTATCTAAATGTGTACCTTTTATATGTAAGAAAGGAAATGCGGTTAAGGAATTCTGTCTGTATCTAATGAGAACACCTATTTTTTACTTTGAGACACAAAAGTTTTCCTAATATTTGATCCTCTTTAAAGATTTATCTACGATGGAGAAAATATGCTCTGCATCTTTCTACATACATAAATAGATATATAATGTTGTGTGTCTGTATGTATGAATGATACATATATCTATGTGTGCGCATACTTTTTTTTTATATATATGGTGATACAAAATACAGTAAGTAAAGTATGGTCAATACCTCTAAAAAACTTACTAGTGGAAAATAATCTTAAGCTTGCTTTACAAATTAGTAGGAGGCAGGAATGTGGAGCTGTTTTGAACTGCGTGGATGGGCTGTGACTTGGATTCACTGAGTAGATTGTCACAGGCGTTTAAGGTGCTGCTGCCTGCAGATCTGGCAGGAAGAGAGATGTGCCGGCATTCGGATGCTGGAGCTCACATTTGCAGTGCCTTGCTGAGAGCTCGCCGTTGTTGGCAGTCTCAGCTTCAGACCTTGATCAGGCGCCGTAGAGGGGCAGGAGCATCATTCCCTGCTGTCAGATCTGTGACAGCGGTGGGAACCTCTGCCGGTGAAACAGGGTGGTAGGCTCGCAAGCTGCTTCAGCTGGATTTGCCAGGGCAAACAGATTTAATCTATCCACTTTAAAACTCTGAATTGCTGGCCACAGTAGGGATAGTACAATGTCTCTTATGTAGACTGTGATTTTTAGAGGAAAGTAAAAGTTCCAAGTTTTAAAGTGTCAAAAAAATTCTCTGAAAGCTGCTAACAATTTCAGCAGTGTATTTAAAATACTTACTAGGATCGGCATGCAATTCTGACTTGTACATATCCTCTGTTTAACATTTTTTTTAAGAAAATGGTGTTAAAGTATTTCTGTTGCTACCAGATAAGTCGCTGGTGTTGTCACTGCATGGAGATCTTTAAATTGCATGTAGCTTATCCTTTTGGAATAAAGGGCTAACAGCTTCAAAGTTCTCTACTAAGTTTAACTTTGACTTACACTGGATGCCCAGTGGACGTTTTTGAACAGTGTATTCCTTTAACAGAACTGTCATCCCTTCACGTTTGAAAGCGGTTGGCTTAGTCAACATCCACTGAAGCAGGTAAGTAACCCCTGGCTTCAGCAGGCCCACTACAACTTCTGGTTTTGGAAATTTTTAACTGCAAGCTATATTGCGGTTTCAATGGTGGCAAAATATTCTTGATGTGGATATGAAGTTGCCTGTCAGCTAAGACATTGATTTAAATTTCTGTTAATATAATTACAGATAAGCAAGCAACTGTTGCTTTAAGTGGTACTGTGTTTTGGGACAAACTCTGAAGTATAAAGTGCAGGACGTGGTTCCTTCTGCTTTTTTTCCATTTCTGCGCAGCATTTTAACTAAAGCCTATTTGTATGCATGATCTGAGCTGAGAATTCTGTTGGTCTGAAAGTTGCATGTTGGCTGCACCATTTTCTTGCATGCTGAACGTGTTTGATTCACAATAAAGTACATAACAAGAAATATCTTTAGTAATAAATATGCAGGCTCTTACAGGAACTGTAAATATATTTCTAGTATTGGTTTTATTACCCGTGCAATTTGCAATGTTTCAAAGCAGTTATCCATTGAAGTATAGTTCAGTTTTTACTACCTGGCTATATGCTGAGGTGTGAGAATACTCTTAAACACCTTGAACAAAAGTGGCAAACAAAACACTCTAGCAGCTTGGAAGATGAAATTAGAAAGACTGAAAACAGGTGTATTGGCAGAATGCTCCAAAGGCTAATTATTCTTGCTTCAAAGGGTGTGATAGCTCTCCATAGCTGGAATTGTTTACGTAGGATGTGGTGCATTTTCTGTCATAATATCAAGCTAGTAGTTTCACCCTGTGTATCCAGGTACATTTCTGTGATCTACATTGCCGGTGAGGTCAAGCTTTGTGCAGCAGTATTTTTCTCTGTGGCCTGAACCTGTGTAGGTCGGGGCATGGGCACACTGTATGGTCAGTAAGATTCTCTCTCATCAGTGTCAGCTGGATTATGCTGTATAAATTTGAATGTCAACCTTTTCCAGTATACAGTAAGTACTATAAGGCAGTGAAAGAAGATATATTAATTTAAAGTTCCTTCTATCTTCTTCCATAATTTGGTGCATGAAGTAGCTTGTATTTCCCCCTTCAAACAAGCAGTTCTGGAAGCGTCAGAGCTAATGATGCCGGAGTATCTCATAAAATGGGAGCATTGGTTGAAGATTTTTTCATATTTGAATATAGCTAAGTTGTTGGGTTCATTTCTATGCTCTCCAGTGTCTAGTAAGAACCTGCAACAAGGTTTTCTTTGTTTCTAACAGCTGCTGTTTTTTGTAATACTTGTAGGAGTGTATAAACCTAAAACTCTTTGTCAAATGTGGCAGACAACTTCAAAAGCTTTGGGGGGGAAGAAGTGCGTTCTCGCCTGTATGTCTGAAATGTGATTGTATAAGACTTGTTTCCTTAAGGTATTGGGCTAAATGCAAATAATGAAACCAGATAGAGTAAAGTATTAGGCTGGAAGAGTTTTATTTTTCCCGTTTTCACATCATCTAAGCCACTTGCTACCCATATTTTTTTTCAGATAACACTGAGCTGTGTTCTACTGCAGAATGTTGTCTTCCAAACCAAGGACACAGCCTCTTGTCAAGTCTAATGCTGCAGAATATATTTGGTAGGCAGATGTGTTCTCCCTTTCCTTGAAGGCTCTGACTTAAAGGTGATGTGCCTGACCTAATTCTGAAGTGTGGAATCACAGTGCTTTTTAACGAGGCTCATTAGCTTTTAACGTGTTGGTGTCTCTGCAGTTCAGGTCACAGGTGTATGAGTACAGGACTGTACAGACGTAGTCAGAAGGTAATGTCCAAGCCAGAAATCTGGATTTCATTTGAATTTGTTATAAAACCTTCACCTTTGAATACCCAAAACGACAACATACCTGCTATTGTGCATTCATTTTCCCTATGGTGGTTGTGGTCACATACAGTGCAATGACTCAAAATTCTTGCAGTCTTTTGAAAATCCAGCATGAAGACATTATGCCCTGCTCTGCTTCCCGAGCACTTCTCTATCCCATTACCTTCCTTCTGTATTTGACGTGATGTGCCAGTTCTCCTTCCTGTTCTCCTTCCTGTGTGCCATCGGCAGAAACAGTGGCACTGTGCAGAAAAGCACGAGCCCGAATGTTGCTGTTGGACCCCCAGCCTTTTGTAGCACTAAAGCAGTGGACGTTGGAGCTCACGTCGTGAAGGTTGCTTTCAGTGGCTGCCTGCCTCCTGTCCGGCAATGTGCTCCCTGAACCTTAGTCGTGTACCTCTGTGTTCCCACTGCGTGACAGAGACGAGGTAGAAAAGAGCTTTATTCTTTCTTCAAGCCATCCTTGAAGCCAACGCATGATGCACGTCTCTTCCCCCTTCCTGTGCGAAGGTCTCCTCTTACTGCATGGCTCGAGCAAGCAATCTAAGTCTTCCTGGGCTCCAGCCTTCTCGTACTGGCAGCAAATATTTTAAGCTCTACCGTACAAACTGTGCTTTGTTGCCAAAGCCTCAGAGGAAGAACCTTACTTTTGACAGGTACTTTTACAATTTCTATGCCAAAAACTGTATTAAAACATTTGGGAAGTCAAGTAGGCAAAATGTAGGAAAATCCTGGAAGTTTGCCCTGCAAACTTCAATTCAGTCCCCACCCAATGCCTGGAGACATTTGCATCTTCAATTACAGTGTTAGGTGCTTTTTCCCAGATAAAGCTGTGCTCAATTACGACAACCTGGAGAGGAGGAAGCTGAGGATGAGATTGCTGGTTTCATTTATTTTCTGCGTTGGAGAGTGTGATAACTGACGCAAATGAGTAAAAGAGAAGAGGAGAAATTTGTTTCGACCTCAGCTTCAGGCAAGAGTTTCTTTCATAATGCCCTGTAAATAACAATTTGACGTGCAGCTGGTATCTGTGTGTTTTGTGGGTGAAGAAGCTGAGGTATCTAGGACCTGACTTGCTTGTTAATTAAGGACCTGACTTGTGTTTAGCACTTACAAGATGAGCTGTAAGAGCAAAGCTGGATCAGGTTGCTGAAAGCAGACATAGAATTATTAGAGTGAAACTTGAAAATGTCTGAAACGCAAGTAATGAATTTTTTTTAAAAAAAAAAAAAAGGCAAGCATTTTGTTCAAGTTCAGATGATTCTGATTTTTTAAAATGTTCTGGTTTGTGCCTGAAACATTGAAAAATCTAAACAAGCTAAGAATGGGAGTAGGAGACATTAATGAAATTTTTCAGTGCAATCAGATCTGCATTTTTTTTCCCTTTAAATATTTTAGACTAAAAGTTTTGACAGCTGCTGCACATTTCAGCAGCCAGCATTAATGGGCACCTTAGTCTGGCCGAATGAGATCAGAGCTTTGCGGTAAGACTTTCTTACTTAATAGGAAACACTGAGATGCTGTTGATAGATATCCTTGAATAGTTTAAGAGGAAAAATACTTGAGAATTCCATACAACAAATACTGTGGGAAACCATTAACTCGCAGGGATAAAAATGCAAAGCACTTGTTTCGCTTTGATAGCAAGGTATCCTGAGATGTCTTCCATGAGGGAAGAACACCACAGACCCCCAACAGTGTGCATGTGGAAGAAAGTTAAAGGTTGAATGGCAGGCTATAATCTCAAGTTTTTCACTTTCAAGTAACTGTATAACCAAATTTTTAAATGTTCTTTGTATGGGATGTTAGGTAATTGCTTTAAAGTAGAAAATGCAAGGATGGTTATGTACTTTCAAAGGGCAGTTTCTTAACATAAGCATTTACTGGAAAGACCCTGGGCTCTTCCCCTGTGTTTTAATCAGAGGATTACAGTGTGCTTTCGTACATGAAACCCACTATATTGCTTATATTCAGGACTGATATTTTAATTCTTTTGTTAGGTCCGATTTCAACTTGGATGCCTTTTAATGAAGGGAAACGAAAGCCGTCTTTTTTCCATCAGCTCTCTAGACTTTAAAGCCAATCTGCTGCTGCATAGGGAATTAACAAAAGGGGGAATGAACAAAACAGAGTCACGATCGTTAAAGTCAGCAGTTTGATTGCTGAACAGATGAACGATGAATGTACAGCCTCGCTTAACAAAGAGTAAACCTGTGGGTGGAAAGGTTGTAGCTGGAAGGTTGTATGTGAACGGAGGCAGCCAGTATGGAAAAGGTGAGAGCACAGTAGAAAAAAACCTTAGTGCTGATCATCTTATAAAATTAGGGTTTGAGATGGTGGTTGTGAAATAAAAATAGGGTGTAAGGTGGGTTTGCTATTCCCTGCTGGCTCCAAGTAACATTCTTGCGGGTCAGAAAGAATGCCTTCGTGCTGCTCCGCTTAACTCGCTTCCAAATTGGATTGAGAAAGCTATTTTTTGTGCAGAATAAGCACAGGAACAAGTACAAAATACTGTGCCTGACTATTTCCACCCTTAAAGCCTGGAGGATACTTGCAAGAAACCCTGCGGATGCTGTCAGAAAGAAGCGGTTCTTTTGTTCATTACTTAGAAAGCGCTGGTGCAAAACTCTTCAACCTGAAACCAGAATTAAGAGTGCCCAACGTAGCCCTGTCAGGTAGTTGGGGTTTTTTTCCAGGTGGCAGGAAGCAAGCACATTTGAGATAACCTTGTAGTGCCATGTGTGAGGAGATGCTCTGCAATAGTGGATTCAGCAGAAAAGGCAATGCGGCACCTGCCCTGATAGTTTTCACTTTTTTATATTCTTCTGCTTCTCTATGAGCTGTATGAGAGCGTATGTGAGGAATATTTACTTTTAACGACTATTGATGTTTAGTAGGTTTTTTTAACAAAAAATAATTCAATCTGTGAGGTTTTTATAAATAGACTTATACCCAGGTGTTGTGGTAAGCACATTTTCTACCTTTATGAATGTGAACTTCGTCTCCTACAAGGCTTGTTGCAGAGATCTTATGAGTGAGTAAAAACCAAGTATGAATCCCCACAGTTCCCAGCTGACACCGTGTCTGGCAAGTGAAGAAATTCTGGATGGTGCAGTTCTGTCTGGCGTAATTTACACTGAAGAATTTGTTGGTTCCAACTGTGAATGGTCTGTCTTGTGTTCTACTGGACAATGATCCTATTATTTGCATTTCTGAGCATCCCCATATGGAGGTGACTGAGAGGTCAGGTAATCAAAACTGTGGGCTGGGTTGTTCTCTGGTGCTCATTCGTGGCAACGCTGCTTTCTAAGGATCATGTAAATTTTAGTTTTTCACTAACTTTTTCAATTAATTTAATAATCGTCTTTAGAAATAATCTGGATGGAAATATTTCCCCAAATCAATACTGGAAATCAAATTTCGTATCGGCTCAGCTCTGAGGTGGTTTTTCACTCTATTCTGATTCGGGCTCAGCTGTGTCTGATGTTGTTCCACTTAAAGCAGTGAGAGCCCCGTACTTGATGTGGTTATCCTGAATGTGCTCAAAATTACGTGTGTTGGAAAATAAAACCTTCATGAATGGAATGGCTTACAGCAGGTGGCCCACAGCGTGAGCCTCCCCCTTCATCGGTATCATCCCTGCTCCCCTCCGCACGTGTGCTGTTCCCTTTCCCGGGTGTGGATCCTGTCTTTGCAGAGATCACCTGAAGGCACAAAGGCATAGGCTGGCTCTTGGGAAGTAAAACAGCGGATGTGCTAGCTGAGGTCTCGGACCCAAGGAGCTGAGGTGGTGCCATAGGGAGCTTCTCAAGGTAATGGCATCCACTTCTACACCACGGGACAGAGGCAATCGAGTACGGCAACTCTTCTCCCTCGCAGCAATACAGCTAGTGCTTCCCCCAAAGAAGGCGCAAAAGTTCCCGTGCTAAAAACCACCGTCTGTGGTCTTCGGAGCAGCCCAGTAAAACCACAGGCTGCAGAAGTGGGTTTTCACGTTGCACATGCTGGTGTGAATCATGTACTTCCTTCCAGCCAGGAGCCAAACTCCCCAGCCGCGTCCCCAGAGCTCTGCACCTCGTCAGTGCATCGGGCGAGAGGTCCCTGTTCATCCATTAAGAGCCAACTCACTCAAAATAGGGATAAATACTGAGCCTTACTCTGTAAGTAGGGCTCTTTAATATGGCTTTTATTTGGCTTTCCCTCGTTTAGCTTTCACAGTGCTTCATGAGCAAAGAAACAGGATCAAAAGCAGTTGTTTGACGTCGCGTGCCTCGGTTTGCACTCTGCATTACCCTTGCAGCCTGCACCTCGAGTGAGATGTGAAAATCAAGATCAGTTGGTCAAGGTCTCCGTCAGTACGGGGCAGAGGAAGTCATGCTGCAGCGCTCACAGAAGCGGTCACCCGTCCGAAAGGAAAGTAGCTGGCCGTAACTTTTTCCGTCCCCTCTGCCTAGGGGCTGCTGCGAAGTGTTTCTGCAGAGCAGCCTGCTGCCGCAGCCGTGACGCTGCCGAGCCCGCCTGTGATGTTTTGGAAGTGGCCTTTAATGTTTGAACTTCCAGCAAGGCAGCCTTGTGTTTTCTAGTGTTGACATGTGGCCTCCAGACTTTAAAATCCAATACGTGTTATGAAAATGCATGAGTGTTGAATTTAAACCGTATTTTAATAATTTGGCCACCTGTACAATATCCTAATAATCTTAAAATAGAGAACTTGAGATCCTCTGTAAAATTATTTGTAGCAGATGTTAAATCTTTGGTGTATTCTACACATTTACCCACTGGGGGACAGATACTAAACATTACCCTTACAAAAATAACCCAAAACATATTTATTTCAAAGAATTAGAATGGTTCATAGCAGGAAGTGGATGCAGGAAGCTTTGTCCATTGTTGTGGTTTGTTTTAAAGGTGTGCTCAAAATGAGATGAAAAAAGTTTCAGTCGTTACTGCAGTTGGACAAAATTATTTGACTGTTTAAAAGATAAAAAGCCTTTTTTTGTATTTTATTCCAGCAACTTTCTCAGCTGTTATTTTTCTAGCCCAGCTTTCTTTGTTATTTTATTTTTTTTTTTAGTACATGTCAACTCTCTGACCTTAAAAACGTAGTTATGGGGCACTAAATCCTAAGTGTCAAACTCATTCTCTGATGATTGAAAAATTACCGTCTTGGTCAGAACTTGAGAGCCAGAAATGAAAAACTTGCTGGCAAGAGGCAAATGTTACGGTCTGCAGTGACTGGGTAACAAGTCTCTTTAGTAGCACAGTGGAGTGCTGCTTTTAAAGATAAAGACGTTGTTGACAAGCAAACGTGTATATAAAGTCTCTGTGGACGTAGCCAGCTCCAAGTGTGCAAACTCCAAATCGGCTTCAGAAACCATGCCATTTTTAAAATCTGAGTACGTTTTGGGTTGCTTTGATTTGCCTCCTGAGGTTCTGAGTTCACCCTATAACCATGAGGGCTAGTTTTTTTTTCTTTTCCTTTCTTTCTTTGCCAGAACCTTAACTTTCATCACAAAGTCACATGTTTCCAGGAGCTAGGAGTTTCGGAAAAATCAGTAAATGTGTCTAACCCAGCAGTAAAAGGGTGGCAAGCCTCTGTCACCAGCTCTGGCTTCTTCAGTTTGGAATAAACATCACTTTCTACACTTGCCCCGCTCTCCCACTTTCCCTTCGCCAGTTGTCTCTCTTGTCCACCTCCCAGCCTGCCCACTCTGTGCTGGCATCCTCCTCCCTCCCCTCCCATCCTTGCATTTCGGACGTTTTCCAGCCTCAGGTGTAGGGCCAAGCTCCAGACTATGTTAATCTGTGGGAAGACTCACAGCCTTTCCCCTGGTGCTGCCGAGTTTATTTGTCCTGGCAGCAATGGCGCTAAGTGCAAATTTTGGAAAGAAAAAGTTGATGGAGGGCTGTTAAATGCAAAGATTAAATGCTAGATTGCCAGAAACTGGTAGGGCAGACCCAGGGGGGTGCAACACCCTTGCAGGCTTTCTCTGCCAGAGCATCTGCTCCTTCTTTCCCTCATCATCTGCCACCAGCTGCTGCGAGACGGGGTGCTGACTGGGACCTCACTTTGACCAGCTTCAGCTCCTTTGGTGTTCCCAATGATGTGGAGCCAGAGGATGGGCACCACCTCCAAGCTGGGAGCCGAGCAATGCCGTCCCTGCCCTGCTCCGGCCTGGTAACCAGTATTTCCCACAGTAGGGAAGCGCGTTACGGTCACAGAAATGATCTTGTGGCTGTCAGCTTGAGATCCTAACGGGGTTAGGAAAAAGGACCAAATTTTAGACAGACACCACTGGTTGTAGGGACTTCAGTTTTGCGTATATTTGTCCAAAGGCAATTTGGCCATAACTTTTGGAAGAGCAGAGCGTGCACAGGTCTAACTGGGTTGTCTCACCTGCTTCGACCTCCAGGAACTAATCCAGGGTGAGGAATGAAAAGGCAGGTGCTCAACCATGGGCCAGAGTTGGTGTCTTGCTTAAAGAGCAGAGTGGCATACTCTAGAGGCTGTCGACTAATTAAAGCTAGCAGCTTTGCTACGTTTTCGGAGTTCACAAAGAAAATGGGAGCATCGGTCAGTGAACTGCGCCGAGTGGTGTGTTCAGGGGTTGCCACTGAAGATCTGGCCTAGGGAGTGAAAAGTGTGAGTGGCACTGCTGCTGGAGCTCGTAAAGGTACGTCTGGTTGGCTTTTCCTGCAGCAGGTGTAGTGTCAGCCTGGACGTGACCTTGCTGTTTCTGGAGGAGTGTTTCATGGGTGTTAGGCAGGCAAAAAATGTTTGCAGCTGGAGACAAGGATAGGGGAAACTTTTCCTCTTTTAGCATAAATCAGCGCAAAACTTTTTTCATGATAGGAATAAAAATACATCGTCCTGTAGCTTTGTGGTGCATGAGGTGACGTTGAAATAAGCGATAACCTCTGCTTTATGCTGAAATAAGCTAAAACTCATCCCAAAGGCTTTTTCTTGTTCCAAATTATAGTGAATGTAAACATACGTGTATATATATGGACTTACATACTCAGTTACAGACTTTTGGCATGTAAATATTAATTTACAGTTGCTGAGATTGTATTGAGAGGCCTTTGGACACTTATAGCTTCTGATCTTTTGCATGAAATAAGTGTTATTTTTCTTTTGAAGGCTGGTTTATTTAACCAGGTAGATCATCGCAAGCAATGACCGAGATCTCTATTTTGATTTCTTGGCTATATGGCTTAGCATTAAAGATGGCTGTTAGGACTTGATAAATGGGAGCTGTAATGGCAGGACTTACTCGAGTGTGTAGGCAGCCGATGTCTTCAAGTCACTACCGTGCATAACCCGCTCCCCTCAGCTCCAGAGCGCTAGCTAACCAACCCAAACAGCAAATATAAAAGGGGGAGGGGGAAAAAAAGCAAAGGTCCAAGGAAATGCCATGCAGACAAGGCCAGTAAATGAGTGGGACTACTATTCATTTAAAATGAAAGAACAATGAAGGAAAACTGGGTGATTCAAGCATGAATTCCTGTCCCGACTGAGAACTGCCTGCCTTCTGCCTGGTTCAGTCAGGATTCAGGAGTTACTCCATCTCTGATGGATGTGTGGCATGTTCGGGTTTCTCCGGACAACTCTCTTCTCCTCTCCACCTTTGATGTTTCTCAAACGTTTTGGATTTGGCCCTCGTGCTCAGACCCTCTGAGCGGGACACGTGCCAGCGCCTGTATCCAGACCCAAAAGGTGGGCCCAAAATCGTGGACCCAAAAGGTCAGGGACGAAGTTTGCCCGCCGTACGTCTGTGGGTGAGGACGGTGTCGTTAGGGACTTTGCGTTTCAAGTAGCGCCAGCCCCGGTGTTGGCAGTAGGCAGGTACGCAGGGTGGGAGCACGCAGGGGTCTTCGTAGGCGGCTCTTCCAGGAAAAGAGAAGGGAGTGTTTGGGGCTAGTCAAAGCTGTAATGAAATATATTGTTTTCCCCGAGAGGGTTTTTCTCAGAGCCAGCGGAAATGCCGTTGACTTCTGTGTGCTTTGGAACAGTCTTCCTTGTGCGTAAATCATATGTGAATTTAATAAACACAAAATCACTGCTTTGGTCTTAGTATTACTGAAGACATGAACTGAATATGTAGCAATACACAGAACCGGCGAAACAGTTCCTGAGCTGTCACCGGCAAAAAGGAAAGCTATAAATCTTGAAGAGTTGATGTGGAAAAGCTAATGCCTTTTCCACAGAGAAAGGTTTAAAAAACCCCTGTTCCATATGTCTTTAAAATAATAAAATTAAGAAATGAAAAATCAGCTCATGAGATGAGAAAACAAGGGATCTTATTCCTAAAAGACTACGGTAGCGTAACCTATATATAATCACAGGTTTTAGCTCTCTGGATGCTGCTTCTGCACAAAATGCTTGTGTCCTGGAAACATTTCAGCAGCTAATTAGCGGTACAAAATGTGGCCTTGGTGACTGCCAGGTTGCTGGATGGACTGTGCCCCGGCACGTTCAATTATTTCCTCCTCTTTTGCCCTCAGAGTTGAACCTGGGAATATTTCTTCTTTTCTGCTTTATTGACTCAAGCAAAATAACCTTGGAAAAGTGGCTATTTTGGGTTTATAAAAAGCATGAAAAAATTCTGCTTTCTCAAATAAAAAAAAAAAAGATAAAATAAATTTAAAGCTGGAGGGTTTTTAATTGAAAAGCTTAATTTGTTTAGAGATTAAGTGTTTGTTTTCAGTGGGGTTTTCTTTCTAATTTTGTTCTTTCAATCCAGACAAATTTGGCCTTATTTTTTGTTTTTTTAAAAAAAAAAAAAAGCA
>VFFE01008606.1:0-22262 GCA_008921705.1 Burhinus oedicnemus | reverse complement strand
GGGGGCGGGTGGGTGGGGGGCAGCCGGGGTTGGAGGGGGCCAGGGCTGGCACACTGTGCCCGTCATCATGCCCCTACCTCCCTCGGCAGCCAAGGACATGGCGGCGGTGCAGAGAACGCTGATGGCCCTGGGGAGCCTGGCGGTCACCAAGAACGATGGGAACTACCATGGGGACCCCAACTGGTTCATGAAGTAAGTGGGGTAGCGCAGCCCTGGGCGTTGGGAGCACACGGCTGCGGGATGCCAAGCTTTTGGCTGGGAAGCAACAGTGGCTGGGGACCCCCTTGGGAAATGGGGGCTGCTGGGCACCCCAGGGATGGGGACAAGGGTCCGGCCGGCTCAGGGAGCGTGGGTGCCACATGGCTTCTCCTTCCACCCCACAGGAAAGCGCAGGAGCACAAGCGGGAGTTCACTGAGAGCCAGCTGAAGGAGGGCAAGAACGTCATCGGCTTACAGATGGGGAGCAACAAGGGGGCGTCACAGGCGGGGATGAGCTATGGCCGGCCCCGGCAGATCATCAGCTAGGCAGCCCCCCTCGCCACCCCCAGCCCTCCCACTGCTGGGAGAGTAGCCCCAGCCGGGACCTCTGTCTTCGCTCCCCCTGGCCCAGCGTGCTGCAGCCGCCCGAGCACTGGCGGCCACCACAGCCCCTCACCGATTGGTATTTATTGAAAAGAAAACGCCAACCAGCCCAAATGACCCTTCAGCGCAACCAAGGGCAGCACACGCTCAGCCTCGCGCCGTGTCCCGGACAGCCTCTCCCCTCCGGCCTCGCACGCCCTGCCGCACCCTCGCCAGCCCTGCCGCCAGCTGGTCCCGCTCCTGCCGTGCTCGCTGGCACCTGTGGGTGCCCTGCTGCCCTCCCCAGGATGGCGGGTGGGAAGGGTGCGTGTCCTGGCCCCTGGAGCCACCCTGCCTGCCCGCAGCCCCGCATGAGCCCCGCACCACAGCTGCAGAGATCCTTGCGAACAGGGAGAAAAGAAAATTGGCCTCGGTTTTGTACTTCGTTTTTGTCAAAATTAAAAGGTTATTCATCTAGTGCGGCCTGAGGAGGTTTCTTCCCACCTGCCCTGTCACCCCTGGCCACCGGTGCCAGGAAAGCCAAAGCCACCCTCCGTGAAAGCTGCTCAGGTCGCCTGGGCCACGTCTGCTCCTTCTTCCAGCTCTGAACCTGGGACTACCAGAGCTGGGGACAGGGCTTTCCCTGCCCATTTTGGATGGCTCTGCAGGGTGGCTCTGCCCTCTCCCACCCCATCCTCAGTGCCGACCTTCCTCCTCGCTCCTTCCAAGTGCTGTGGCCCGGCCTTTGCCTCCCTCTGCCCAGAGCACCCCTGGTTATCCCGGCTCCCAGGGAGCCAGCACAGCGTCCGCACGGCCCTGGGGCTGGGAGGTGCTGGGTGACTCATGTTTCCACAGCGAGAAAGTGCTGGGAGGGCAGAGGAGTGACAGATGGGGGAGAGGAGGGTTTTTAAGACTTTATTTGGAAAGCTACACAAAAGGGCTTTGCTGATTAAAAAACAAACCCCAGCTTTAAAAAAATAAATCAACGAACCCAAAGACACATGAACAAGCCAACCCCGCTTGCAGATGAGCCACTGCCAGAGCAACTCAACCTCCCCCTTCCCGGCCCAAAGCACACATCGCCCACAGCCTCGTCCCACCTGGGCACCAGGCACAAACCGAGGCCCCAGCGAGTGGCGAGGAGGCAACTGGGGGAAGTGGACGCAGAGAGCTCATGCTGCCATACCTGCTGCCAGAGGTGGTTCTGTGCCCACCGCAGCAGGGACAGGCCCGTCCTGCTCCCCTGAGCAGGATGGTTGAGAAAGCCCTGCTGCCTTCTGCCTCCCCAGCCACACGGCTGCTCACGTGCCTGTGGGAAATGAGGAGGAGGCGGTGGGGTCAGAGCACAGGGGACAGGGAGCAAGCGCTGGCTGGAGATGGGCAAAATGACTCCCTGCTTCTCAGCTGGGTGTAACTGGTGGGTACTGGCCAGCTCCTGGCCCTGTGGGGCAGGCAAATGACAGCACTGTGGGGTCCCTGCCTGCAGAGGCAGCTGCCAGGGGCCCTGCCACATTTTCCAGGCTCACTCTGCAGAAATTAGGGAAAAAGCAACACTTCTTCCTGGTGCTGCAAGGCCACGGGGGCCACAGTGGAGCAGGAGGCATTGCCGTGGGGCCTTGCTCCACGCGCAAAGGGAAGCCCTGAGTGCCACTGCAGGGCAGGTTCCGTTAGGAATGGGTTTAAGGCTTGCTTTTCCAGAGCGAGGGAAAGGGAAGCTCCCCTTCCACTGCCAGCACTCTTTCTCCTTGTTTCTGAGCCACTTCCAACACCACCTTCCACAGGACCCAATGGCAATGGTCCCTGGTGGCTCAGGAAGTCTCTGCTGCTCATGCTCAGGAAGGACGTACCGAGAGGGAGGGATGCAGCCAAAGTCTCCAGCCTCAGCTAGCACGCCTGGTGCTCCCTGTCCTCCAAGAGGAGCTCAGCTGCTGCCTCACGGCCAAGGTACCCTGCTCCAGCGGGGGCTGCCTCGTGGAAGCTCGCGGCTCTGCCGCTGCTGGGAAGCTTGGGGTGGGTGGGGGTCCAGGACCCCTCCTCCTCCTCGTTCTCCTGGGCAGGCTCCGGGTGCTCACATTCAGTCTCGACATCCTCAATGTCCTTCTCCCGATAGAGCGGCACAGACTCCATCTCCAGGCCGCTCTCCAGGGCTCTGTGCTTCCCTCCCTGCTGGTACCATTTGCAGGCAGCGGAGCCATTGCAGGTCAGATCAAGCCCCACGTTGTTCCTGGTCAGGCAAACCTCCAGCATGTAGTAGAAAGTCCAGAACACGGCAAAGCATCCCAACAGCAGGAGGGTCTGTGGAGGAGCAAACCCCTTAAGAAACAAAGCCCTTAACCAGCCCAGAGCCCTGCTGTCACCCAGCAGAGAGGGCACAGTGCCAGGAGGATCAGTGAGGCAGATTCCCACTCCTCCAGTCCCTCCTGCAGAGGACGGGGTCTCCCCACTTGGCGCCAGCTGGCAGTCTCCCCAGCCGGCAGGCAGGCTCACCTTGAGGGTGTTGGCTGTGATTGTGTAGTGCTGCTCCTCGGGGATCTCCAGCCCCGGAGGGCAGGGTAGGGAGAAGTTGCTGCTCAGGTACTGCCCGCTCATGGCTTCCTCCAGCAGCCTGCGGGACAGAGGCACCCCATGAGGATCCCGCAGACAGAGCTGCTCCAGGGAGGGTCCCAAATGCCCACAGAGGGTCCAGAGTGCCTCTTCCACCACTGAAGGTTGGCCTCCTGGGTCAGACCCAGCCAAGAGAGCCGTTTCCTACAGCTCACGGCTCCCCTGTGGAGGGTATCAAGGGCAGCCCCAGGACCCCATGCCAGGGACCTGCAGCCAGGCTGCAGCCTCACCCTGCCATGCACCTTGCAGCAACACTGCTCCAGCCAAGCAGCATCTGCTCAGACTTCTGATAATTCCCTCAGCCCTCTATCTCCTGTCTCCTCACCAAGACAGGGTTGTGGTCTCTTACCTCTGCCGTTCCTTCATCTCTGCCGGGGACCAGGAGGAGCCGTACAGGGTCAGCTGCCACTGCTTCAAGGTCCCAGGCCTCAGGCTCTCATCTCCTGGGGAAGAAACAGGTTGGACCAGTGGGGAACTCTCCCACCTGGCTGGGTGGCACTGTGCGGAGCTAACCGGCGGCCGCCCAGGTGCTGAGCTGGCAGCTCCCCAGGCCACGGCACGGAGCTGCTGCCACCGCCCTATGAAGGATCCCTGGCAGGCAGGACTCACCCATGTCCCTGATGACCAGTCTGTACATTCCCTGCGCTTCCTCGCCCCAGCACCGGACCGTGGAGAAGGTCCAGTCAGCAAAGCCATTGGGGTCCCTGCCAAAGGGCGACGAGAAACAAGCCATGAGAAGGTAACAGAGCCTCAGCCACGAGGCTGGACATGGGCCCTGGCTCTCCTGCTTGGAGCCAGCTGGGCTGGGTGTCCTGCCCTGCAGTGTGAGCCTCCGCACCCCCATCCCCCTCAGTGCTTACGAGTCCATGCTCCTGGTGGTCCCTATCAGGGACATCATGCCACTGGGGCAGAAAAGCCTGATCTCCAGGTTGCCACGGCGGGGGTGAGTTATGGTGACAGTGACTGCCACGTGCTCCAGGGTTCTCATGCCAGAGAGCTCCAGGTCGGCGGTGGTGACTGGGAAAGGGAAGACAGGGTTTGCCAAGGCTGGTAGCTGGGATGGAGTCCCCACTTCCAGTCGTCCCTAAGGGGCTGCTATGCCACTTAACAGGACACACACGCTTGTCTCTGCCTCCTTTCAGCTGCCCCCATGCACCTGTGCCCCCAGAGCAAGAGGCAGGAGCCAGGGCAGCCATACCCCATGCAGGAAGGCTCTGCCAAGTGCCTGGCAGCAAAGCCGCGCTGTGCTCGGTGGCCTGGCCCTGGTCCACACTCTGCTAGGAGCCTCCTTGTCAGTCCAAGCTGAGCCACCCACACACCTCCCTGGCACAGGGAAAGGTGTCCTGGCAAACTCCCTCCCGGGCACGCCACGTTGCGCTTGGGCTGCTTGACATAGGCCAGAAGTCAGGTCCTCCCGAACCAGAGGTGAAGGAGGCACCTGGAACTGGCTGTCCTCTGCCTGCAGCTGTGCCCTTTGTCCGCTCCCTGAGTTCAGTCAGGACCAGGCAGGATGGAAAGGATGGCAAGAAAGGAGAGGAGGAGGTGGCAAGGAAGAAGGGGTGAAAGGCAACACCAGCATTAGCACTGGAAAAGCTGACCCCTGAGCATCTCCCAGCACAGCCCAGAGCAGGAAGACGATACGAACCCATGCTTTCCTCTGCTCACAAGGAGGGGGCCCAGGCACACCCCACTTCCCCCTCATTTACCAGCAGCCTCTCGCCTGCAGCGAAATCCTCATTTCACATGTGGGGCTCAGCTGCTGCCTATGCGACCTGTGCCACTGCCCCGCAGGCTCCCCGACATCCAGCTCTGCCCTGGTCCTGACTCAGGGCTTGCGGGTTCAGAAGCCCACCCAGAGCATTTTGGCCACTGCAATGAAATAATACCTCGTCCTTTATCAAACCCTTCCTGCTCTGGATTTGTGCCAGCTTTTGGCAGCCCTGGAGGCTGCTCTGAACCCACAGTTACACAGGAGCCAGGTTTGGAAAGAGGACCAGGATGAGAAGCCTGGTGTTCATCTCAAACTATTTGCAGCTCCACAGACACTCACAGGCCTGGGGCTGCTAATTATAGCACAGGAAACCCTGGCACGCTTCAGAGCAGATTTCAGCCCATGGCTCGGCCTCCTCCCGGCAGCCCCGGCTGAGTGGCAGGTGGGTGCTTCCCAGCCTCTTCTAAGAGGGAAGGCAGGCGTACCCCAGGACTAGGCAGCCTCCCTGCAGTGGCCAGCCAGCACATTCACCGGGGCCACGTGGGGAAAGCTGAGTCAGCCTGTGGTACCTGGGGGACAGTAGTGCCCCCCAGCCACACATTCCTCTGCACATACTTCTCCAAAGTGCCTCTTTTCTGCCTCTTCCAAACTGCCTGCTGCCCAGCTTTCAGCTCACAGCTCCTTTTAGGGCAGAAGGAGCTGTTTGACCCCCAAAACCTTGCCTCAGAGGCAGAGCAGGGCTAACCCTGCTGCCAGTCCAAGGAGCAGGGTGTCACCCCTCTGTCCTGCTGGGGCCCTGTGGTGCTAGTACCTGCAAGGGAGCAGCGTGCTGCAGAGCTGGATAAGCCCAATCAGGCAGGGACAGGAGAAAGGGAGAGCATGTGCCCAGTGCCTGCCCAGCGTCTCCTCAGCCTGCCAGCAAGGAGGGGAAGGAAAGGACCACCTGTGAGGAGGTGATGGCCTGCTGAGCTCCAAACTCTTTCCAGGGGCACCTTTATTCTGGGGAACAGCCTCCAGGTGCTGCCAACCCCCAGCACCCCTGCCAGGAGCTGCAGCCGGGGCAGCGAGGGATGTAGGGCCAGGCCCCCTGGGACAGCATCTCTGGTGGGACCGGGAGGGGGTCAGTGGCCCAGCCTTGGTGGAAGAAGCTGCGCCCAGCCAGAGAGCCAGGTCCTGCTGGGGGTCTGGGAAGGGCTTGGGTCCAAGCTCTCCTTCCCACTGGTAGCAGCCGGAGCAGTGCCTTGTTTATGTGGACAGAGGCTGGCCAAGTCGGGAGCTGGAGCATTACCTAAAATGGTCAAAGCCAGAGGAGCAGGTCTGGCTGCTGCCCAGCCTGGCCGAGCTGCTAATGCCTGTCTGGCTCCTCAAAGACATCAACCTATGGGACAGAGTTATCGAGGAGGGGACCACATCAACAGACACAGATCCCCTGGGGAAGGGCAGAGGAAAGAGAGAGGAAAAAGCCCAGGCAGCCCAACACTTAACCCCTTTGTGGCCTCACACAGCCCAGGGCTTGCCCTGCCAGGTCATCAGTGTGCCCAGCTGCACCCCATGCCAGCGGGAATAGGCTGGATCCCTGGACTTGGCGTGCACAAGCATGTGCTCTCATGTGGCACACCTGCTCTTACCGTTCCAGGTGACCTCCAGCTCCTGTGGGAGTAACGGGATGCTCCTGCCCTCCTTCAGTGCAGGGCTCACATATGAGGCGAGGTACGGGACGGACTCCCAGATCTGTGAGGGGAAAGGTGAGAGGATTCAGCATGAGGTTGCACCCTCCCTGCACATTCACCTCTCAATCTCCCACCACTCTTGCAAGCTGCTCCAGTCTGTAGCATACCTAATGCGTGTGGACACGGGCTCAGCCTGGGACCAGGCCGAGGGACCCTCCCAACGCTGCTCTAGGGCACATGAACCCAGGCAGCGTGAACGGGCTGCAGCAAGTGCTGCAGGGCTGGTGAGGAGTGCCCACACGCCTGGAAGTGGAAGGAAAGAGACTGCCTGCGGGCTAGAGGGGCCAACCGAGACTCAGGACTCCCCAGCTCTCAGTTTGTCTGCAGCTCTGGGTTTGTCTCCACCGCCACCTGAGCAGCTTTGAGCGATTCCTTGAAGCCATTATGTTTCAACCCCAGGGGCACTGGGGCAGGAAACATAGCAGAATCCAAAGCCCTACAGGAAGAGAGAGCAGCCTGAAAATCCCTGTGAGAGAGGGGGCATTGCTGGCAACTGGCAGTGACCTGGCACAGCTGCGTGGTGCTCTATGCACGAGCAAGGACCAAGTGCCAAAGGGATGCGCCCTGGTCTTCATGCGACTGGAGGAACAGGGAGGAAGAGATGGGGATGCCCCTGCCTGCTCTGACCACACCACACCCTCGGCAGCCCCAGCAGCCCCAGGGACATGGAGCCCAGAGCTGCCAGCTGAGAATGCCCTGTTTCCTCGGGGCATGATGCCCTCCCTGGAGCCCGCTGCATAGAGAGGAAGGTGCTGGGGCTGCTGACAAAACTCCCCAATCCATGAATCAGAGCTGTCATCTCCCACCAGCAAAGGCTCTCGCCCATGGCTATATATAGTGCTGAGAGAGCAGCAGCTTGGGGGCAGGTTTCAGGCATTGCCGAAAGCCTCATTACTTCAGACCAAAAGCAGCCTTATAGCGAGGGCCGGCCAAAGCGCTGGCCCTGAATGGCAACAGTGTCATGCCACAGCGTTGCCAGTACAGGATCTGTTGCCACCACTGGGCTGGGTCTGCTCTACGTGTCTCTGGGTCACGCCTGGGACAGGGAGGGGAATTACCTTGGCAGCATTAACCAGCCTCCAGGCATTCAGCAAGCCAAAGCCATGCTGATGGCTGTGGCTGAAGCCAGCCTGGTTGATGTCCCACTTCGCGTGACGATCCTCATACTGAAAAGAAATGCAAGACACTCTTGTTACCTTGGGGGACACTGGCAGCCCTGCAAACAGGAGTAAAAGGAACCAGGCCTGAAAGGAAGAAAGCTCAGAAATGCCCCACAGCAGTGGGGACGCAAACCCTCACGGCCTTATTAGAAAGAAACAGTTTGACCTTTGTTTGAAACAAGTCCCAGGACAAACAGGCTTCCCAGCTCCTCAGAAAGGAAATCAAGCAGCACGAAAGGGCACAAATGCCTCTGCTCTGAAACATCCCAGTTGCTCCCTGCTCCCTGCTGCCCAAGCCACAGTCTGTGGGATGGCAGAAGCCTTGGGGAGAAGGAACCAAGTCCTTTAAATCAACAAGAGCTGGGCCAGGACAGATCTGGGTCCCATCACTTATCAGGTTGTAGTACTCCTGCAATGCTGGCTTGCAGTTGTGGAAAACACTGCCCTGTGCCAAAGTGAGTACAGCATGAGCTGGACACAGACTCCTGCTCTCCAGAGGGGTGTGGAAGAAGCCGTGTCCCTAAGCCGAATAGGGCAGCTACAGTCAGTTCCCACTCCTGCTTTCTGCAGTGAAGTCGTTCTGTAGTCGAGGCCGAGCTAAAGGAAGGGCTGTGTTTGCCATCGCGCTCTGTTATGTCTGTTTCCAAGATCCTGACTCTCTGGAGAGCCCAAGGAAAGGCCAGAGGCAGAACTCCTCACTTTCCCACTGCTCGGACTGCAGGGTGGCACTGCAGAGAAGTGGGCCGGCCCTTTGGTTGGGCCAGCTGCACTGCACACACATGCTCCCAGTGTCTGTGCATGAGGCACAGTGAGCCCCTGGAAGACCTGTACGGCTGGCAGATGGAGGCATTCCTGGAGCAAATACCCCATTTATTATCATGACAGAGGAAAATGCCTGAGCTGCATTCCTGGGAAGAACAGGGGGTGAGGGGAAAACGCAATCCCTTTGCTGGGAGCCAGACAACCGAGAGAGATTTATAGAGGGGCAGGCAGACATAAACAAGGACATGCTCAGCAGGACCTCGGCCATCCTGCAGCATCCCCGAAGGGCAGTTAGGAGGGAGGAAGGGCCACTCACCTTGGTTGCGGTGAAGACAATGATGTGCTGGACGTCTCGCCAGGTGAGACACGGCCGCACCTGCAGCATCAGTGCAATCATCCCGGCTGCAAGGGGAGCAGCAGCTGACGTCCCTGTGTGGCCCTCCGTGCAGCCCGTGCCCTTCTGCAAATCCCAGTCTGTTGTCACCTTCCGAGAATGAGGAGAGATGCCTCCTGTCAGGCCAGTGTTTGCCACGCTGGGGTGGCTGGGATAGGTACTTGAGCAACTGAGCATGCAGTCCTGGCCCCAAGCTGTGCCCTCACCACACCAGCTCCACTGGTAGCCCACGCTTAGCCTGTGATACAACTGCTGGCAAAAGCCCTGGGGACATGGGCTAGTGTGCCGCCCACACTATGCAAAGGGCATGAGAAATGGGGGCTCTGGAGCTCCCCACCATCATCCTGGACACAGCTAAGAAAAGAGCAATGCTCAAGCACAACAGGCTGAAACAGGGCCAGCAGCCGCGCTCCTGGCAGAGAACACGGCAGATGGTGGAGAGCTTGTGAGCGAGGGCAGCCTGGGTTCCCTGCATGGAGGCCGGGGTCCTCATTTACTGCATTACCACTCCAGCAGTGTGCAGGGTGCTGCACAAGCTGGTGGGTTTTCTTGACAGCCCTGTAGGGCTGATCTGCTGATCTACTGCTCACACACTTCCGTCAGCAATGCTCACGTAATTGCTATTGCTCTACCACAAGCCTGATGAGGAGGAAAAGATCTCCCACGGGCTGGCTGGACACATGAAGGGCAGGCTTGGAAAACTGGGAGTGAGAGGGGAGAAAAGACGGAGTCAGCAGCTCTCCTCACCAGCAGTCTGGGTCCCCCCAGCCAGCCTGCTCCTCCAGTACCAAGGGCCCTCAGGGGCGCCTGGTTATTATTTGCTGCAGACAGTGAAAACCTTCTCCACTGCAGGATGCCTTTGGCCAGGCTGAGCTGACTGTCCTGGGGGAGAGGGGAGCTAACCCAGCCCCTGCTGCACTGCTGCTACGGCAATTACAAGGGTGCTTTGTGCAGCCAGCAGTGCCTTTCCCCGCTCTCCCAGGCAGCCAGCCCAGCCAGGCATGTCTGTCTCAAACGTGGTCTGCCCCAGGTGAACAGATGGGAAAGCCTTTGAGCAGGGAGAGGGGTGCGAGGTTTGGCGTAGAGCAGGAATCAGAGCGTGACAGCCCAGGCAGGGGAGAGCATTGCTGCATGCACTGCTGGGCTGAAGAGCTGAGCTTCTCTGCACCGTGCCGGGGCACACAGCAGCCTTTAAAGAGGACCACAGACAGTCACACAGCACCTTTACACCCCTTCCTAAGAGATTTGCTATGTCAGAAGGAAAAGCAGGGACTGCAGCTGAGCACCCACAGTCCCTCGCCAGGGACACGTCCTGTCTCTCTGCGACCACAGGGAAACACGGGCAGGGAAAGGCAAGCTGGGGCAGCAGCCAGTCTGAATATAGCACACCAAGGCCAGCATCCAGAGTCTGATCCCCTCCATACAAGGCTTTCAGCCAAAATGAGAAAGATATCTGGATGCCCAAGATTCCCCCTCCAGAGCAAAGACATGGGGAGGTGGTCCTAAACGCCCTGCCTGCAAGAACCACATCTAATCTGTCCATCTCCCGGCTGTCTCTTCTGCACGGGCAGCTTCCCCACAGACCGGAGGGAGGAATTTGCAGTACATGAGCTTTCTTTCTCTCTGTGGTTGCTGAGATCAGGCTGGGAGACAAGAGGGGCAGCCAGAGATCCCATCATACTCCCTCAGCCAAGACCAGAACAACAAGAGCAGGGCAGCAGCAGGGGGAGAGGGTCAGGGATTAGCTGCTGAAAAGCCTGGAAATGTTTCCCAGACAGTTCCTGGCCAGGACAGGGGTACCCAGCTAAAACCAGTACAAGGTGGGAAAGACAACAGCACAGCTCTCCAGTCGAGAGGTGTGGCCCCATGCTGGGAGCTGGGACACAAACAGTCTGGTGTGGAGCCGAGCAGAGCAGCTCAGGCAGCTTCTCCCCAGTGGAAGGGCAGGAAAGCACCTTTGCAGCCCCTGTTTGTACAGCGTTTAGCTAAGGATAAGGAACAGCAGCTTTACACCGTTCTGGACCACAAACAGCTGCTCTGGCCTGTGGGAGCAATAGCCACGGCACAGCAGGGTCCCATGCAGGCACTGCTCCCCATGCCCCTGCTCGGAGTCAGCTTGGCTACAGAGGCTGGACCAGGTCTTGCGAAAAGCTTCCGATTTCAGCTAACATCCCTGGGGCCTCTGCAGGTGACACCTCTTAGCTCTGCTCCCTGCACATGAAAACCAGCACCAGTTCAGGGAGAGGGACACACACCCCGAACTCAAACACCGCAAATATTCTCCAGGGTACTCTGGACACAGGCACAGAGCCTTGCTGCCTTAGGACCAACAATTCAAACAAGCTGCCACTGTTTAACAGCCGGTACTCATAGGGACCTCAAGGTCACCATAAAGAGTCCTGGGACACCCTTGCTTCAGGGGCAATGCATCCCAGTTGAGAAGCCATGACTGCAGATCATTTGCTTTGGAGAGACAGAGGAACTGGGCCTGAACTAAGCAACTTCAGGAGAAACTCAAGGCAGTTATGGTTTGGGACCTACCCCATCTTCACTGCCGACCACAGCATCACTCCAGCACAACCAGGCCTCTGCAGAGGGATCATGTGGGACTTTGCAGAGCACACAGAGCCTCAAAAGAGGCATCGAGAGGTTCCCAAATTACGCCACCTCACTGCAAACAGAATGTGTCCATCTCCCTGTGCTGCCCACAGGGAGCCAGCCTGCACTGCCAAAAGCTGTAGGTTTTGTTGCCTTCTGTGCTTGACTCCATAACATTCTGCCAGCTGTCAACAACTTCAGCTTGTGCTTGGACACTGCACGTCCTACAAAGAACACCCTGAGCAGCATAAACTTTCAGTAGGAAATGCAGCTAGTGCCAGAAGCCATATTAAATTCTTCCCATTAAGGAAACGATACAAAGTTTCTAGTCTGGTAAAAGAAAAAAACCCAGCAGACGGCTGCTGAGAATTTAACTCTGACATCACTGAAGAACAGTTAAAGGGCATTTAGAAGACGACTATCCTCCAGAAAAAGGGGCATGAAAGTTTTAACATGGCATGGGCATGCTAAAGGAGCGATCACGGTACTGCAAAGAAACAGGACGTCTCTCTGGCACATGCTGTGCCTAGGCTATGCATGGCATCTTGTCCTGGCTCCCCAGTGGAATACCAGCTCCTGCATTAGCGTCCCATAAGGCCAGTATTTCAAATGAAGGGGCGTTTGAGACTTTCAAAGTGCTCTCACCAGCAGCAGGCTCGGGGGAAGCTGGACATAAACCCAAAACTCTGTAACTCTTGATGAATGTGCAGCAGAGCTTTTGTTTGGCTGCCGTTTCCTTTTTTCCTAGCATCAGTAGTTTCCAAACCAGCTTGGGACAATTGAAGTTATTTCTGAAAGGAAAAATTAGCTCCATTCTGATTTTTACTTTCCCTGCCACATGAGCTGAGCCATTGCTCCAGGCAGGCTGCACCATGCTGTAGTTAGGCACAGCTTCCTGCCCTGGCTCTGGACTGCAAGAAGAGCTTGCTGAGTCCCAGCCAGGTGGCTGAGGAACCCAGGCTCTCCCTGTTCCCCCGGTTTAGCCAGCACGCGGGGAAGCCTGTTTGACAAGCCCGGATTCAGCTCCTCTCTGGCAGGCACAGAGCCACAGCCACATGTCCCTCCTCGCAGCAGCACCCTAGGCACCATCCCTCGTCTGTCAGGTCCCCTGAGACCCCTGAGCACACACTGCTGCTGCTGATCTGCCCCGGGGACTTTGCTGCCTCATCGGCTTTGCCTAGAAAGTGACTTTGGGAACTGCTCGTCCTGATGGGAGATCCTCCTAGTGTTTGCCAAGCCAGGGACAACCCAACCCCAGAGAGTCAGGCCTGGGAGCCAGTGACGTTTACCCCAAGCTGCCCCAGGGTGGCTTGAGCTCTGCCGTCCCTGCTGCCACCACAGGACAGGAACAGGTCACAGCCATATGGGCTGACAGCCCCGCAACTGCACCAGCACCGAGGGAGGAACACGCTGGGTCAGGCATGGGGCTGGTGAAAACAGGCCCCGCCACTTGGCTCAGGCAAAAAGGACATTTTGTTGACAAGAAGTAATTTTTTGGCAAAAAAAGGAAAAGCTGATAAAAATATTCTGAAAAATTCATCTGGGAGAGGAACATGTGCCAGAACAGAGAAGAAGCTGGGGCCAAATACTTTAAAGATCCTGATGCTGCTCCTAGCCCTCTGTGCTTGTCCGTGCTCCCGCATCCCTTCGGAGCACAAGTGAGGGGGGCTGGCTGGGCAGGGTGTGCTGCAGCCCCCGCAGAGCTGAGCCACAGCCGCCCCTGCCCCTTTCTCTTCAGGAAAGCCCACAGTGGCACAGGAGTCTTGCTGCAGACTTCTTCCTCGCTGTGGAAAGGGGCACACACACAGCTGCGATAAAGCTTGTCTTCTGCCGGCTGAGTCAGGGAAGCTCCCTGGACAGCACTCCCAGGAAACAGTGCAGAGGAATTTCTTAGGGGTCACCCAAGCAGCCCCCATCCCAGAAGATGTCTGCCTGCAGTTCCCAGCAGCGCAGAGCAGGGAGATAAGGGAGCACAGTCCCTGTCCCTTTCGGTCTGACATCTGCCTGAGCTTGAGGTGACAAACATGACACATGCAGGATCTGCGTTTGGGGCCGGGAACTCAGTGTGCCTGTGAACACCCTTGCAGAGAGAGGGTCATCGCACTGTAAGTTACAGGCTGACAGACAGTGACAACACGGGGAACAACTAGAAACAGGAACTTCCCTCTCAGAGCACTATTTATGTAGGACCTAGATAAAAAGCATGTTCATTCCCTGCTTCACAATGGAACCCAACTACCAGCCTATGGCAGATGTATGGCAATCTGAAGCGACAGACCTTCATCCAGCCCTGCAGCCAGTTGTGGCCAGCAGAGCACAGGGGAAGACACATGTCTTGCATGGTACTCACAATGCTCCTCATCATCTTGTCCCCACCACTGAAGGTCACCGCTAACATGGAGGCACATTCCTCGGCATAGAACGGCATTGAGCCTGTCTCATCCACTGCGCCTGGGAAAAAGCGAAAGGCATCAACCATATGAAGCCTATTTCGGTTTAACTGCTGAAATTGCAAGGTGACGAGCCCCTGAGGACCTGTCCCGCTAGCTGTGCTTTTTCACAGGCTGGGAGCTGGGCAAGGAAAACGGACCCAAGCCTGTATTTTTCATGGCTGGAAGATCTACAGGAAAGGCAGCCACAATAAATAACCTTTCACTGTGCTTAATATCACACAGATCTTCTACCCCTCATGTAGCTTCTGCCCTCGAGAAAATGGATTAGATGTTTCCTTTCTCACACACATGATGGGAACGCCGCATTTCAGGTCACTCCCTCAACACGCCAGTGTGTCTGTCACAGCCCCAGCGATGGAGGCCTGAACGCAGGCAGGAACTTCTTTGGCCTCCCTTGCTCTGTAGGTCAAAAGAAAACTGTAGACTTGAGGGCTGAAGCCCAGCACCTCTAGACACTGCCATGTTCATTCCCAGAGGACAGACACGCATTCCCACACACAGACACACAGACTCCCACTATCCAGCCAGCTGCCAGCTGGGCAGGTTTTGTGCTTTTGGGACGATCTCCTTTTTCCACGCTGGGCAAGAACGAGACAGAAAACACACGCACTCACCTATTGTGACAGTGTAGATGGAGTTGGCGTAACCATCGTAGTTGCAGTTGTCACTGTGTTGCCCACCGTTGCCACTGGCCACGACAAAAATGCTCCCAAAGCCCCTGCGACCCGCTATCACGCCGTGCTGCAGGGCGGCCTGTGGAGAAGGAACCGTCACTGGTCAGGGCACGTAGGCAGGTGGGCCCTTCCCGTGCCTGTCCCCGCTGACCCCAGAGGGTTGCTGCCAACTGCCATGGCTGGCATGCACAGGTGTGAGCCGTGGGGGAGCAGGGCTCTCCCTGACCTTGCAGTGCACCTTGCTGCTAACCCAGGCACAGACGGACACGTGCGCCTCTCCTGAGCTGGGGAAGTGTTTGCCCTGCAGACTGCTGGCAGGCACAGTGTGTGCAGGAAAGCTGCGTCCTGGTATCCCCATTCAGCAACCAAAGTCCACGCTCTGAGATTTCAATAACCAGCCCTGCCAAGTACTTGGGGTGATAGCAGGGTCAGCCACAACCCCTCCGGACCATATTTCACCCAGCTAGCAGAGTCAGGGAGCTGTGTTTGTTACAGCCCCAACCGGACATTGAAATTCCAGAGTGTGTGTTACAAAGGCAGCGACGTGTCCAATGTCTGGGCTGGGGAATGGCCCTTCTGCAGCTCACTATGATTTTAAGTGGATTCTGCGTTAAAAATAAAAACAGAAAAAGGAAAAGCAACCTTCCAGGCAATCATAGCACAAGGACTGACCAGCATTTGAACTCCAGAGGAAACACAGAAGCCTCCCAACTTCAGCAGGGCTCACTTTGGAGCTGGCTTTTCTGCAGCATCGAAGCTTTCCTGCCAACAGAGACTACCCACACATGGCTGCTGCCCTTCTGCAAGGCCACAGCCCCCACATACACCTGGGCTTTGCCTTCGCTGAGAAACACAACCACACCAGCCCCACTTGGGAAGCACATTTCCAGGCTGACACCTTGCACAGATGTCATCCCCACCTAGATAAAGGGTATGTGTCTGATGGACAAGCGAAAAAGAAATCCTGCTGGAAACCAACCCTCCTCCTCTGCCCTCCCTTCAGCAGGTGAAGGCCCATATTGCATTGGCCAGAAAGCCCTCCAGATGCTCTGCTGTGGTAAAGCAAGCTTTGCTTGTGCTCTGCGTCCCAGAGCTTGTTACAGCTGTCTCTGCATGCAGGAAGAGAATAAATTAACTTGCAGAACTGGAAACCATTTGTCATCCTGAACTGATAGCTCAGTTGTCAGTGTTGCTCCAGACAGCACAATAGCTGCTATCTTGCGGTTAGAGAAGTACAGCAAAAGGCTGCCAAGCAAAAGAGAAATTAAGCAGAACCACATCCCATGAGCAACGCAGTGCCAGTTTTGGGGCCCCCTCAGTGACCCCCTGCTGCGGTACCTGGGCAGCAGGAGCCAGGTGCAGGCAGCCAGGTGTGTTTTGCAGTGGTTCTGCAGCACAGGCGCTAAGAGAATGCCTTCATGGCCAGGGACAGAGCTTCAGCTCTGGCTCTTCCCCCGCTGCGGTCCCACTGAGAGCGAATGCAGCCATCGCCCCAGCCCCTTATTTACTCCTAGCATTTGAAGGCACGCTTCCTGCCTTGAGAACCACCCTTAGCACTAGGAATGCTTGGTCTCCTGAGCAGAAAGCGTCCCTCAAGTTGCAAAAGTTGTCAGAATAATACCACAGGTTGCAAAAGAGCATTTTCCTGCTGGCACCAGCCTCTCCTTGGAAAGCTCATCTAATACTGCCTGAACGCTGCCCTGCTGCAGCAACGTCACCTCTCCCCACCGCACGGTAACATGCAACACCTCTGCTGGCAGCAATGGAAGCAAACAAATGTGCGCTGCGCCACAGCAACATCCCTCCTCGCCTGTCCAGGCAGGCAAGAAACCACAAGCACTGGAGGGCTAGCCCAGGGGTGACTCGTGCTGCTGGGATTGTTTTTTACCTTTCCCAGTTGATGGGGGCCATCCACAGTCTTCCCATCATCATCTGGACCCCAGCTGCAATGAGAGACACCATGAAGTGACAGCCCCAGGAGTCGCAGACAGCAACTCTTCCTCCCATCAAAGTTTTCCATTGCAGTGAGCTACAAGCAGCCACCAGCTACTCCCAGCACCACGACTGGGATCGGAGGGCGCTGTACTTTCCCATCCATCAGGCTGGCCCCTCACTGCTGGGATATCACTGTTCTGTTTGCACTGTGCCCCTAGGTCAGATTCCAGCGAACAAAATGTTTGATTTTTATTTAACAACCAGCTTCTCACACATTCCAGTCCCCGTCACACAGCTCAGCCGGGGCTCTCTGACCACAGCGGGGGGCACGGTGTCCCCTCCAGCTCAGCCAGCCTGTGGGATGTGCTGGAGCAGAGCTCAGAAGAAGACCTCGCAACTGTAGATGCTGTGCACAGCCCAGGCCAGCTCTCCAGTAACAGGAATACTGATGTTACTCTTAACAGCAGTAACAGAGAGCCCCACCTTACATGCCCTGCTGCACACCCCTTCGAGGTTCAGCTGCGCAGAGCCCCTGAGATAGCCTGACTGCAGGGCACAGGCGGCCACTGAGCCCAGGGGACAGGCAGGGTGTTCCCTCTGCAGGACAGACCTGCTACCTCGCAGGCTGGCTGCCTGCCTGCCAGGCATGCTCACAGGACCCACAAAAGCAGTACTGACTTCGGTGCCTCAAGGCTAGCTGGAGCCACAGGAGAGAAGTTGGTGTGAGCATTCAGCCACAAACTGTGACCATGTCCCCAGGCAGAGCGGGGCCCACGGGCCTTTGCTGGTCATTGGCATGGCCTGGCTCAGGGTCCCTTTGAGGCTCACCTGCAGCTGTAGATGTCATTGATCTGATAGTGCTTGTTGAAGGCGATGGCCTCCATGCTGTCAGTGAGGGGCCCATCCAGCACTCGAATGCCTGCAGGACAAAGGACAACGAACGTGATCGAAGTGGATCAAAGTAAGCTGAATAAACAGTGCAAACAAATTCCTTGGCAGGTTCACACCGGGGATGTTCACTCTCCCTGCCTGATGGAACCAGATCTCCTGGACCTGTAACCCTGCAGATCACTCCACAGGGGCTAAATGTGCATGACGGATTGTAGGTGCACTCTCAACCACAGCTCCACATCCTCTGCTGGACATGGCTTTTCTGCCAAGCAAATCCTCCAGTCCCACTGCCAGAACCAAGTTGGTGACTGGGACAGCATAATCGAACACCAGCTGGGCTCACTCCTGTGTGCCCCTGAGCCCCACTCCACAGCACACTGCTCCCCAGGGACTTCCTCACCTCCCACCCTCAATTATCCCACTGCTTTTCAGGGCTAGTCCCTGCCTGGAGCAATTGCTTCCCCTTCCAAGTTGCCAAACAGCCAGGCGTGGCTTTGGGATGGATGGCACGCTTGCCTGCTAAGGGAAGGGCTCAAGAGATGCAGGACACCCCAACTACTGTGCTCAGACCAGGAGGGCAAGGCCACTTCTCCAACAAAGCCAATGAAGGCTCAATGATGAGTTTTCAGTGACCCAAAGCATTGGTAATTACCGTTTTGCATCACAGTTTAGGCTGGCAAAGGATGTTACAAATGGAAACCAGGCACGTATCTCAATTAAGCCTATTTATAAACAGTGCAACCGCCCACCCATCTCAGCTCTTGCCTGACACAGCACACACGGCTTTTTACTGTCGTATCTGAGCCTTCCCCATGGAGGAGTGGAGCAGCCCTGCTAGGGATGCGCTGGCTCTCCCCATCCCAGCTGGCATTGCGCTGGCTCCAGCACTTCCACTCTGCCAGGGCAGGCCCCTGTTCCTCTACAGCGCTCAAGGCTGCCCCGCTGTGCTCACCCTGCAAGGCCAGGCACAGCTTTGGAGAGCTGAAGCCTGAAGAAGTGTGACCCAGGGTAAACCCTCCCTATTCCCCATGCTGTGGTTAAACTATGAGCTCACCTTTCCTTCTGCCAGCTGGGCTTTGCTAGCAGCGCCTGCCTGCAGCCTCCCAGGCTGGCTAGAGCCTGGGGACCATGCTGTGCTGCCATCAGGGTGGCTGCTCAGGAAGCGCCCCGTTGGGGCAAGGTAGAGAGGGAGCCGAGTGCAGGGCAGGGGTGCAGAGCCACCTGCAGTGCCCTTGGGCGAGCTCCTGGCCCCCAGCACCCTGCTGGCACCCTGGGGCGCACCCGTTCCCCATCCCAACCCCGTGCCACAGCCGGGGAACGTGGCACCATCTGCCGAGTATGCAGAGAATCACATCCCAGGCTGCAGCACAGCAGCACCATCCTCTGCTCTGCCAGGGATGCATCCTGCCCAGCCCAGAGACCTTGCCTCCCTCTGTGAAGGATCATGAGAGCTCTGGAGACAGCTGGGGCCACAGCAGCACATTCCCTGGCTTTGCAGAGGAGAGACATATGGCTGGACCTTCGCACCCTATCCATCCCCACAAGACAGAGCCGAGACCAAGGGCTGGGGGAGTGCGGAGGATTGGCAAACATTTGCTTCCTCAGTGCTTCCAGATACAGCCTGTGGTGCTGCACCACAGTGGGCACGTCGTTGCACGTTTGCCTGGCTTAGGCTGCACAGCGTGGATGTGCATCTGCCGAAAGATCTGTGGCCTGGCAGACAGTGTGCTGGGAATACTCTGGAAAAGCTGCCACAGCACACACCTATTCTGCTCTGCCAGCAACTGGCTCCTCTGGAGAGGACGCCAGTCAGATGCCGGTTCCTCCCTCTGACAGACCAACCAGTCTGAGCAAGGCACGGCTGACTCAGAGCCACTGCGGCCAAGCCACCCCTCCCACAAAGCTGTGCCCCAGCCCCACAGAATCAGAGATGAGACAGCCAGGCATGAGCACAGCATGTCGGGGTGCTGCGGCATGCATGTACCTGCGATGCGGCTCCCGTAGGCAACTCCCACTGTGCAGAAGCTGTTGTTTGGGACGGCAGCAATCTCCCCGGCACAGCGGGTCCCATGGTGGTTGCCGTTCTCCTCGTCAGGGTGAGGCATAGGGTCAGGATCGTTGGAGTTCAAGTCATAGCTGCCTTCTGGGCTCTGAAAACAGACCCACAGGCACGATGCAGGGCTCTGCTCTCCTCTCTTTGGGAAAAGCAGGACTTAAGAGCATGCTATGTGGGATGAAACACGGCCTGGAAGTCACGGGAACTTAGAGGCTGCTTCCACACAGGGCTGCAGCTCAACACTGCTATCTGCTGCTGTGGGAAAGGGACCAACAGAGGCAGCCTTAGCAACTGCTGTGGGTCAGAGGGAGGGCAGATCTCACGTCTAAGCAGCTACCTCCCACAGGTAGCACAAAGGCTGGTAACCCTGCAGCTTGGGTGCAGAATCTCCCAGGGAAAGGTTTGCCGCTGGCACTTCCGACCCCGGCCAAGCCCAAGGTGACAGCATGGGTCAGGCTCTGCCGGCAGCCAAGCACTCGCACGTTCACGCCACAGAGCTGGCACTCACATAATTTGGCTGTATGTCTTTGATGGTGTGCTCCACGCCGTCGTCTACCACCACCACCGTCACACCGCGCCCCGTCACATTCTGCTCCCAGACACCTGTGACATTGATGTCCTTCCCGGGGCTCTTGCGGTTGTTCTAAGCACCAGAAAGGACAGCGAGGGGAGAGGAAAAGCGGAGGAGTGGGTCAGCTGTGAGGAAAGGACCTCCGAGACCTTTCGGGCATGCTGGCTACGATGTGCAGGGCCGGGGCCAGGCTGGGAGCGCAGGGAGTCACAAGACAGCCATGGGAGATTTGTTTGACACGGACAGACAGCAACAGTTGCTTGAGCCACAAAGCAGAGTGCCCAGTGACGCAGGGCCAACACTGTGCTCCAGCCTGCTAACCGTACAGGGTGCTCCAGCCAAAACCCCTCTGCCCACCCCAGTGCCACTGGTGTGTGGCCAGCTGCAGCAGCTGCCTCCTCCTGATATCGTGGTGAGCACGCGGCGGGCAGGGCGAGCTCTCGGCGTGCTTCCTCCTTGCCGCAAGGACAGAAAGTGACTGTTCTGCCTGCCATGTGAGAGCTCGCCTGCGGCCACACAAACAGCCCGAGCCTGCTAGCACAACAGGAGCCGGAAAACCACTCACCAGATGCCACTGTTGGGGGTATTTGGGATCGTTAAAGTGCAGGCTGCGTTTGGAGCGTTTCAGAAGCTTCTGTTCCGAGTGCCACCGCACACTGTCATGCTGTGCAAACAAAGTGTCCACCGACCTCCTTATTGCTTCGGGTTCGCTTGCTGCATGGCTGTCGGGCTGGTAGGTGAAGAGGTAATGGCCCTTGAGCTCCCCAACACGGCCCATGTTCACCAGCCCCGCAGTCCGGGCCAGCTCCTCTGCCTGCTGCTCCAGCTCCTCCTCGGGCACATCCAAGCTGACTGCCCACGTCAGCTTACTGTGCCGGGCGTCAGTGCCAGGAGCGCATGCCCCACCACAGGCCAGTCCGTCTGACAACACGAGGGGGATCCAGGCAGCACTCAGCCAAAGGCACGTGTGGATACAGAGTGTGGCCTCCATCCCTGTGCTCCATAGCGGCACCCTCCACTTCCAATGTGGCATCAGACAGGCAGGCTGCAAAAAGCAGAAAATAAAACCGGTGAGAACCAAACTCTTCTGACCTGGAACAGGGTGGCCACGGCCTCACCTGGAGGTCCCACGGAGCCTTGTGGCTCCTGGCAGGCAACGCCGACACACCTGGGATTGCTACCAGCCCCCCCCCGGCACAGCAGAGTTTGTCTTCCAGGGAAACCCCAGCCAAGGCAGCTCCTTCCCAGCAGCGCACAGCACTGGGCAGGGCAGGGATCGATCCTCTCTGCCCGCCCTGCCTGCCACAGCACACCGCGCTGCTGACTGGCGGAAGAGGGGCCACTTCCTTCTCTTATCATGGCCCAGCGCCGAAGCAAATATCACGAGAAAGGCCACGCTCTGTGAGGCGCCCGCAGCCAAGAGCCAGTTCCTCTTTGGAGGAAGCCCCACCGAACGTGTTTCGTACCTGCTCCATGGCTGGAGGAACCTGCTTTCACCGGGCATGGGTGGAAATCACCTCCGAGCCCTGGTTCAACCCCCATTCCAGGAGTCACAGCACCGCACGGCAGTGGGGGAAGCACCTCCTGAGATCCCGCTCCATTTCCCACACCCTGGCACTGCCCAGAGCTTGACAGTTTGCCGTCAGTGACTATCCCAGCCGTTTTCCTCTCTCGATGGGCTTCTAAGCCTCTGATACAACCCACCAGCTGTGGTTCATGTTGGACACTGAGGTCCAGATTTCGCTCCCTAAAAGAAGGGCTTTAACTGCCAGTCACTGCCTTTACACTCAAGAGACTGGTATCTCCAGAGAGCGCCTGCACCCGCTGGAGCCCTACAGCGACCTGGGGCAGACCCAGCGCCGCTCCCTCCGCCGGGCAGCCGGTGCCAGGGAGGCTGGGGAACACGGGCACGCCTCGGCGTTGGCCAGAACCTGACTCCTGGAGGCCAAAGCTCAGGGACGCCTCGGGCCAGCCAGCCGTCGCCGGGCAGCGCTGCAGGGCAGGCCTGCCGCCCTCCCCGCCCCCCAGCTCCCGGGGACAGGCCAGGCGCCCGCCGCGGCCCTGTCCCCGTCCCCTGGGCTGGGCCTTCAGCCCTGCCCGGGTCCGCCGGGCCCCCGGGGCGGTGGGGCAGTGACAACCGGTGACCTCCGGGCGAGGGGGCG